>LR738715.1:524135806-524150787 GCA_902687465.1 Secale cereale | reverse complement strand
TATATCTTTTCAGAGCACGGCGGTGGTTTTATTTTGAAGAAACAGATGAACTCTCATGCTTCACTTATATTATTTTGAGAGTCTTTTAGAACAGCACGGTAATGTGCTTTGGTTATGAAACTAGTCCTAATATGATAGGCATCCAGGATGAGTATAGTAAAAACTTTCACATAAAGTGCATTGAATACTATGAGAAGTTTGACGCTTGATGATTGTTTTGAGATATGAGGATGGTAATATTAGAGTCATGCTAGTAGAGTAGTTTTGAATTTGAGAAATACTTGTGTTGAGGTTTGCAAGGCCCGTAGCATGCACGTATGGTAACCGTTGTGTGATAAATTTGAAACATGAGCTATTTCATTGAGTGTCATCCTTTGTGTGGAGGTCGGGATCGCACTATGGTTAACTCCTACCAACCCTTCCCCTAGGAGCAGGCGTGTAGTACATTGTTTTGATGACTTGTAGATTTTTGCAATAAGTATGCGAGTTCTTTATGACTAATGTTGAGTCCATGGATTATGCGCACTCTCACCCTTCCACCATTGCTAGCCTCTCTTGTACCGCGCAACTCTCGCTGGTACCATACACCCACCATATACCTTCCTCAAAACAGCCACCATACCTATCTATCATGGCATTTCCATAGCCATTCTGAGATATATTGCCATGCAACCTTCCACCGTTCCGTTCATATGACACGCTTCATATTGTCATATTGCCATGCATGATCATGTAGTTGACATCGTATTTGTGTTAAAACCACCATCACAATTCATTCATACATGTCACTTTTGATTCATTGCACATCCCGGTACACCGCTGGAGGCATTCACATAGAGTCATATCTTGTTCTAGCTTCGATTTGTAATCTTTGAGTTGTAAGTAAATAAAAGTGTGATGATCTTCATTATTAGGGCATTGTCCCGTGTGAGGAAAAAAAATATAAAGGCCAAATAAAAAAAAGGAGATGGCCCAAAAAAATTGAGAGGGGCTAAAAAAAGGGAAAGTGCCTCAAAAAAAGAGAGAAAAGAGAGAAGGGACAATGCTACTATCCTTTTCCACACTTGTGCTTCAAAGTAGCACCATGATCTTCATGATAGAGAAGTCTCTTGTTTTGTCACTTTCATATACGAGTGGGAATTTTCACTATAGAACTTGGCTTGTATGTTCCAACGATGGGCTTCCTCAAATGCCCTAGGTCTTCGTGAGTAAGCAAGTTGGATGCACACCCACTTAGTTCCTTTTGTTGAGCTTTCATACATTTATAGCTCTAGTGCATCCGTTGCATGGCAATCCCTACTCACTCACATTGATATCTATTGATGAGCATCTCCATAGCCCATTGATAAGCCTAGTTGATGTGAGACCATCTTCCTCTTTTGTCATCTCCACAACCTCCACTCTATTCCACATAGTGCTATGTCCATGGCTCACGCTCATATATTACGTGAAAGTTGAAAGAGTTTGAAAAAAAATAAGTATGAAACAAGTGCTTGGCCGAAACCGGGGTTGTGCATGATTTGGGTACTTTGTGTGACAAATATGGAGCGTAGCCTAAAAATATGATTTTGTAGGGTTGAACTTTCTTTGGCCATGTTATTTTGAGAAAACATGATTGCTTTGTTAGCATGCTTGAAGTATTATTATTCTTATGTCAATATAGACTTTTGTCTTGAATCTTTCGGATCTGAACATGCATGCCACAATAAAGAAAATTACATTGAGAATTATGTTAGGTAGAATTCCACATCAAAAATTATGTTTTTATAATTTACCTCCTCGAGGACGAGGAGGAATTAAGCTTGGGGATGCTTGATACGTCTCCAACGTATCTATAATTTTTTATTGTTCCATGCTATTATATTATCCTTCTAGGATGTTTTATGTGCTTTTATACACACTTTTATATGATTTTTGGGACAAACCTATTAACCCAGAGCCCAGTGCCAGTTTCTGTATTTCTCCTGTTTTAGAGTATCCCAGAAAAGGAATATCAAACGGAGCCCAATTGACCTGAAACTCAATGGAGGACGTTTTTGAAAAAGAAGAAGCCCAGAGAGTACCGGAGGAGGACCAGAAGGTCCACGGGCTGCCCACGAGAGTAGGGGGCGCGCCCTCCCCCCGGGCGCGCCCCCTGCCTCGTGGACAGCCCAGAGACCCCCTTTACTTGCCCCCGACTCCAACACCTCCTATATATACTAAAACCTTCAGAAAATAACCTAGATCGGGAGTTCCGCCGCCGAAAGCCTCTTTTGCCACCGAAAACCAATCTAGACCCCGTTCCGGCACCCTTCTGGAGGGGGAAGCCCTCTCCGGTGGCCATCTTCATCATCCCGGTGCTCTCCATGACGAGGAGGGAGTAGTCCACCCTCCGGGCTGAGGGTATGTATCAGTAGCTATGTGTTTGATCTCTCTCGCTCTCGTGTTCTTGAGATGGCACAATCTTGATGTATCGCGAGCTCGGCTATTATAGTTGGATTTTATGATGTTTCTCCCCCTCTACTCTCTTGTAATGGATTTAGTTTTCCCTTTGAAGTTATCTTATCAGATTGAGTCTTGAAGGATTTGAGAACACTTGATGTATGTCTTGCATGTGCTTATCTGTGGTGACAATGGGATATCACGTGATCTACTTGATGTATGTTTTGGTGATCAACTTGCGGGTTCCGTGACCTTGGGAATCTATGCATAGGGGTTGGCACACATTTTCGTCTTGACTCTCCGGTAGAAACTTTGGGGCACTCTTTGAAGTTCTTTGTGTTGGTTGAATAGATGAATCTGAGATTGTGTGATGCATGTCGTATAATCATGCCCACGGATACTTGAGGTGACAATGGAGTATCTAGGTGACATTAGGGTTTTGGTTGATTTGTATCTTAAAGTGTTATTCTAGTACGAACTCTATGATAGATCGAACGGAAAAAATAGCTTCATGCTATTTTACTACGGACTCTTGAATAGATCGATCAACAAGAATAACTTTCAGATGGTTTCATACCCTACCATAATCTCTTCGTTTGTTCTCCGCTATTAGTCACTTTGGAGTGACTCTTTGTTGCATGTTGAGGGATAGTTATGTGATCCAGTTATGTTATTATTGTTGAGAGAACTTCCACTAGTGAAAGTATGAACCCTAGGCCTTGTTTCCTATCATTGCAATACCATTTATGCTCACTTTTACCTTTAGTTACCTTGCTGTTTTTATATTTTCATATTACAAAAACCTATATCTACCATCCATATTGCACTTGTATCACCATCTCTTCACCGAACTAGTGCACCTATACAATTTACCATTGTATTGGGTGTGTTGGGGACACAAGAGACTCTTTGTTATTTGGTTCCAGGGTTGTTTGAGAAAGACCATGTTCATCCAACACCTCCCACGGATTGATAAACCTTAGGTCATCCACTTGAGGGAAATTTGCTACTGTCCTACAACCCTCTGCACTTGGAGGCCCAACAACGTCTACAATAAGAACGTTGTGTAGTAGACATCATCGCCGTGAGATCCAGTCTGACTGCTCAGCAGTCAGCCCAAATCTTGGGGACTACACCTAGCGGGCGCGCTGACACGCCCCTGCAAAGAGAAGAAATGAAATGCTTACTCCGGCTCTCGGCCAGATCAGCGGTCTGCTTGGCCAGCTCCTCGTGCTGGGAGTTGTAGGCGGCTACACGGAGGTAGTGATAGTCCTACAACGAAGACAACAGAAGAAAGATCATGTTAGCACTCGGAACTTACCTTGGAGTTCCAAACCGCCTGCTCAGTAGCCGGCCCGAAACTCGGGGACTACACCCAGTGGGTGCGCTCGCGCGCCCCCACGGAAGATTGCAAGAATTAAAAAGCAAGAAGCAAGAAAACGTATCCGGACAGCCGTCCGCATCGCCAAGAAATCATGTATGGATTGCTGGAGGATGGCGCCCTGAGTATTGAATCGGGCCAGGATGTCCCGCGCGGCCACATTTAGGACTCCCGTGCCACCCCATACGACCAATCCTGTGGGGCGGCACTGGTGGCTTCGGTGACTGGCACCGACGAGCTGGTGGCCGCTACCTCCATCGGCCTTGGCGCCGAGGTCGCCTTCGCCAGGCGCTGGCGCACGGGAACCCGGGTAGTGGGAATCGTACCCACCACCAGCCCGCTCCCGGATGGCGGCACCATCGGTGCCTGAAAGCACATTTGCTCCCTGGGTGGTTTTGGTAATTAATGACAACATACTTTGTGGTTGGACTAATGCTTTTATCAAGTATGTTTCAGGAAATCCAATCACATTGGTATGGCAAGATGACTGAAGAAGTGGACCCCTCAAGTGCTAAGGCAAGCATTGGCAAAAGCTCAAGACTTCATTTCTGGTTTAGTGATCAAAGATCACATTGAGTCCATAGGAAAAGCCAATACTATTAAAAGGGGATGAGGTTGTGTTGATGATCTGGTTGCTCAAGTGCTTAGTGATTTAGCTCCTTCAACTATCAGCACCTTCCACTACTATACACACTCATAAGTAATCTCGGACAAACCGATTCTTCCAACTCAGTCCCACCGAGATGAACCACTTCTGCCATATTCCAAACCCTAGAAAAATCGGTCATTCCGAGTTTGAGATCGGTCTCACCGAAACTAAACTGCCAACCTTCTGTAACCATTTCACATCATTTCGGAATAACCGAGTTTGTATTATCGGTCTCACCGAAATGGGCAAGCTTCTGTCTTGGCTCAAATCGGTCTCACCGATATTGCATTTTCGGTCTCACCGATTCTGGCATGTTCCTGTCTTTTCTCAAATCGGTCCAACCGAGTTTTCTTTCTCGGTCCCACCGAAAACTCC
The DNA here is from genome assembly GCA_902687465.1 of Secale cereale. NCBI lineage: Eukaryota > Viridiplantae > Streptophyta > Magnoliopsida > Poales > Poaceae > Secale > Secale cereale. The sequence goes on along the minus strand of LR738715.1, from coordinate 524,145,961 downwards.
AACGTTCATATCTTTTGCACTTTCGGTCCCACCGAGATGGTATTTTCGGTCCCACCGAAAATCCCAACGTTCACTATATTTGAACTTTCGGTCTGACCGAGTTTTCACTTCGGTCTCACCGAGATTGCTCAAATATGTGTGTAACGGTTGGATTTTGTGTGGAGGCTATATATACCCCTCCACCCCCTCTTCATTCGTGAGGAGAGCCATCAGAAAGTCTACCATTCCTACCATACACTTTCTGAGAAGAGAACCACCTACCCTTGTGTTGAGATCAAGTCATTCCATTCCTACCATATGAAACTTGATTTCTAGCCTTCCCAAGTTGCTTTCCACTCAATCCTTTCTTCCACCACAGCCATATCAGTGAGGAGAGTTGAGTGTTGGGAAGATTATCATTTGAAGCACAAGAGCAAGGAGTTCATCATCATCAACAACATCTATTACCTTTTGGAGGGTGGTGCCTCCTAGATTGGTTAGGTGTCGCTTGGGAGCCTCCGTCTTTGAGATGTGGAGTTGAACCAAGAAGTTTGTAAGGGCAAGGAGATCGCCTACTTCGTGAAGATCTACCCCGAGTAAGGCTAGTCCTCCGTGGACGTAGGCCATGATGGAATAGACAAGGTTGCTTCTTCGTGGACCCTTCGTGGGTGGAGCCCTCCGTGGACTCGCGCAGCCGTTACCCTCCGTGGGTTGAAGTCTCCATCAACGTGGATGTACGATAGCACCACCTATCGGAACCATGACAAAAATCTCCGTGTCACCAAACTGCGTTTGATCTTCTCCACCTCTCTTTACTATATATGCAATTTACTTTCCGCTGCCCATACTCTAGAATTGCATGTGTAGTGTGATACTTGATTTGATCTTAATTGTGAAACTGCCTAAAACTTTGCATAATCAAAAGGCAGATTTTTATATTGTCAAGTAGTCTAATCACCCCCCCTCTAGACATACTTCTTCGATCCTACAATTGGTATCAGAGCTTTGGTCTCCATTGCTTTGGTTTACACACCATTGGAGGAAGATGGACGTGTCTACGGATGGGAGTGTTAGCCATAGAGTGCCTGTTCTTAATGGAAGGTTCTATAACTCTTGGAGGTCTGAAATGCTTAGTATCTTTAAAATGTACAATTTGTACAAATATATTGAGACCCCCTATGTGCCTCCTTTTGATCCCTTGCACCCTACCATGGATGAAGAGCTTGATTTGCTTCGTAACCTTAGAACTGTAAATCTTATCATTAGAGGGTTACCCGATGACTTGCTTAATCTTGTTACAAACTTTGAGTGTGCCTATGCTATGTGGAAATTCTTGGAAGAACTTTATCCGGACTACTCTTTGAGAAGTCTTGATGAAATTCTACACAAGACTATTGAATTTGATAAGTTGCACCCCAATGATCCCAACTTTGATAAATGCTTCTTTGAGCTTCGTGATCTTATGAAAAAGAAGGGTGATCCCGGTCTCATCAATATTATCATTAGAAATGCTCTTGCATTACATTCCAAAGATTATTGTTCCATTGACCAAACTAATGCAAGTACTTATCAAATTGACCTAGGTGTTGATGATGAACAATCTATGGGTCAATATGATGATGAGCATGAGCATGATGATGATTACTCCGATTCGGACACCGAGCTAGACAAGGTCATGAAGAGTCTCAATCTTATGGCAAATATGAGAGACTACATGTCCGGCGGAAAAGAGTGGATTCTTGATAGTGGATGCACCAATCACATGACCGGTGACAAAGACATGTTTCGAGAGCTTGCAAAGAACGATGGCCCACGCAAGTATGTGACTTTTGGAGACAACTCCAAGGGTAAGGTACTTGGCCTTGGTAAGGTGGCCATATCTCATGATAGCTCTATTCAAAATGTCATGCTTGTAGAATCTCTTGGATACAATTTACTTTCCGTGTCTAGATTAGCTGACTTTGGATTCAATGTGCTATTCACCAAAGTAGATTGCCAAGTCTTTCGTCGTGATAATCAAAACATGGCTTTTACTGGTATCCGTAGAGGTGATCTATACATTGTTGATTTCACTAAGAAAGCCCAACCTAGAGCTTGTTTCATTGCTAAATCCTCTAAAGGTTGGTTATGGCATAGAAGGCTAGGACATGTTGGTATGCGTAATTTAGACAAGCTGATCAAAGGTGATCATATTCTTGGTGTTAAAGATGTTTTCTTTGACAAAGATAGACTTTGTAGTGCTTGTCAAGCAGGAAAACAAGTCGGTGGAAGTCATCCCGTGAAAAACATCATGACCACAAGGAGACCGCTTGAGCTTCTTCATATGGATCTCTTCGGTCCCAATGCTTACAAAAGCCTTGGTGGTAACTCCTTTGGTCTAGTTATAGTTGATGATTATTCCAGATTTATGTGGGTATTTTTCCTTGATGATAAATCGCAGGTTCAGAGGATCTTCAAGACCTTTGCCAAAAAGGCCCAAAATCAATTTGAGGTGAAGATCAAGAAAGTTCGGAGTGACAATGGAACAGAGTTCAAGAACGCCAATGTAGACTCTTTTCTCGATGAGGAAGGGATTCTACATGAGTTCTCGGCTATGTACACTCCTCAACAAAATGGAGTTGTTGAGAGGAAGAATCGAACGCTCATAGAGATGGCAAGAACGATGCTTGATGAATACAAGACACCGAAACATTTTTGGGGAGAAGCGGTCGAGACAGCTTGTCATGCTATCAACAGGCTTTATCTTCATAAGCTTCTCGGCAAGACATCATACGAGCTTCTCACCGGTAACAAACCCCAAGTGGGATACTTTCGTGTCTTTGGTTCAAAATGCTATATCCTTGATAAGCATCGTCGGTCTAAATTTGCTCCTAAATCTCATGAAGGCTTTCTTCTTGGTTATGGATCAAACTCCCACACCTACCGTGTCTACAATAATTTCACCCGAAAGGTTGAAGAGACGGTAGATGTGAAGTTTGATGAATCTAATGGCTCGCAAGTAGAGCAAATGCCTATTGATGTAGGAGACAAGGACCCATCGGAAGCTATCCAAGATTTATCCATTGGGAAGATCCGTCCCATGGAAGTGAAGGAGAGTACCTCATCTACATATGTGGAGCCCCCTACCTCACGGCGAGATGAACCTCAAGGCAACATGGAGGCCTCCACAAGTGGAACTCACCAAGATGAGGAAATGCAACAAGAAGATCCACCACAACCTCCTTCTCCACCACCTCAAGACAACACCAACAACAATGAAGAAGAAGAAGAGGAAGATGAAGATGATGAGGAAGCTGAGCCACAACATCAACAAAAGCTATCCTGAGTCCGAGCAAGAGTCAAGAAGAATCATCCCGTGGAACAAATGATGAACGACATCAACTCCGGGAGAATTACTCGCTCTAAAACTCGCTTAGCTAACTTTTGTGAGCATTACTCATTTATCTCTAGTATTGAACCTATGAAGGTAGAAGAAGCACTTAAAGACCCGGATTGGGTGAACGCTATGCACGAAGAACTACACAACTTCGAGAGGAACAAGGTATGGACTTTGGTAGAGAAGCCCAACGATGATCAAAACATCATTGGAACCAAATGGGTGTTTCGGAACAAGCAAGATGAAGATGGACAAGTCATCCGCAACAAGGCTCGTCTCGTAGCTCAAGGTTACACACAAGTCGAAGGTATGGACTATGGTGAGACCTATGCCCCAGTTGCTAGACTTGAGTCCATTCGCATTCTTCTTGCTTATGCCAATCACCATTATATTACTCTCTATCAAATGGACATCAAAAGCGCTTTCCTAAATGGTGAAATTGAGGAGGAAGTATTTGTGAAACAACCTCCCGGTTTTGTGAATCCCAAAAAGCCTAATCATGTTTACAAGTTGCATAAAGCTCTTTATGGTCTTAAACAAGCTCCTAGAGCTTGGTACAAATGCTTAACTAGCTTTCTTCTTGAAAAAGGCTTTGAAATTGGAAAGATAGACTCAACGTTGTTCACAAAAAGGGTTAATGGTGAACTATTTGTGTGCCAAATATATGTTGATGATATTATCTTTGGTTCAACTAACCCCCATTTTAGCAAGAAGTTTGGACAGCTCATGTCGGAGAAGTATGAGATGTCCATGATGAGTGAACTCAAATTCTTCCTTGGGTTGCAAATCAAGCAATCTAAGGAGGGTACCTTTGTCTCACAAACAAAGTACACCAAGGATCTCTTCAAGAAGTTCAACATGCAAGAAAGCAAAGGTATGAGTACCCCCATGCCTACAAGTGGACATAATGACTTGACAAAAGATGGAGAACCCGTTGATCAAAGGGTTTACCGTTCTATGATTGGTTCTCTACTATATCTTTGTGCTTCTCGTCCTGACATAATGTTGAGTGTATGCATGTGTGCGCGATATCAAGCAGCCCCTAAAGAATGTCATCTTAAAGCTGTTAAAAGGATAGTGAGATACTTGATACACACACCAAACTTTGGCATTTGGTATCCTAAGAGGGCCTCTTTCGATCTTGTTGGCTATTCCGACTCGGACTATGCCGGTGACAAGGTTGATAGAAAGTCAACTTCGGGTACATGTCAATTCCTTGGTCGATCCCTTGTATCTTGGTCCTCCAAGAAACAAAATTCGGTATCATTATCCACTGCCGAAGCAGAATATATTGCTGCTGGTTTGTGTTGTGCTCAATTACTATGGATGACACAAACGCTTAAGGATTATGGGATACATGTGAGACGTGTTCCCTTGCTTTGTGACAATGAGAGTGCAATCAAGATTGGACACAATCCTGTGCAACACTCTCGAACAAAGCATATTGAAGTTCGTCACCATTTTATTCGTGATCATATTGCCAAGGGTGATATTAATCTTAAGCATGTTCGCACTGACAAACAACTTGCTGATATCTTTACAAAACCTCTTGATGAGAAAGTGTTTTGTCGTTTAAGGAGTGAGTTGAACATCATTGATGCTTCAAACTTGGAGTGATAACTCCTTTGATGCATGCAAGGCATGAGCCTCTTGACTAATCCTTGATATTTCTCTTATGATTATGATCATATGTCTTGGACACATTTGCCTCCTTGTATTGCATCTAACTCTTTGCAGGTACTTGGATGATCTACATTCCACAAGATTACCACACACTCAAATCATGAGTAATCTTGTCATTGACCAAGTATCTAGCCCTTTGGGATGTTGAGTTCAAGGAACAAAATTCCACATATCCTTTTTGACACCTTATACATCTAGTATTTCACTCTTGTCATCTTGGATATTCTTGAGTATTTCCTTGCTTGCCTAACTCATGTAGGAAGATTAACTATACAAGTAGAAATGGCGCTCCAACTTCACATTCAATGAGCACCTACATCAAGCTTACCTATATGAGTAAAGCAACAACAAGCCCAAGGTATGTTCTTCACATCTTTGAGGAGCTTTGCTCAAAGTCATGAGTACAAGCAGCTTCATAAGATGTGATCACATCAAATGCTTAATCGAAAAATGGCAACCCCATTTTGAGCTTAAACGATGAGTATGACCTATGATCAAATGTCTTCATTTGACTCCTAAGTCAATATACTCAAACATAGGTGACTTTGTCACCGACCTTTATCTAGATGAAGTACATATGCTTTTGGAGTCTTTCTGTTTTCTCTTATGTTCTCTCATTGAGTTTTTCTAAACACAAAAAAAAAACTTCATCTAGGAATCTTTTTCATTTCTTTTCTTATGTTTCTTTGTAAATATCCTTCTGGCTCTGATCAATTCCCTGAAAATCTTTTACAAATTCATTGCAAATCTTTTGAAATACTCCTTGCAAAGTGAGCTGAATTATTTCTGTATTTCCTTGGAATAAACTCGGCGTCACCGATTTGAAACTTTCGGTTTAACCGAAAAGGATTCGGACCCACCGATCCATAAAATTCGGTGTCACCGATTTATCTTCCAGGACATCAACTTCTGCCGCTCCACTCAGATTTAAATCTTAAGGAGGAGAAGACTCAAATTTAAATTCTCAATGTTTCTCTATAAATGTTCTTATTTGCCCTGTTGTGATTCTTAAGGATCCCACTTCTTTCTTTCTTTCTTTCCATCTTTCCTGTCCTACCTAGTTTGCTGTCCTTTTCGGCACTTGATGTCAAAGGGGGAGAGGACTTAGGGGGAGTAGGGGGAGTAGGGGAGAAGAGCAGACTTAGGGGAAGAAGAAAAGCAATCTTATCTTAAGGGGGAGAGAATCACATCAAAGCTTTGTCGTGTTTTACATTGGACATTACAATTGGCATCATTCTTTTGATTTTGCTTTCCATAACAAAATCTCTCAGAGTTCATTGAAAATCTTTTAGTTACGGAGACATGTTTGCTGATTCAAGCCTGTGCTCAATATGAGACACTCTTTATACATGTCATTCCTGGCTTGGTACTCTTGATGTTCTTGCAGTTGGTTGAAGGAATACTCTTGTGTTATCTAACCTTGTTTTCTCAAGTTTATCCCTTCAGGTACAATGCCAAGGAACCTCAAGGTAAGTATATGCATCTTGCAGAATGTGCATGATGGTGACTTGCTTGTAAATACTTGTTTGCAAGAAATCACCATGCACATATGCATTATCACTCACTTCCTTTTCTTCTGCTCTGATGCATATAGCCAAGCTGCATGTATCACATCTTGCTTATCTCTCTTGTGTGCTTGTGGTAGTCCAAAACCATAATCTATGGAAATCTTGCACACTTGTAGGGGGAGCCTGTGTACTACATGCCTGTCAAAGCTTTCATGATAATTCTGTCTTTCTCTCAATAAGCTTTGATGTCTTGTTTAGTATAATTTCAGTATGTTGCCATCAATTACCAAAAAGGGGGAGATTGAAAGCACATTTGCTCCCTGGGTGGTTTTGGTAATTAATGACAACATACTTTGTGGTTGGACTAATGCTTTTATCAAGTATGTTTCAGGAAATCCAATCACATTGGTATGGCAAGATGACTGAAGAAGTGGACCCCTCAAGTGCTAAGGCAAGCATTGGCAAAAGCTCAAGACTTCATTTCTGGTTTAGTGATCAAAGATAACATTGAGTCCATAGGAAAAGCCAATACTATTAAAAGGGGATGAGGTTGTGTTGATGATCTGGTTGCTCAAGTGCTTAGTGATTTAGCTCCTTCAACTATCAGCACCTTCCACTACTATACACACTCATAAGTAATCTCGGACAAACCGATTCTTCCAACTCAGTCCCACCGAGATGAACCACTTCTGCCATATTCCAAACCCTAGAAAAATCGGTCATTCCGAGTTTGAGATCGGTCTCACCGAAACTAAACTGCCAACCTTCTGTAACCATTTCACATCATTTCGGAATAACCGAGTTTGTATTATCGGTCTCACCGAAATGGGCAAGCTTCTGTCTTGGCTCAAATCGGTCTCACCGATATTGCATTTTCGGTCTCACCGATTCTAGCATGTTCCTGTCTTTTCTCAAATCGGTCCAACCGAGTTTTCTTTCTCGGTCCCACCGAAAACTCCAACGTTCATATCTTTTGCACTTTCGGTCCCACCGAGATGGTATTTTCGGTCCCACCGAAAATCCCAACGTTCACTATATTTGAACTTTCGGTCTAACCGAGTTTTCACTTCGGTCTCACCGAGATTGCTCAAATATGTGTGTAACGGTTGGATTTTGTGTGGAGGCTATATATACCCCTCCACCCCCTCTTCATTCGTGAGGAGAGCCATCAGAAAGTCTACCACTCCTACCATACACTTTCTGAGAAGAGAACCACCTACTCTTGTGTTGAGATCAAGCCATTCCATTCCTACCATATGAAACTTGATTTCTAACCTTCCCAAGTTGCTTTCCACTCAAACCTTTCTTCCACCATAGCCATATCAGTGAGGAGAGTTGAGTGTTGGGGAGATTATCATTTGAAGCACAAGAGCAAGGAGTTCATCACCATCAACACCATCTATTACCTTTTGGAGGGTGGTGCCTCCTAGATTGGTTAGGTGTCGCTTGGGAGCCTCCGTCTTTGAGATGTGGAGTTGAACCAAGAAGTTTGTAAGGGCAAGGAGATCGCCTACTTCGTGAAGATCTACCCCGAGTAAGGCTAGTCCTCCGTGGACGTAGGCCATGATGGAATAGACAAGGTTGCTTCTTCGTGGACCCTTCGTGGGTGGAGCCCTCCGTGGACTCGCGCAGCCGTTACCCTCCGTGGGTTGAAGTCTCCATCAATGTGGATGTACGATAGCACCACCTATCGGAACCACGACAAAAATCTCCGTGTCACCAAACTGCGTTTGATCTTCTCCACCTCTCTTTACTATATATGCAATTTACTTTCCGCTGCCCATACTCTAGAATTGCATGTGTAGTGTGATACTTGATTTGATCTTAATTGTGAAACTGCCTAAAACTTTGCATAATCAAAAGGCAGATTTTTATATTGTCAAGTAGTCTAATCACCCCCCCTCTAGACATACTTCTTCGATCCTACAGTGCCTCGAGCCGACTGCCCTGCGCGTTCATAGTCAGCACGTGGGTAGCCACCTCCACCTCCAAGTTGGCGTGGTCGCTCTCACCCCTCTCTAGGGTCGGCTAGTCGACATCGACCCCACCAGTCGGCACTTGGCCTTCTGGTGCCTGCAGCTACGTGTGCGGCGGGTCGGCGGATTCTGGAGCCCGGTGGTGGGACGCCTCCTCTTCCCATGCCTTGGCGGCTGCATCCGCCTGTCCCTGGGCCGCCGCATCGGCCTGTACCTTGGCCGCTGCATCGGCCTCCACCTGCGCCGCATTGGCTGCCTCCGCCTCCTCCCGGGCTACGGCTTCCCGCTCCTCTCGCGCCTCCTGCGTGTTCCTCTCTGTCGCTTCCCGGAGAGCGGCGGGTGGATCCACGCGGCGGTGGTTTTCGGAGCTATCCATCGCCCCAATCACTGAAGCGGAAGGGGTCCGCGAGAGAGAGAGAGAGAGAGAGAGAGAGAGAGAGAGAGTGGGGCCCTGTCCAAGCAAAGCAAGAAAACTACTAAGGGACTTGCTAGAAAAGAAGAAAAACGAGTGCAAGGAAGAACCAAGCACTTACGCGGATACCATCGGCCATTGCTTGGGGCCTTTCTGGAATAGGGCCACCTTTGCAGCAGCCTCCTAACGCTTGGTCGGGGCAGCCGAGACCTTCGGCTTCTTGGGCCGGCTGCCGAACAACCCGGTGTCAGCCCGACGTTTTGGCGCGCCGCCTGCTGTCATCGGCGTCACCGACGAGCTGGTACCCGCCCTGTCGGCACCATGGGTGCGGCGTGTCACGTCGTCCTCGTCCTCATCATCCGGCCACTCCCCGAGGCCGCCTCCTGATGATTCGCCTGTTCGCTCGCCGCCACCGCCCGTGGCGTCGTCTTCCTCCATGGCGGTCGCTCCCAGATCGCGGTCGCCCACGTCGCTTTGCGCTTGGTCTACCATGATTGGATGACCTGGGACCCCCAACCCGGGTTCCGGCTGGCCCGGGAAGCGCTGCCCCATGGCCGACTGGTCAGGCAGTAAGAAGGAACCCGGACAAGCGAGGAAGAAAAAGAAAGTCAAAAAACTTACCGCAAGCGGTGGGTTGTCGCGGCTATACGGCGGCTTGCCGAACCTCCACTCCGTCTCCGACAGCTTGTAGTCGGAAAATAAGTTCACCATCCCGACCACCTCCACGACTGACATCACCTTGGTGGTCAGCCGGCTCGGGTGTTGACGCCCGCTCATGTTGCTGATTAGATGAGGGGGGGACTGAAGAGGCAGCACCTAGCGCTCTACAAAGGCGACCAGCAGATCTGAGGCGTTGAGGCCCTCCGACCCTGTCGTGGGGTTAACACGGCAGATGTCCTAGTGCAAGGACTTAGTTATGGAGCCATCACGCCGAAGGTTAGCTTAAAGGGGTTAAGAGGGACAAAGGACACAAAGAATTTATACTGGTTCGGCCCCTTGCGGTGAAGGTAAAAGCCTAATCCAGTTTGAGGTGGTATTACGTAGGTTTCGATTGCCAGGGAGCGAATACGCTTGGCCTAGCTTTCGATCTCTTCTTTCTTGTCCTAAACCGCTGCCAGGTCGTCCCTTTATATACAAAGGTTGACGCCCGTCGGTTCGTAGAGTCCCGGCCGGCTCATACAACGTGTCTGGCTTGGTGACTAACTATTCTTACCTTACAAT
>LR738715.1:524097621-524135796 GCA_902687465.1 Secale cereale | reverse complement strand
AAGTCAAAAAACTTACCGCAAGCGGTGGGTTGTCGCGGCTATACGGCGGCTTGCCGAACCTCCACTCCGTCTCCGACAGCTTGTAGTCGGAAAATAAGTTCACCATCCCGACCACCTCCACGACTGACATCACCTTGGTGGTCAGCCGGCTCGGGTGTTGACGCCCGCTCATGTTGCTGATTAGATGAGGGCGGGACTGAAGAGGCAGCACCTAGCGCTCTACAAAGGCGACCAGCAGATCTGAGGCGTTGAGGCCCTCCGACCCTGTCGTGGGGTTAACACGGCAGATGTCCTAGTGCAAGGACTTAGTTATGGAGCCATCACGCCGAAGGTTAGCTTAAAGGGGTTAAGAGGGACAAAGGACACAAAGAATTTATACTGGTTCGGCCCCTTGCGGTGAAGGTAAAAGCCTAATCTAGTTTGAGGTGGTATTACGTAGGTTTCGATTGCCAGGGAGCGAATACGCTTGACCTAGCTTTCGATCTCTTCTTTCTTGTCCTAAACCGCTGCCAGGTCGTCCCTTTATATACAAAGGTTGACGCCCGTCGGTTCGTAGAGTCCCGGCCGGCTCATACAACGTGTCTGGCTTGGTGACTAACTATTCTTACCTTACAATACAAGTCATACATACATGGTGGTTTATACCTATGGGCCTTAAGTCGCCTTTGGGGTTCGGGTCCTTAGCAAGCCTGCTTCGTGAAGCACCATCTTCAATATCTTCATGGGCTCTGTCTTGGTGAACCGCCATGGGCATAATCCGGCCCCTCCTGGGCGGGTCATACCCAATAGCTATATCCCCAACATTAGGCCCCAGGTTGATTTGAACTTGTTCATATCAATCTTCGGCACTCAGAAAAATCCTTCTTCATTTACTCTTACGAGGCCCTGTAACCCGCCGTGACATCATCTCCTAGGATTGTGGTAACCCGTCGTGACGTCACATGTCATTAATATTATACAAAGCCCAAATCTTAACATATCTTCTCTTTTAATGATCCTCCGAAAATCGAGGCGTCTGCACCATTATACATCCATTTTTTGACCTCCTTGATTCCCGCGCGTGCAACTTATCCTCTCGATGTTATAAATAGGGCCAGTGGTCTCTTTCACTTTCCCCATTGCCTCCTCGTCGCCTCTACACCCGAGCTCTACCGGTGTCGTTGACCTTTGCTGCTGCCTCAACAATGGCCGCTGCATCAACCTGAATCGACCAGAGTTCATCTGCGTGCCTCCTCTATTCAACAGTTCTGGTGAGTTCTCCTCCTTCCTTTTCTCATAGATCCTGTTAGGGTTTTGATGAGTTCGTTGGAGTTCATCTCGGCTATTCTTTATTCTTTACTGCATCCTGGGATTTTAATCCAACTTTTATATTCTTCCTATGCGAAAACAACTTTAGTACTCATTTTAGACATCAGAAACATCTCCATTGTATGAAAACTCCAATCTGGATATATGAACTGCTCAAGCACTGCAATTTTTAGGTCTAAATATTTTCCATTATCCGACGCGTCGTAGATCCAAAATCATAGCGTCAATCTATGAATTCTATTATTTGAACACTTAGCAATTTTTCCTTTCTCAGATCTTTACTTCAATAACTATGTGGGCGTCTTAACTCAGTAATAATAACCCGCCAGGTACCATTAGTCCCCTCTTAAGCCGCTAGTAGCTCATCTTCAATCTCCGATTAACACTTATGCATGTGTCGGATTTAGGGTTCCGGCAAAACCGTTAAGGTTCGAACTCTGGGGTGCGCACGAAGATCTCTCCTTCCGCCCTAGCCCTTCTACTCGACAGTTCTAGGCCTAGCTCGTCAGATCCAATGAACAAGAGACACAAGATTTATACTGGTTCGGGCCACCGTTGTGGTGTAACACCCTAATCCAGTGTGTGTGGTGGATTGCCTCGTAGGCAGAGGGAGAACAAGTACATGGACGAACTGCCTCCTGGGGAGAGATGTTCTTGCGCTCGGATGAGCTTGAGGTGTGTGGCCTTCTATCTGATCAACTTGAGATGAGATCAACTCCGTCCCTGATGAGATGATCCCAATGGTGGTGGCTAGTCCTATTTATAGTGACCAGGGTTCTCTTCCCAAATATTGAGCGGGAAGGAATCCCACAACGGCCAAATTTGAAGGGGAACAACTAGTACAAGCTATCCTGACAAAAGGTAGTCTTCGCTGCCAAAGGCTCTGGTGGTGACACCGCCGTGGGCTTTGTGATGACCTCCGTCCTGCCGTCCTGCTGGTCTTGGTCTTGTTGCACTAATATGGAAACCTTTGCCTGAAGCCTCGGGACTCCACGCATGCACATGCTCCTTTAGCACTGAAGAGGAAACTGGTGCTCTGCGCCCGCTGGCGCCCGCCTGGCTTTAGTCGTCACTGCTCATGTCATGAGGACCTCGTGAGGTGCCCCTCGCCTTGATATCTCCGATCCTCACGAGCCGGCCTGGCGAGGCCGCCCCAGGGGATGTCATGTGTCGTCCGCATCGCGAGGCTTGGCCCCTCGCGAGGGTCTTGGGTGTTGCTGACGAAGTTGGGCCACACTAGGCCGCCTTGCCAGCCATGCTCTGGGCCGCAGGCAGGCAAGTCTGGGTACCCACATTCCCAGAACGCTGACAGTAGCCCCTGGGCCCAAGGCGCGCTCGGGCTTGGCTTCGTGGCGAAGCCAAGGGCCAAGTGCGGAGCGCCGCGGGCGCTTAAAGCCTGCGGCCTTTTCTGACGCATGGCGGTTGATGGGACGTGGGCGTCTGCGCTCCCACACCGCCTCGGCAACTGCACAGCTGACAAAAGGCAAGTGCAGGCCGCTGTGCCCTCATTGCTGGCTCTTGCCTTGCTCCAGATCCCCTTTCTTGATTCTTCTCTCCGCGGAGTCCCAGATCCTCGCCGCCTTCCATCCAAATTCACACAGATGGCTTCTGGCAAGTCGAAGGCTGCTGCTTCGCCCGCCTGGTATGAGCCGGCTTTGAAGGCGCCATCATTCTCAAAGGCGAACCACGCTGCCGTGCTCCTCATGACGGCGGAGGACACCAACGAGAAGGGGAAAACCGCCGTCCAGGCTACCTCCACAGTGTCGGTGGATCCCCAGAGTACCTTCTACCCCTTCTTCTCGAGCAGTATCATTGCGGGGCTCGTCCCTCCCTTCTCTGATTTCTTTTTCTCCGTCCTTAGCCACTATAAGCTTCAAGCTCGTCATCTGCACCCCAATTCTGTCCTCCTCCTGTCCATCTTTGCCTTTTACTGTGAGGCATTCGTGGGGGTAATGCCGTCTGTGGCACTACTTCGCCACTTCTTTTACCTCCAAATCAAGGAGGGCCATTGCTCAAGGTGTGCTCATTTCGTCGTGGCCAACGGGGCCAACACGATCTCAAAGGCCAAGAAGAAGGCCGGGAATTTCAGGAAAAAGTGGGTCCTGATGGATGCCAAGTTCATCCATCCTCGGTTAGTGCTGCCAGCGGCTGTGCCTGAGTCAAGTGATAGGTGGCTCAGCGTGAAGCTCACTGATCCTCGGGCAGAGAAGGTGTTGGAGAAGATGGCCGCGGATCTGAAGCCGAACGATCCTGAGACGGCAAAGCTGATGGGGGCTATGATCCTCAAGGAATTATTGACGTGCAGCATGGCCCCGCTGCAGGCCCGCTCGCGCCCCCTATGGATGCTTGTGGATGAGTCGAACGACCTCCGGCTACGCCGCAACGCCCTGTCTGTCGATCAGCTTGAGGCAACCATCCGTCTTCTGGTTGGGGCTGACCTGGGGTATCCACCTGCTTCCTTTGTTCCCTTGTATCGCCGCCAGGATAGGGCAGCGATGGTGGCCTCCATGCCTGTCTTTGATGCGCGCGGGCTTGTGCCTCCGGTGGCCCCTGAAGCTCAAGTGGTGGCCGTGCCGGTGGAGGTGTCTTCGGGGGATCCCGTTGGGGAAGACGGCTCAGATGCGACCGTGGAGGGGACGGGAGAGTCCACTCCTCTGTGCATGGCCGAGCTTCTTCGCTCCTTGCCTGACGATGATGACGACAACGACCACCCGGCGGAGGAGGTGCCGCCTCCGGCCGGAGCTGTCACGAGGTCTAAGCACACTCCCCCGCGGAAGCCACCGGCAGGGGTCCCGATGAAGAGTCGGTCGACGCTGATCACCCGAGGAGGTGCCCCTTCTACGGCATTGCTAGGCGCTGCTGCCGCGCCACCTGTCTTGGGGGCCCGCGCTCCCGCGGCACAGGCCGCACCCCATGGTCCTGAAGAGGTCTCGAGGCATCGTCATAGTGGATCTGTGAGTTCCTTGGCCTGTCTTTGACTTCGTTCTTGATTCCATGGCTAATTCACGGTATCTTGCCTCGTGCTTGCAGGTCTGCGCCACCGAAGAAATCGAAGGGGGGCGTCTGCGCTGGAAGCCCCGCGGCCTGGCTTGGCCTCGCCCCCTCTGGCGCAGGCAGACGGTGGAGGAGCTTCAGCTTCTGGTGCGAGGGCGTTGACGCAAGGCCCAGAGGTCCTGCCTCAGGCGGAGGTCGCGATCCTTGCTCCGTCCGCTAGGGTTACCAGGGCTCAGGAGGTCCTGGCCGCGCCCCAGCCCCCTGCGGAGATCATGACGTCGGCTCGCGGCTCTCCTGCTTCGCCTGGCACCTTGGAAGAGGCCTTCATAGCACTGAAGCAGCTCCAGGATGACCTTCAGGGAGCTGATCGTCATCTAGTGGCCGGGCGTCTAGAGCTGGTCTCCGGATGGCTGGGCTCCAACGCATCTGTGCAGGATGCACTGAGCCAGGCCGTGGTGGCTTCTGGTGAGGACAAGCGGGCTGCTGTCCAGGCTGCAGCCGCTCGAGAGGAGGCACTGCTAGACGCTCGGGCCGCCCAGGAGCTCTGCCAGTCATTGGAGGCCCAACTGAGAGATCTGCGTGGGAAGTGCAAGGCGGACGAGGAGAAGATGAAGGCTCGAGAAGATGTCGTGGTCAGCCGCAATGCCGAGCTGGAGTAGCTGACGAGGGAGTTATCTACAGAGTGCAGCCAACTAGAAGAGCTGAAGCGGGTGACAGCGGCTACGGAGGCCCAGCTGGAGGCCAAGGTGAAGGTCCTGGCCGAGGATCGTGCGGCCTTCAAGTCCCTCGAGGTGAGGTCCCGTCAGGCTGTGAAGGCACTCTACGACAAGGGCTTGGAGAAGCTGTTGGCGATGGATGATGAAGGCCCTGCCCAGCTGCTTCCTTTCCTTGTCCTGGCGCTCGAGGATGTCGTGCGCGAGATCAACCCTCTAGCTGAGGAGGAAGCTTGTGAACTTTCCTCTTCTGCCTTGACGCGCGTCCTCAGCCAGCTGCACCTTCGCGACCCCAACGCTGATGTCAGGGTGCTGATCAAGCCTATGGAGGCGGAGCACCACGAGGCCACCGCTGAAGCTGTGAAGGACCGCGTGGAGGCCCTGCTGAAGGAGTTCCTCATCGTCCTCCCTTCCCCTCTAGCCGGTCGCACCACCGATGTTGTGGACGAGACCGCTTCCCAGGGCGCGATGTCGCGCCAGGGGGGAGGTGCCCTTAGGCAGCAGCGCCCAAGGCCGAGGGGAAGGCCTGCAGGTTGGTGACAGCGCTCCCCTTTTATCATAATTCTCCTGCGACATGAGTAAGCCTCGTGGTGGCGTTAAAACTTTTGTTTGATGTTTCGAAGGACAATTTGGATTGTAATAATTGCTGGATATTCGCCCTTCTTTTCTTGTTTATCGCTCTACATTGGCAGGGCCCGACCCTGCGCATACCTCAGCTGCTGGCTGGTTTGCCCAGGTCACTGGGTCAAAACCAGGGGTGAGGGGCTACGTGGCCAGTTAGGTTCCTGAGTCGCAATGCTCAGGAGTCCCCCTTAACGTGCAAACAATACCCGGATAGGAAGCGCTAAGCAGGGCTCTGGTGTTCTGTGTCGGCAGGGCTCGGCCCGCACATACCTTAGTCGCCGCTGGCCTTGACCGGAAACCAGGACAAGACCAGGGAGTGAGGGGCTACGGGTCCAGTTAGGACCCTGGGTCGCGATGCCCAATGGTCCCCCTTGACGTGCGAACAGCCATGAGGGAAGTGAGTACTGGACTTAGGCCTTGATGTTCTGCGTCGGCAGGGCCCGGCCCGCGCGTACCTCAGCTGCCGCTGGCCTTGACCATAAACCAGGACAAGACCTGGGAGTGAGGGGCTATGGGTCTAGTTAGGCCCTTGGGTCGCGATGCCCAAGAGTCCCCCTTGACGTACGAACAGACCCCATACCTGTCCTCGTCGCGCTTGCGCTCGGGAGGATTGCGTGTCGACCAGGCCCCGGGGACCTGGTGGGGCGTGCGCTAGGCGTGACCTCGACGCAGCCCCCGTGCCCAGCCCCCTCGCGCTACACTCCCGAAGGGAGCGCAGCGCGGTGGGGCTAGCCACACAGCCGAGGGGCTCCCTGAGGTTATGCTGCCACATGGGTGCCCCCAGTTGTTTATCACCAGTGCGGAGCGTAGTGCTGCCGCTCTTGCGCGGGCATAGCTGCTCCTCGACTTTGTCGTCAGCCAGCACGGAGCATGGTGCTTCCACTGGACCGTGGGAGGGGACTCCCTACTGCAGAGAGCCCCCGGGCGTATACAGCCCAGCCCGGACACGTGATCGGCACGGTGGGGCTTAGACGAGGTGTATCTGGGCACCCGTGAGCCAGCGCTGGACTCACGAGGCCCTACCTCAAGGCGGGTTGTGCCTGGTCTTGGGTTGAAGCGCTCGAGATGATCCTGCAAGGTGGTTAGACAACCCGTGCCAGGTGAATCCCTCAAGGCCGCCCTATGAGAAGGCCGGACACCAACGACCCCAGGAGGTGACGTGAGCGGGGCCGGTCCGCCAGAGAGAGCTCAGCCGTTGGATTTATCGACGCTGCAGGGACAGACCTGAGCACATATGGCGTGCCTAGTATTCTCACATGGACATCCTAAGGGTAGCCATCCAGATCGCGGCTCCCGGGGTGATAAGACATGGTGCAGTGCGCCCCAACTCAGCTGCTGGCATCCGGTTCGAGCTTGGGCGAGGCACCAAGGGCCATGGGAGGTGACGTACACGGGGCCGGCCCGTGAGCCAGAGCTAGCCGCTTGGAATTGGCGACGCTACACGGACGGACCCGAGCACAGGCGCCGTGCCAACCCTAAGCCATAAGACGAATGCAAGCAAGTTTGCGGGGGCACAGGATGTTCATGGCATGAGAAGGGTGGTCAAAGAGATGACTCAAATGCATGCGACTAGGATGGTAACACTAGCCTTGGTAAAATGCAAGGGAGATATATGCCACCAGGGTAAACTTGTGCGGCCTAGGGGTAGTGCAGCCCGAGGGGCGCCCCCAAAGGGTGACCTGAGATGCGAAAAGATGCACGCCGCAGGGATAGACCCGTGCGGCCTGGGAATAATGCTGCCTGAGGGGCGCTCCCAGTTGAACAGAAATTGAAAGATGTCACCTGGCATAGTTGCTGAAGTAGTGTCGGTGTAGCTGAGGGTGCTCGGTGAAGGCGCTGCTCCTCATGTGCCGTCTAGCCCCGACTCCTCACGAGGCTCCGGGGCTCCCCAGATATCGCGGAGGGTCGAGTCCAACTCTGCCTGGATCTCCTTGTGCTTGGCCACGTGAGCCGCCAGGACTTCCCGCATGTGGCGCTGGTGCAGGGTCGCCTGGTTCGGCAGGCCGAAGGGCGTGCACACGTAGCAGTGAGGGGGACCCTGACAGCAGCCCACCTAGGAAGGCCAGTAGAGCTCCTGAGACGTGATCCTGTTGAGTGACGGGACATTGACGCAAATGTGCAGCCCGTCTCCTGAGCCTGGCCTGACAACTGCCCTCGGAGGAGCTGGGCGGCACTCGCCTCGCATGGCTCTTGGCTCCTGTAGGTCTTCGATGGTCTGGCTGATGAACTCCTGAGCGTTTGGTGCCTCGTGCCTTGAGGCCTCCGGAGGGAAGTGTGCAGCAAAGCACTCTTCCACATGGTGCCCGAGCGCCTCCCTCGTGACATTGGCTAGGTTCGAGGCCCTCCAGAAGAGATCCCTCGAGCCCAGCCTGAGAGGGGCGCCAGGCGCGCCTTCCTATGCAAGAGGGGGAGGAGGCCCTGTGGTGCTCCCTCCCTGTGCTGTGTCCTCATGAGGCTTCAGAGCCAGCAGTAGCTTCTTCTTCTTGGGAACGACCTCCGGTGGGTAGATGATGTTGTCGTTGTCCGGATCCTCAACCGCTGCCGCCTGGTAAGCGCGCTCGAGCGAGCACACTGCGTCCTTTTCCTCGCAGGCGATGGTGATGACGCCGCCGCTTCTAGGCATCTTGAGAACATTATAGTTGTGATGAGTTACTACCATGAACTTGGCCAGGGCTAGATACCCGAGGATGGCATTGTAATGGAGATGGATGTGGGCGACATCAAAGTCGATGAGCTCAGTGTGGTAGTTGTCATGCTTGCCAAAGGTTACAGGTAGGCGAACTTGCCCCATTGGAGTGGTGGAGCCAGCAGTCACTCTGGAGAAAGGCTTGCTAGACAGCAACCATTCGTACGGTACTTGGAGGTTGTCAAATGTCTCGATGGACAGGACATTAAGCCCTGCACCACCGTCGATGAGGGTCTTGGTAACTTGGACGTTGCTGATGACGGGAGAGCAAAGCATCGGGAGGGTGCCAGCCGTAGCTGCGCATTTGAGCTAGTCTGTAGAACTGAAGGTGATGGGGCTCGTGGACCACCTGAGCGGATGGGTGGCCTCGAGCTTGGGGAGATCAATGTTTACTTCATGGGCGAACTGCTTGAAGAGGCATTGAGAAGCTGGGGCCTGTGCTCCGCCCAAGATGCAAACGATGGCACGCGGCTCCTGGAAGCCCCCGGCCCCCTCGTCCTGGTCGTTGTTCCTCCTTGGTGGCAGCAGAGGTGGTAAGCCGGCCCTGCCCTGAGGATGGTCCTCTTGGGGCTGATCCCTCCAGGCGTCCTCGCAGAGCTGGTCGCGCCAATGGTCCTCCCAAGGCTGATCACACCACTGCTGACGGGGTCCACGGTTGTCCCAGCATCCTCTGGTCCGACCTCCCCCGCGACCGTAGCCACGGCAGCTGCTCTCGGGGCGTTTGATGACGTGTCCTTCATGGAGAGCCCTGAGCTCCTGACAGTCATGGGTGTTGTGGCTGTGCACGTTATGGAAGGCGCAAAATGCCCGGCCGTTCTTGGGTGGCTCTGGGTAGTTGCGGCCGCACTTCATCTCTCGTTCAGCTGCAAGCACTACCGCTCCCTTGCGCTTTACGTCCTTGCTCTTGGCATTCTTGTCTTCGGTTTCAGCAGTGGGGAGCTCGACGAGCGAGAGGCGCCCCTCCTCTGCCCTGGCACACTTGGTTGCGAGGTTGAACAACTCCAAGGACGTGCACAGATCTTCATGGATGGCGAGCTCTTCTTTCATATTGATGTCCCGGACATCCGAGAATGCCGAAATGATGGCCTCGTCCGTGACCTTGGGGATCTTGACGCGGACACTGTTGAAGCGCTGGATAAACTTCTGCAGGGTTTCTCCTGATTGTTGCTTGATACGTCGCAGGTCGCCCGTGGCCGGGGGATGATCTTGAGTGCCTTAGAACTTGGCGATGAACCAGTCGCGCATCTCTCTCCAGGTGGAGATCGATCTCGCAAGCAGGTTCAAGAGCCATGAGCGCGCGCCATCCTTGAGGGCCATGGGGAACCAGTTCGCCATGATCTTCTCGTTGCCGCCGGACGCCTCGATGCTCAGCTCGTAGAGCTACAGGAACTTCGCAGGGTCCGGGGTGCCATCGTAGCGTGGAGGCAGGTCGGGCTTGAACTTCCCAGGCCAGTTGACGTTGCGCAGCTCGGGAGCGAGGGCCTTGCAGCCTGCTGTCGACACTGGTGCTTGCTAGGGTGGTGGGACTTGGTCTTGGTCTTCGCACGCCGCCGCGGCAGGGGGCATGCGGTCTTGATGCTGCGGTGGAGGGAGTGCGGGTGCTCCGCCACTGGGCCGCTGGATCTCATGGCAGCTTCCTTCCTCGCGCGCTGGCACTGCGCCTGGGCGGTCATGCCGTGGGGCCAAATGCCTTGGGTCTTGAACAATTCCTTGACGCTGGGGTATCAGTGGAGCTTCTTGGGCCTCGTCGTCCTCGTGGGGAGGCGGACGAGGCAGGGAAAGGGACAGCGCCGGAGAGCCCCCAGCGGCACTGACGAGCTCGGTAATGCGGTCAAGCCACTCTTCGTAGAAGTTGTCGACGGGGCGGTAGCGCAGGAGCTCTCGCGCCATGAGCAACACAGCCTGCGCATCTGCGGGTCCGCGGCGAGCATGGGACGAAGATATCGCTGGAGTTAGCGACGGGGTAGTGGTGCGGCCATCGCGCCGCACGGATGGGTGTAGAGACGATGCCTGCTATTCTTGCCGCGCCGGACCGGTGGTGGCGTTGGCAACAGGCGATGGAGAACGAAGGGGTGGTCCGCCAGCAGGAGCGGTCTGAGCGACGCGGGCGGCAAAGGGCAGCCCGCCGCTCAGCACGGGCTCTGCGAGCATCGGCCATGGACTACTGGAACGATGGAGCACTAAACAATGGAAGGGAAGTCTCAGCACGCCCCTACCTGGCGTGCCAAATGTCGGATTTAGGGTTCCAGGAAAACCCTTAAGGTTCGAACTCTGGGGTGTGCACGAAGATTTCTCCTTCCGCCCTAGCCCTTCTACTCGATAGTTCTAGGCCTAGCTCGTCGGATCCAATGAACAAGAGACACAAGATTTATACTGGTTCGAGCCACCGTTGTGATGTAACACCCTAATCTAGTGTGTGTGGTGGATTTCCTTGTAGTCAGAGGGAGAACTAGTACATAGATGAACTGCCTCCTGGGGAGAGGTGTTCTTGCGCTCGGATGATCTTGAGGTGTGTGGCCTTCTATCTGATCAACTTGAGATGAGATCAACTTCGTCCCTGATGAGATGATCCCAATGGTGGTGGCTAGTCCTATTTATAGTGGCCAGGGTTCTCTTCCCAAATATTGAGTAGGAAGGAATCCCACAACAGCCAAATTTGAAGGGGAACAACTAGTAGAAGCTATCCTAACAAAAGGTGGTCTTCGCTGCCAAAGGATCTGGTGGTGACGCCGACGTGGGCTCCGCGATGACCTCCGTCCTGCCGTCTTGCTGGTCTTGGTCTTGTTGCACTGACATGGAAACCTTGGCATGACGCCTCGAGACTCCGCGCCTGCACCTGCTCCTTTAGCACCGAAGAGGAAACTGGCGCTCTGCGCCCGCTGGCGCCCACCTGGCTTTAGTCGTCACTGCTCACGTCATGAGGACCTCGCGAGGTGCCCCTCGCCTTGATATCTTCGATCCTCATGAGCCGGCCTAGCGAGGCTGCCCCAGGGGATGTCATGTGTCATTTGCCTCGCGAGGCTTGGCCCCTCGCGAGGGTCTTGGGTGTTGCTGAAGAAGTTGGGCCGCACTAGGCGGCCTTGCGAGCTACGGTCTTGGCCGCCTTGCGAGCCACGCTCAGGGCCGCAGGCAGGCTAGTCTGGGTACCCCCGTTCCCTGAACGCTGACAGTATGCTTCATTATTGCATGCCTTTAAACTTTTTAGTAAACTTAACTACATAATCTTGAACCGGTATAATCTTTCTTTCAGATCATTGAAAAATGGCTAAGACATACACTACTTGCAACTGGGTCCGATCTCGGGTCGCTGAAACAGATCTGAATAATTTCGTTCCCATTGGCACCTTAG
Organism: Secale cereale; assembly: GCA_902687465.1. Lineage (NCBI taxonomy): Eukaryota > Viridiplantae > Streptophyta > Magnoliopsida > Poales > Poaceae > Secale > Secale cereale. The sequence goes on along the minus strand of LR738715.1, from coordinate 524,124,122 downwards.
TTAAGAAAACAGACATCCATTGGAGGGTCCTCGGCAAAGAATGTCCTCCTAAACCCAAGGATGGAGAGGTGATTGTCTTTGCTGGTCACCTGCAGCAAGGGTTTAGCCCTCCCGGTTCAAAAAAATTCCGCGACGTGCTTCATTTTTTCCAGCTTCACCCCCAAGACATCGGACCAAATTCTGTATCCAACATTTGCAACTTTCAAGTATTCTGTTAAGCTTACCTTCAAGAGGATCCTATGGTTGACTTATTCATAGAATTTTCTTACTTAAACCGTCAGACAGAATTCGTTAACGGGCCCAACACCGAACTTGGTGGGGTTTCAATTCAAAAGAGGGAAGAAGTCAGCTTTCCTCATGCTAAGCCTCATAGTCATCCCAAAGACTGGAACCAAACTTGGTTTTACTATCAAGGCACATCTCCAGCTGACGAGAATCCTTTGCTGAGTTACCGCGATCACCGACTTAGCAGCACACATCCACTCCCCTCATGGCTTAGTGCGAATGAACGGGCCAAGTACGCACCATCATTTTTAAAGCTCAAAGCCTTTATGGCCAATGGCTTAACTGGCATCGACCTTGTTCAATGCTGGGTGTCCTGGAGTATCTTGCCATTAAGTCGCCGCCCCAGCTTAATGTGCGAATACACTAGTGATATAAAGATCCCCAACGCCACTGTGTCATTCAACTGTCGGATGCAGAAGTTACTGAATGCACAAAGAAATTGCTAAACGAACCTTTAAAAGAATGTAGCAAAATAGGACCTAGTCCTTTCAGCGCCTTCAACAAACCGCCAGTTGTAAGTGTTGCACACCTTCCGCTCGACCATATTTGCATTAATCATTGCCCACTCATGATCTTTTTAACATTACTAGGGCGATTCTTCATTTTTGAAAACAAATCCGCAGGACAAACTAGTCAAACCGGCTTGTACCCAATCCAAATCCATCAAGAAATCTATCAAGAAGAAGACTACCGAACCTGTCGAGTTAAACTTGGATGATGACATTGATGATGATGATGAGTCGAAGGTAGAACTTGACTCTCTCGGCTCATTTTTTGTACATCTCATTGACAATGATTTTTACCAGGACGACGCAGAGGCCAGCCGCGCAGATGATGCGGAGGTAATTATTCTTCCCTCCGGCTCAGAACTTCTGCCAACAAAGAAAACTCGACAAGCAAGCTGGAAATTAAGCTTTTCTCACCCTCTAGCTCACTTGGATACAAACTTTCTTTTGATGAAACAGAAATTCAAAGCTGGTCGTACCACTCGGCATAGCGATGGTGTAATCACTTCTTTCGGCTTACCAAACACGCCTGTTGGAAAATGCCGCCTAGAGGTCTCTCATATTTCTGACATATTTTATCCCAAGGCTGGTCATTTCCGACAACCTCTTAACCCATCTGATTCAAACTGTCAGGGGACTTCACATTCCTCCTCTGGCGAGTCAATGGGAACTCAAATCCCGGCTTTCAAGACTGTACCTGGGTAAGAGTATATGCAATCATTTAAACCTTATATCTGATCATTATACTGACCTCTTATGTTTCTTATTTTCAGGGGCCAGGATAAACCCAGTAAGAAGGCAAAGCTGAATAAACTGATGATGATCCCTGTCAGATCTAGGGTTCCAGCAAAACCCTTAAGGTTCGAACTCTAGGGTGTGCATAAAGATGTCTCCTTCCGCCCTAGCTCGTCTACTCAGCAACCCTAGGCCTAGCTTGTCAGATCCGAAGAACAAGGGACACAAGATTTATACTAGTTCGGGCCACCATTGTGGTGTAATACCCGAATCCAGTGTGGTGTGGTAGATTGCCTTGTAGGCTGAGGAAGAACTAGTACATGGGTGAACTACCTCCCGAGGAGAGGAGTTCTTGGGCTCGAGTGAGCTGGTGGTGTGTGGCCTTCTATATGCTCAACTCTGGGTGAGATCACCTCCGTCTCTGATGAGATGATCCCAATGGTGGTGGCTAGCCCTATTTATAGTGGCCCGAATCCTCTTCCAAAATATTGAGCGGGAAGGAATCCCACAATGGCCAAGTTTGAAGGGGGCCTTCGCCTGCCAAAGGCTCTGGCGGTGACGCTGCAGTGGGCTCCGCAATTACCTCCGTCCTGTCGTCCTGCTGGTCTTGGTCTCGTTGCACTGATATGGAAACCTTTGCCTGATGCCTCGGGACTCTTAGTCTGCACCTGCTCCTTTAGCACCAAAGGGGAAACTGGCACTCTGTGCCCGCTGGCGCCCGCCTGGTCTTGGTCGCCACTTCTCATGTCACGAGGACCTCGCGAGGTGTCCCTCGCCTCGCTATCTCCGATCCTCACGAGTCAGCCTGGTGAGGCCGCCCCAGGGGATGCCCTGCGTCGTCCGCCTCGCGAGGCTTGGTCCCTCGCGAGGGTCTTGAGTGGTCGATGAAGATGCTGGGCCGTACCAGGCCGCCTGGTGAGCCACGCCCTGGGTCGCAGGTAGGCAAGTCTGGGTACCCCCTGTCCCAGAATGCCGACAGTAGCCCCCGGGCCCAAGGTGCGCTCGGGCTTGGCTTCGCGGCGAATCCAAGGGCTAAGCGCGGAGCGCCGCGGGCCCCCAAATCCTGCGGCCTTGTCTGACGCATGGCGGTTGATGGGACATGGGCGTCTCCACTTCCCCATGCAGCCTCAGCGGCTGCGCAACTTGACAAGTCCCTTCTTCCTTCGTTCCTCTCACTTATTCTTCTTCTTTGCCCCGTACTCGGCCGAGCCGCTCATGGCATCGATTCGATGATTCTCCACCGTCGAGAAGGGGAAGACTCCTTGTGAGGAGCCAGAGGTGCTCCCTCCGAAGAAAAGACCACTCCGTCCTCATGGCGCCGTCATGAGACCGGAAATGGTGAGGCCCTGGCACGAGCGGCCTCCCCCTAGCTATCCATTGCCCCTTTATGCCAGGGCACTGGGCCATGGTGAGGGAGTTGACACTCAGCGCAGCCTGCGCCGTGGCCGTACCGACCGTGCCATTGTGGTCCAAGCTGCCATCCCGCGAGCACACGCTAGAGGCTCCTCATGTGAGTTCGTGGTGTGGGCGGCGATGCCTCCTAGGTCTTGGATTCTCTTTCCGCCATTCTTCGTCGCGGAGGTGCCGCCGAGGGGGCTGCTCGGGCTGTGGTTGCGACACGCCGAGTGTCGGGCCCCGACGACGAGGGAGGAGGTTGAGGTTGTCTCCCAAGGCAAGGTCTTCATGACTCGCGGATGGAGCGAGGTCGCCCGCGCCTGCGGCTCGGAAAGTTCCCTCGCCATCTACTTCAAGTTCGACGGCGTCTCCATGCTGTGCTTCAAGGTGTTCAATGAGGAAGGACGCCGCCTGGAATGTTGCCCTGGAGGGGGCCACTAGGGGGATGCTGCTGCCCACTATGCGCCAGACGCCAATCCCGCCACTAGCTCATCCAGTGGCAGCGATGGCCTCTGGAGGTCTAGTAGCTCTTCTGAGTCTGCCGAGTCCCTGGAGACGAGCGACGATAGCTACGCGCCCCCGAGCTCGCGGGCACGTCGCTGGTGGTGACCCATCCAGGGTCGGAGGCGGGCCATCATGGCCCACTGTTAATGATGGCGTCGGCGATGGCAACCGTAGTTAAGATCCCCTGAAGGCCTTTTGCGGCGTTCCTTGCGAGGATTCAAAGCCAACCCTACGGGGTTGTGTAAATAACTTGTAATGCTTTTGCTTCCATCTTGCTGTTTTGCTAGCTCACTCTACTCGCGAGCCTCGTTTCAGCAATATCGCCCCCCTTTTTTACCCTTTCGGTAGCATAGTTCTCTACGCCGGCAGGCCCCAGTCCCAAGGCAAGCTGCAGCCGTCGCTGGTACGCCAGGTCGCGATGCCATGGTCAAGGACAGGAGGTGAGTGGCCCGATGTCTGGTCAGAGCTCCTGAGGCGCGATGCTCAAGAGGTCCTTCTTGGTGTGCAAGCGGCTTCCGGAGGCTCAGAAAGCGAGACGGCATTGCTGAAGCATGACTACCGAATGCCGCTGAGCGAGCGAGGATGGGGCATCGAGGAATTAACGACTTATCTTGACGATCGCGGGGTGGTTCCCCAAACGGCGCACCTGGTTTGTTCATGAGGCTGAGATTTCGCGATTCCCTCCTGCCGGCCCTGGAGTTCTGCGTCGGCAGGGCCCGGCCCCGCGCGTGCCTCAACCTCCGCTGGCCTTGACCGGAAACCAGGACAAAACCAGGGAGTGAGGGGCTACGGAGCCAGTTAGGCCCTTGGGTCGCGGTGCCCAAGGGTCCCCCTTGACATACGAATGGACCTGAAGGAAGGGAATGCTGGACTCAGGCCTTGATGTTCTGCGTCAGCAGGGCCAAGTGCTACCTCTTGAGCACAGTAGCGTAAGTATTTCCCTCAGTTTTTGAGAACCAAGGTATCAATCTAGTAGGAGACCACGCGCAAGTCCCTCGCACCTGCACAAACAAATAAGAACTTTGCAGCCAATGCGATAAGGGGTTGTCAATCCCTTTACGGTCACTTACGAAAGTGAGATCTGATAGAGATGATAATTATATTTTTGGTATTTTTAGTTTAATAAAACAGCAAATAAAAGCGGTAAAGGTAAAGTAGATGTAGATTGACATGTTGAGAATAGACCCGGGGGCCATAGTTTTCTCTAGTGGCTTCTCTCATGATAGCGATATTCTACGGCGGGTAAACAAATTACTGTCGAGCAATTGATAGAAAACCGAATAATTTTGAGACTATCTAGGCATGATCATTGTATATAGGCATCATGTCCGAGACAAGTAGACCGACTCCTGCCTGCATCTACTACTATTACTCCACACATCGATCGCTATCCAGCATGCATCTAGTGTATTGAGTTCATACGAACAGAGTAACGCCTTAAGCAAGATGACATGATGTAGAGGGATAAACTCAAGCAATATGATGTAAACCCCATATTTTTATCCTCGATGGCAACAATACAATATGTGCCTTGCTTCCCCTACTGTCACTGGCAAAGGACACCGCAATATTGAACCCAAAGCCAAGCACTTCTCCCATTGCAAGAACTATAGATCTAGTAGGCCAAACCAAACCAATAATTCGAAGAGACTTGCAAGGATATTATGAGCACACATAAGAAGTTCAGAGAAGAACCAAATATCTTTCATAGATAACCTTGATCATAAACTCACAATTCATCGGATCTCGACAAACACACCGCAAAAAGAGATTACATCGAATAGATCTCCTCGAAGACCGAGGAGAACTTTGCATTGAGATCCAGAGAGAGGGAGGAAGCCATCTAGATACTAGCTATGGACCCGAAGGTCTGTGGTAAACTAGTCACAACTCACGGTGAGGGTGATGATGATGGTGATAAAGGCCTCCGTGATGGATCCCCCTCCCGGAATAGGCTCCAAGATGGGATCTCCACGGGAACAGAAGCTACGGCGGTGGAATTAGGGTATTCTCTCTGCGTATGGAGTTTCTGAGTTACGTAGGTATATATAGGAAGAAGGAGGGCACCGGGGGGCACACGGGCCAGCCTCGAGGCAGGGGGCGCGCCCTGGGAAGGGGGGCGCGCCTCCCACCCTGGAGGGCAGCCCCTCTGTCCCCTGACTTGGTCCTGACGTTTCCCGTGCGTGATTTTCTCCAAAAATATCTCTCGCGGAGGTTTCATTCCGTTTGGACTCCATTTGATATTCCTTTTCTGCAAAACCCTGAAATAGGCAAAAAATAGCAATCTGGACTGGGCCTTTGGGTTAGTAGGTTAGTCCCAAAAATGATATAAAAGTGAATGATAAAGCCCATTAAACATCCAAGACTTCATAAATAATAGCATGGAAAAATCAAAAATTACAGATACGTTGGAGACGTATCTAGCATCCCCAAGCTTAATTCATGCTCATCCTCGAGTAGGTAAATGATAAAGAAAGAATTTTTGATGTGGAATGCTAACCAATATAGTTTTTCAATGTTATTCTCTTAATTGTGGCATGAATGTTCAGATCTGAAAGATTCTAGACAAAAGTCTATATCGACATAAGAAATAACAATACTTCAAGCAATACTAACAAAGTAATCATGTCTTCTCAAAATACTATGGCTAAAGAAAGTTATCCCTACAAAATCATATAGTGTTGGCTATGCTCCCTCGTTATTACACTAAATATTCATATCATGCACAACCCCGATTTCAGCCAAGCATTTGTTTTCATACTCTATCTTTTCAAACCTTTCAACTTTCACGCAATACATGAGCGTGAGCCATGCATATAGCACTATGGGTGGAATAGAGGTGGTTGTGGAGAAGACAAAAAGGAGGGAGATAGTCTCACATCGACTAGGCATATCAACGGGCTATGGAGATGCCCATCAATAGATATCAATGTGAGTGAGTAGGGATTGAAATGCAATGGATGCACTAGAGCTAAATATGAATGAAAGCTCAACAAAAGAAAACTAGTGGGTGTGCATCCAACTTGCTTGCTCACGAAGACCTAGGGCATTTGAGGAAGCCCATCGTTGGAATATACAAGCCAAGTTCTATAATGAAAATTCCCACTAGTATATGAAAGTGACTAAGCATGAGACTCTCTACGAATGAAGAACATGGTGCTACTTTGAAGCACATGTGTGGAAAAAGATAGTAGCAATTGTCCCTTTTTACTTTTCCTTTTTTTTCTTTTTTTGGGCCTTTCTTTTTTTTTCTTTAGCCTTCCTTTTTTTCTATTTTTTTTTGCGGAGGGGCTTTATAGATTCAGCCTTTCCTCCCATGGTACAATGCTCTAATAATGATGATCATCACACTTTCATTACAACACAAAATTACAACTCGATATACAACAACAAAGTATGACTCTATATGAATGCCTCCGGCAGTGTACCGGTATGTGCAATGAAACAAGAGTGACATGTATGATAAAATATGCATGGTGGCCTTGCCACAAATACGATGTCAACTACATGATCATGCATGGCAATATGACAATATGATGAGTGTCATATAAATGGAACGGTGGAAATTCGCATGGCAATATATCTCGGAATGGCTATGGAAATGGCATGATAGGTAGGTATGGTGGCTGTTTTGAGGAACAATATGGTGGCTGTTTTGATGAAGGATATATAGTGGGTTTATGGCACCGACGAAAGTTGCGCGGTACAAGAGAGGCTAGCAATGGTGGAAAGGTGAGAGTGTGTATAATCCATGGAGTCAACATTAGTCATGAGAACTCATATACTTATTGCAAAAATTTACGAGTCATCAAAACAAAGCAATCAACGCATGCTCCTAGGGGGGAGGTTGGTAGGAGTTAACCATCGCGCGCCCCCGACCTCCACACAAAGGTTGGCACTCTACAAATACCTCATGCTCTAACTTAGTCACACAACGGTTCACCATACGTGCATGCTACGGGAATCACTAAACTTAACACAAGTATTTCTCAATTTTATAATAACTCCACTAGCATGACTCCAGTATCACTTGTTGGAAATATGCCCTAGAGGCAATAATAAATTGGTTATTATTATATTTCCTTGTTCACGATAATCGTTTATTATCCATGCTAGAATTGTATTGATAGGAAACTCAGATACATGTGTGGATACATAGACAAACACCATGTCCCTAGTAAGCCTCTAGATGACTAGCTCGTTGATCAATAGATGGTTACGGTTTCCTGACCATGGACATTGGATGTCATTGATAACGGGATCACATCATTAGGAGAATGATGTGATGGACAAGACCCAATCCTAAGCCTAGCACAGATCATGTAGTTCGTATGCTAAAGCTTTTCTATATGTCAAGTATCTTTTCCTTAGACCATGAGATTGTGCAACTCCCGGATACCGTAGGAATGCTTTGGGTGTTCCAAACGTCACAACGTAACTGGGTGGCTATAAAGGTGCACTACAGGTATCTCCGAAAGTGTCTGTTGGGTTGGCACGAATCGAGACTGGGATTTGTTACTCCGTATGACGGAGAGGTATCTCTGGGCCCACTCGGTAGGACATCATCATAATGTGCACAATATGTGATCAAGGAGTTGATCACGGGATGATGTGTTACGGAACGAGTAAAGAGGCTTGCCGGTAACGAGATTGAGCAAGGTATCGGTATACCGACGATCGAATCTCGGGCAAGTGCTATACCGATAGACAAAGGGAATCATATACGGGATTGATTGAATCCTTGACATCGTGGTTCATCCGATGAGATCATCGTGGAACATGTGGGAGCCAACATGGGTATCCAGATCCCGCTGTTGGTTATTGGCCGGAGAGTTGTCTCGGTCATGACTACATGGTTCCCGAGCCCGTAGGGTCTACACACTTAAGGTTCGGTGATGCTAGGGTTGTAGAGATATAAGTATGCGGAAACCCGAAAGTTGTTCGGAGTCCCGGATGAGATCCCGGACGTCACGAGGAGTTCCGGAATGGTCCGGAGGTAAAGATTTATATATAGGAAGTCCTATTTTGGCCACCGGAAAATGTTCGGGATTTTTCGGTATTGTACCGGGAAGGTTCTAGAAGGTTCCGAAGTGGGGCCCACCTGCATGGGGGGACCCACATGAACGTGGGTAGTGGGGCAAGGCCCCACACCCCTGGTCAAGGCGCACCAAGATCCCCCCTTAGAAGGAATAAGATCATATCCCGAAGGGATAAGATCAAGATCCCTAAAAAGGGGGGATAACAATCGGTGGGGAAAGGAAATGATGGGATTTCTTTCCCCCACCTTTGCCAACGCCCCAATGGACTTGGAGGGCAAGAAACCAGCCCCCTCCACCCCTATATATAGTGGGGAGGCGCATGGGAGCAGCACCCCAAGCCCTGGCGCCTCCCTCTCCCTCCCGTGACACATCTCCCTCCTCCCGCAGGGCTTGGCGAAGCCCTGTTGGAATTCCGCTACTTCCAGCACCACGCCGTCGTGCTGCTGGATCTCCATCAACCTCTCCTCCCCCCTTGCTGGATCAAGAAGGAGGAGACGTCCCCGCTCCGTACGTGTGTTGAACACGGAGGTGCCGTCCATTCGGCGCTAGGATCATCGGTGATTTGGATCACGACGAGTACGACTCCATCAACCGCGTTCTAGCAACGCTTCCGCTTAGCGATCTACAAGGGTATGTGGATCCGACTCTTCCCTCGTAGATGCATCTCCTAGATTGATCTTGGTGAGCGTAGGAAAATTTTTGTTTCCCATGCAACGTTCCCCAACAGTGGCATCATGAGCTAGGTTCTTGCGTAGATGCTTTCACGAGTAGAACACAAAGGGGTTTGTGGGCGTTGATGTTTAGATTGCTTCCCTCTTTGGTCTTTCTTGATTCAGCGGCATTATGGGATGAAGCGGCCCGGACCAACTTTACATGTCCACGTACATGAGACCGGTTCCATCGACAGACATGCGACTTTTGTTGCATAAGATGGCTGGCGGGTGTCTGTCTCTCCTATCTTAGTTGAATCGGATTCGACGAAGGCGGTCCTTGTAGAAGGTTAAATAGCAACTTAAATATCACCGTTGTGGATTTGCGTAGGTAAGAAGCGTTCTTGCTAGATACCCATAGCAGCCACGTAAAACATGCAACAACAAATTAGAGGACGTCTAACTTGTTTTTGCAGGGTATGTATGTGATATGATATGGCCAAAGACATGATGAGATATATTTGATGTATGAGATGATCATGTTGTAATAGTTAATATCGACTTGCATGTCGATGTATACGGCAACCGGCAGGAGCCATAGGGTTGTCTTTAATTTTTGTATGACCTGCGTGTCAATCATTAAGCGCTATGTAATGCTTTACTTTATCGCTAAACGGTAGCAATAGTACTAAGAGCATGGTGGGCGCGCGACAACCCCGATGGCGACACGATGATGGAGATCATGATGATGGGGATCATGGTGTTACGCCGGTGACGATGGAGATCATGCCGGTGCTTTGGAGATGGAGATCAAAAGCACGAGTTGATGGCCATATCATGTCACTTATGATTTGCATGTGATGTTAATCCTTTTATGCATCTTATTTTGCTTAGGACGACGGTAGCATTATAAGATGATCCCTCACTAAAATTTCAAGATGAAATTGTGTTCCCCCCGAGTGTGCGCCGTTGCGAAGGTTCGTCGTTTCGAAGCACCACGTGATGATCGGGTGTGATAGACTCTACGTTCGCATACAACGGGTGCAAGCCAGTTTTGCACATGCAGAACACTCGGGTTAGACTTGACGAGCCTAGCATGTACAGACATGGCCTCGGAACACGGAAGATCGAAAGGTCGAGCATGAGTCATATAGTAGATATGATCAACATGAAGATGTTCACCATTGACACCACCTCATCTCACGTGATGATCGGACTTGGGTTGGTGGATTTGGATCATGTCACGCTCGGATGACCAGAGGGATGTCAATTTGAGTGGGAGTTATAAGTAATTTGATTAGTTAAAACTCACTTGTCATGAACAATAGTCTAAGTTGTCTTTGCAAATTATGTAGTAGACCAATAACTGCGTTGTAGCTCCCTGTTTAATACGATCCTAGAGAAAGACTAAGTTGAAAGATATTGTAAGCAATGATGCGGACTAGGTCCGTAGTCTGAGGAGTGTCCTCACTGCTACGCAGAAAGCTTACGTCTTTGATGCACCGCTCGATGTGCAAAACCCTACAACGTTGTCTGTGGATGTTGTGAACACCTGACAGAGACGTCCTGATGACTACTTGATAGTTTAGTGCACCATACTTTACGGCTTAGAATCGGGATTCCAATGACGTTTTGAACGCCATAGAACATATGAGATATTCTAAGAGCTGAAATTGGGATTTCAGGCTCATGCCCGTGTTGAGAGGTATGAGACCTCTGACAAGTTCTTTTGCCAAAAAGATGGAGGAGAATGGCTCAACTAATGAGCATGTGCTCAGAATGTCTGGGTGCTGAAATCACTTGAACCAAGTGGGAGTTAATCTTCCAGGTGAGATAGTGGTTGACGGAATTCTCTAGACACTATCACCAAGCTACTAGAACTTCGTGATGAACTATGACATGCAAAGGATGGTGATAATCCCGGTGCTGTCAGCGGTTCTTAGTACCGCAAAAGTAGAGATCAAGAAGGAGCATCAAGTGTTGATGGTTTAACAAGACCACTGGTTTCAAAAGGGTAAGGGCTAGAAGGGAAACTTCATGAATGGCAAACCTGTTGTCGCTCTGATGAAGGAACCCATGGTTGAACCCAAACCTCGAGACTAAGTGCTTCTATTGTAAGGGGAACAGTCACATGGTAGCGGAACCACCCCAAATACATGGTAGATATGATAGCTGGCAACTTCAACAAAGTATATTTGATATACGTGTTATTGATGTGTACCTTAGTAGTACTCCTTGTAGCACCTGGGTATTGGATACCGGTTCAGTTGCTATTATTAGTGACTTGAAGCAAAAGCTACGGACTGAACGGAGACTAGCTAAAGGCGAGGTGACGATGTGTGTTGGAAGTGTTTCCAAGGTTGATGAGATCACCATCGCACACTTCCTCTATTTTCGAGATTAGTGTTGAACCTAGATAAATGTTATCAGGTGTCTACGTTGAGCATGAAAATGATTAGATCATGTTCATCGCAATACGGTTATTCATTTAAGTTAGAGAATAATGGTTATTCTGTTTACATGAATAATACCTTTATGGTCATGCACCCAATGGTTCGTTGAATCTCGATAATGGTAATACACATAATGATAATATTAATGCCAAAAGATGTAGAGTTAATAATGATAGTACCACTTTCTTGTGGCACTGCCGCTTAGGTCATTTTGGCATAAAATGCATGAAGAAACTCCATGCTGATGGACGTTTGGAGTCACTTGATTTTGAATCGCTTGACACATGCGAGCCATGCCTCATGGGCAGGATGACTGAGATCCCGTTTTAGGTACAATGAAATGGGCAAGTGACTTGTTGGAAATCATACATGCTGATGTATGTGATCCAATGAGAGTTAAGGCGTGTGGTGGATATCGTTATTTTCTCATCTTCACTGACGATTTGAGTAGATATGGTATATTTACTTAATGAAGCAAAAGTCTGAAACGTTTGAAAGGTTCAAAAAATTTCAGAGTGAAGATTTAGAATCATCATAACAAGAAGATCATGTTCCTACGATCTGATCAAGGGGATATTATCTGAATTATGAGTTTGGCAATCACTTAAGACATTGTGGAATTGTTTCGCAGTTGAAGCCCCCTGGAACACCACAGCGTAATGGTGTGTCCGGACATCGTAATCGAACCTTATGAGATATGGTGCGATCTATGGTGTATCTTACCGATCTACCGCTGTTATTTTGAGGTTATGCATTAGAGACAGCTACATTCACTTTAGATAGGGCACCATCTAAGTCCGTTGAGACAACGCCGTATGAACTAAGGTTTGGCAAGAAACCAAAGTTGTCGTTTTCTTAATGTTTGGGGCTGCGATGCTTATGGCTTCAGCCAGGAAAAGCTCGAACCCAAAGCGGACAAATACATCTTCATAGAATACCCAAAGGTAACATTTGAGTATACCTTCTATCTCAGATCCAAGGACAAACATGTTTGTCACTCAGAACGGGTCCTTTCTCGAGAAAGAGTTTCTCTCGAAAGAATTGAGTGGGAGGAAGATAGAACTTGGTAAGGTTTTCGAACCCTCACTTCAACCGGAGAGTAGTGCAACACAGAAAGATGTTTCTGTGGAACCTACGACAGTTGAAGAGGATACTAATGATAGTGATCATGAAGCTCCAGATCAAGTTGCTATCGAACCTCGTGGGTCGACAAGGATATGTACTACTCCTGAGTGGTACGGTGATCCTGTCTTAGAGGTCATGTTGTTAGACAACGATGAACCTACGAACTATGGAGAAGCGATGGTGGGCCCATATTCCGACAAATGGTTAGAAGCCGATAAATCCAAGATAGGATCCATGTATCAAAACAAAGTATGGACTTTGGTGGACTTGCCCTATCATCGGCAAGCCATTGAGACAAATGGATCTTTAAGACTAAGACGGACGTAGACGGTAATGTCACCGTCTATGAACCTCGACTTGTGGCAAAGAGTTTTTCACAAGTTCAAGGAGTTGACTACGATGAGATTTTCTCACCCGTAGCGATGCTTAAGTCCGTCGGAATCATGTTAGCATTAGCTGCATTTATGAAATCTGGCAGATGGATGACAAAACAAGTTTCCTTACCAGTTTTCGTAAGGAAAGGTTGTATATGATACAATCAGAAAGGTTTTGTCGATCCTAAGGATGCTAAAAGATATGCTAGCTCCAGCGATCCTTCTATGGACTAGAGCAAGCATCTCGGAGTCGGAATATATGCTTTGATGGAGTGATCAAAGTTTTTGGGTATACAAAGTTTGTTAGAAACTTGTATTTACAATAAAGTGAGTGGGAGCACTACAACATTTCTGATAAGTATATGTGAATGACATATGGTTGATCCGAAATGATGTAGAATTTCTGGAAAGAGTAAAGGGTTGTTTGAAAGGCATTTTTCAAAGGAAGACCTGGATAAAGTTGCTTACATAATTGGGCATCAAGATCTATAGAGATAGATCAAGACGCCTGATGATACTTTCAAAAGAAACACACACCTTTGACATGATTTTGAAGGAGTTCAAAATAGGTCAGTCAAAGAAGGAGTTCTTGCCTGATTTGTAAGGTGTGAAGTTGAGTAAGACTCAAAGCTTGACCACGGCAGAAGAAAGAGGAAGGACGAAGGTCGTCCCCTATGGTTTTTTCATAGGCTCTATACGATATGCCATGCTAAGTACCGCACTTGATGTGTGCCTTGCCACATGTCTGGCAAGAGGGTACAAAGGTGATCCAGGAGTGGATTACTAGATAGTGGTCAAAATTATCTTTAGAGGAATAAGGAAATGTTTCTCGGTTATGGAGGTGATAAAGAGTTCGACGTAAAGAGTTACGTCGATGCAAGCTTAACACCTATCCGGATAACTCTAAGTGGAGATACCGGATACGTATAATGGAGCAACAGTTTGGAATAGCTCCAAGTGGAACGTGGTAGCAGCATCTACGATATGACATAAAGTTTTGCGAAGTACATAGGGATCTGAATGTTGCAGACCCGTTGACTACAACCTCTCTCACAAGCATAACATGATCAAACACAGAACTCATTGAGTGTTAATCACATATTGATGTGAACTAGATTACTGACTCTAGTAAACTCTTTGGATGTTGGTCACATGGCGATGTGACCTGTGAGTGTTAATCACATGGCGATGTGAACTAGATTATTGACTCTAGTGCAAGTGGGAGACTGTTGGAAATATGCCCTAGAGGCAATAATAAATTGGTTATTATTATATTTCCTTGTTCACGATAATCGTTTATTATCCATGCTAGAATTGTATTGATAGGAAACTCAGATACATGTGTGGATACATAGACAAACACCATGTCCCTAGTAAGCCTCTAGATGACTAGCTCGTTGATCAATAGATGGTTACGGTTTCCTGACCATGGACATTGGATGTCATTGATAACGGGATCACATCATTAGGAGAATGATGTGATGGACAAGACCCAATCCTAAGCCTAGCACAGATCGTGTAGTTCGTATGCTAAAGCTTTTCTATATGTCAAGTATCTTTTCCTTAGACCATGAGATTGTGCAACTCCCGGATACCGTAGGAATGCTTTGGGTGTTCCAAACGTCACAACGTAACTGGGTGGCTATAAAGGTGCACTACAGGTATCTCCGAAAGTGTCTGTTGGGTTGGCACGAATCGAGACTGGGATTTGTCACTCCGTATGACGGAGAGGTATCTCTGGGCCCACTCGGTAGGACATCATCATAATGTGCACAATATGTGATCAAGGAGTTGATCACGGGATGATGTGTTACGGAACGAGTAAAGAGGCTTGCCGGTAACGAGATTGAGCAAGGTATCGGTATACCGACGATCGAATCTCGGGCAAGTGCTATACCGATAGACAAAGGGAATCATATACGGGATTGATTGAATCCTTGACATCATGGTTCATCCGATGAGATCATCGTGGAACATGTGGGAGCCAACATGGGTATCCAGATCCCGCTGTTGGTTATTGGCCGGAGAGTTGTCTCGGTCATGACTACATGGTTCCCGAGCCCGTAGGGTCTACACACTTAAGGTTCGGTGATGCTAGGGTTGTAGAGATATAAGTATGCGGAAACCCGAAAGTTGTTCGGAGTCCCGGATGAGATCCCGGACATCACGAGGAGTTCCGGAATGGTCCGGAGGTAAAGATTTATATATAGGAAGTCCTATTTTGGCCACCGGAAAATGTTCGGGATTTTTCGGTATTGTACCGGGAAGGTTCTAGAAGGTTCCGAAGTGGGGCCCACCTGCATGGGGGGACCCACATGAACGTGGGTAGTGGGGGCAAGGCCCCACACCCCTGGTCAAGGCGCACCAAGATCCCCCCTTAGAAGGAATAAGATCATATCCCGAAGGGATAAGATCAAGATTCCTAAAAAGGGGGGATAACAATCGGTGGGGAAAGGAAATGATGGGATTTCTTTCCCCCACCTTTGCCAACGCCCCAATGGACTTGGAGGGCAAGAAACCAGCCCCCTCCACCCCTATATATAGTGGGGAGGCGCATGGGAGCAGCACCCGAAGCCCTGGCGCCTCCCTCTCCCTCCCGTGACACATCTCCCTCCTCCTGCAGCGCTTGGCGAAGCCCTGCTGGAATCCCGCTACTTCCACCACCACGCCGTCGTGCTGCTGGATCTCCATCAACCTCTCCTCCCCCCTTGCTGGATCAAGAAGGAGGAGACGTCCCCGCTCCGTACGTGTGTTGAACATGGAGGTGCCGTCCATTCGGCGCTAGGATCATCGGTGATTTGGATCACGACGAGTACGACTCCGTCATCCCCGTTCTCTTGAACGCTTCCGCTCGCAATCTACAAGGGTATGTAGATGCACTCACTCTCCTTTATGCTCGTTGCTAGATTACTCCATAGATAGATCTTGGTGACGCGTAGGAAATTTTTGATTTTCTGCTACGATCCCCAACATCACTATCCTCATGTCTCAAAACAATTATCAAGCATCCAGCATCTCTTTCTATTCAATGCACTTGGTGTGAATTTTTTTACTACATTGACATTGGATGTTTATCATGTGAAGACTAGTTTCTTTAGCCTAAACACTTTACCATGCTGTTTTAATAGAATCTCAAATAGATATAAGTGAAGCATGAGAGTTCAAAAATTTCTACAAAATATTACCACCACCATGCTCTAAAAGATATAAGTGAAGCGCTAGAGCAAAAACTATTCAACTCAAAAGATATAAGTGAAGCACATAGAGTGTTCTAAAAATTTATAGGCCATATTTAACTCTCTAAAATAGGTGTGTCCAGCAAGGATGATTGTGGCAAACTAACAAGCAAAGTCTCAAATTATACAAGACGCTCCAAGCAAAACACATAGCATGTTGCGAATAAAAATATAGCTCCAAGTATAGTTATTGATGGATGAAGACGAAAGAGGGGATGCATTCCCGGGGCATCCCCAAGCTTAGGCTTTTGATTATCTTGAATTTACTTGGGGTTCCATGGGCATCCCCAAGCTTAGGCCTTTGCTACTCCTTGTTCCATAGTCCATCAAAGCAATACTCAAAACTTGAAAACTTCACAACACAAAACTTAGAAAAAAAATCTCGTGAGCTCCGTTAGTAAGAGAAAGAAATGAATTCATTCTTTGTTTATATTGGTTTTAAACCTACTGTACTCCAAGTTCTCTATGGTTCATATCCTCCAATATTACTCATAGATGCATTGGAATAAGCTAACAACACACGAAAAACAGAATCTGTCAATGACAAAACAGTGTGTAGTAATCTGCAGGGTTCGCCTACTTCTGGAACAACAAATAATTCAAACTAAATTGGTAAATTTGCGCAATTTGTCTACCAATCAGCAGCAAAAAGAATCAACTAAAAAAACGCTCCAGTAAAATCCCACGACTACTTTAGAGAGCGCTAACGATTCTGTTTTTCACAGCAAGATCATATAAACTTCACATAAGTCTTACCAAAGGTTCTACTTGGCACAAACACTGAACAAAACATGAAAACACATCTAATCAGAGGATAGATGCAATATTTATTCCCTAACAGTAACAAAAGCAAAAAACATAAAATTGGGTTGCCTCCCAACAAGCGCTATCAATTTACGCCCCTAGCTAGGCACGATACAAGATAGATCTAGGGATAGCCATAGTGATACGATATGTCGCGAAAGCTCATCTCATGTTCTTTACGCTCAGCAGCAAGCTTCCTTTGTGGCAAGAAAAAGTAATCAAAAGGGCTAAATTTAATGGGACAAAAGTCCCCTACATCAATCTCGGGAGGAACTGGTTCCTCCTTTGGCCCTTTGTAGTGGATGACCAACTCATCATTATAGGCATTCTTTTGGCAGAATGGCAAAGTCATCATTTATCTCTGAAATTCTATCAATCAAGATCTCAACAGGAACCTTTTTTCTAAGGTTTTCATTAAAAGCAACATGATCAGGAGATCGCAAACGCATAAGGTCTTCTTGATTGAACAAGATAGCCTCTATAGGAGGTCGACCGGCATCTACTCCGTAATGAGCAAAGATTTCTCTAGCCTCTTTCATGATATATCTAAATTCATGAGCCAAAAAGATAGTAGATGCACACTTAACGGAAGAATGCTCAATATTGGAGAACTCCAAAAATACTCTCTGAATACAGGGATGCATATGAATAAATTGCCTTTCAATTTCTACTATGAGCATAGATACAACATCCGCAAGGCTACTAGTTATGTGAAGAATAGAGCCATCCATAGTGGGCAAAGCACCGACACAAGTAAAGAAGTCTTGAAGAACACCTTTTCCAATAATATTGCCACTACCGACCCGGAACCTCTTAACATGTAAAGTGGTAGCTTCATCCGGGGGGTCAACATGAACGTTGCCCTCGGCATTGCTACCCTTCTCGATAAAATCGTCCCCCATCTCAGACATGAGGGCAAGCGAGCACGCAACACACAAGCAAACAAGAAGCAAGCGAACGGTAAACACATGGCAGAAGAAGGGCAAATAAAACGGCAAGGGTGAAGTGGGGGAGAGGAAAACGAGAGGCAAAAATGTAATGCGAAGGATAAGGGTTTGTGATAGGTACTCCGTATATGACTTTTGCGTAAGCATCCCCGGCAACGGCGCCAGAAATTCTTCTTGCTACCTCTTCAGCTTGCATTGTATTCCCTCGAATAGGAAAGGGAGATGCAGCACAGTAGAGTAAGTATTTCCCTCAGTTTTTGAGAACCAAGGTATCAATCTAGTAGGAGTCCACGCGCGAGTCCCTCGCACCTGCACAAACAAATAAGAACTTTGCAGCCAATGCGATAAGGGGTGCGCCTTGGGAAGGGGGGCGCGCCCCCCACCCTCGAGGGCAGCCCCTCTGTCCCCTGACTTGGTCCTGACGTTTCTCGTGCGTGATTTTCTCCAAAAATATCTCTCAAGAAGGTTTCATTCCATTTGGACTTCGTTTGATACTCCTTTTCTGTAAAACCCTGAAATAGGCAAAAAACAGCAATCTGGACTGGGCCTTTGGGTTAGTAAGTTAGTCCCAAAAATGATATAAAAGTGAATGATAAAGCCCATTAAACATCTAAGACTTCATAAATAATAGCATGGAACAATCAAAAATTATAGATACGTTGGACATGTATCACCCGGCCCCGCGCGTAACTCAGTCGCCACTGGCCTTGACCGGAAACCAGGACAAGACCAGGGAGTGAGGGGCTACGGAGCCAGTTAGGCCCTTGGGTCGCGATGCCCAAGGGTCCCCCTTGATGTACGAACACGCCCGAGCTCTCTGAACCAGCTACCCCTCCCCTCATCCTTCCTAATGCTCTGCGTCCTCGAGTCCCGACCCTCGAGCGGAGCTCAACCGCCGTTGGTATGCCAGGTCGCGATTCCATGGTCAAGGCTAGCGGCGAGGGCTGCAGAATCAGTAAGAGCCCTTGAGAAGCGATGCTCAGGGACCCCCCCCTTTAACGCGCAAGCGAGCTACATGAGGAGGGGAGACTGACGTGACTGCCTGTCGTCGTGCTCCTGAGACTCTGGTGGGTTAGCCTGCAGCAGAACGACTTAGGGCCGCGCCCCTGCTGGGCTTTCGATAATTCCACAGGGGGACGAAGGAACCGAGGACCTGGTGAGGTGACGCTTGCGGAGCGGGCCACGGGCCAGAGCTTGGTCCCTCGGATTTGTCACCGTTGCAGGCACGGGCCTGAGCACAAGCGCCGTGCCAACTTATGTAGCCCCGTTGCGAGATGAGCAGAAGTACATTAGGTGGCGAAGGAGACCCGAAGGGGTGATGGTTAGTCAAATGATCCGAATGCAAAATGACAGAGATGGCGGCACTAACTTAGGTACAATGCAAGGGAGATACATGCCACTGATACGTCTCCAACGTATCTACTTTTCCAAACCCTTTCGCCCTTCTTTTGGACTCTAACTTGCATGATTTGAATGGAACTAACCCATACTAACGCTGTTTTCAGCAGAACTGTCATGATGTTGTTTTTTTGTAGAATAAAAAGTTCTCGGAATTGCCTGAAAATCAACGGAGAATTATTTCAGAAAATATAAAAAATATGTGCAAGAAGATACTCACCGAGGGCCCACGGCCTGTCCTCGAGGGTGGGGGGCGCGCCCCCCTTCCTAGGGCGCGTCCCCTGCCTCGAGGGCCCCCCGATGCTCCACCGACGTACCCCCGGGTCCTATATCTTCCGTTTCGGGGAGAGAAAAAATAAGAGAGAAGGAATTATCGCGTTTCACGAGACGGAGCCGTCGCCAAGCCCTAATCTTTCTCGGGAGGGCTGATCTGGAGTCTGTTCGGGGCTCCGGAGAGTGGAGATCGTCGCCATCATCATCATCAACCTTCCTCCATCACCAATTCCATGATGCTCACCGCTGTGTGTGAGTAATTCCGTCGTAGGTTTGCTGGACGGTGATGGGTTGGATGGGATCAATCATGTAATCGAGTTAGTTTTGTTAGGGTTTGATCCCTAGTAGCCACTATGTTCTGAGATTGATGTTGCTATAACTTTGCTATGCTCAATGCTTGTCACTAGGGCCCGAGTGCCATGATTTCAGATCTGAACCTATTATGTTTTCATGAATATATGTGTGTTCTTGATCCTATCTTGCAAGTCTATAGTCACCTACTATGTGTTATGATCCGGCAACCCCGAAGTGACAATAATTGGGACCACTCCCAGTGATGACCATAGTTTGAGGAGTTCATGTATTCACTATTTGTTAATGCTTTGGTCCGGTACTCTATTAAAAGGAGGCCTTAATATCCCTTAGTTTCCAATAGGACCCCGCTGCCACGGGAGGGTAGGACAAAAGATGTAATGCAAGTTCTTTTCCATAAGCACGTATGACTATATTCGGAATACATGCCTACATTGCATTGATGAACTGGAGCTAGTTCTGTGTCACCCTAGGTTATAACTTCTACATGATGAATTGCATCCGACATAATTTCCCATAACCGATCCAATGCCTACGAGCTTTACCTATATTGCTAGTTGCTATTTACTTTTCCATTGCTACTATCACAAAAACTGCAAAAACACTATGTTACTTTTATTGCTGCTACCGCCACTATCATATTACTTTGCTACTAAACTATCTTGTTGCAGATACTAAGTTTACAGGTGTGGTTGAATTGACAACTCATCTGCTAATACTTAAGAGTATTCTTTGGCTCCCCTTGTGTCGTATCAACAAATTTGGGTTTAATACTTTACCCTCGAAAACTGTTGCGATCCTCTACACTTGTGGGTTATCAAGACTATTTTCTGGCGCCGTTGTCGGGGAGCATAGCTCTATTCTTTAAGTCACTTGGGATTTATATCTGTTTATCACTATGAAGAATTTGAAGGACTCAAAAACCAAGATCTTACCCTCAACTACGAGGGGAGGTAAGGAACTGCCATCTAGCTCTGCACTTGATTCTCCTTCTGTTATGAGTAAACTTGTGACACCTACTCCTGCTATTGAATCTGATATGTCGTATGTTCTTGATGATGCTACTTCTGCTATGTATGATGAAACTACCTCTATGCCTGATACTGTGCCACTAGGTGAATTTCTAGATGAACAAATTGCTAAGGTTAGGGAGAGTGCAAATGTTGATGATATTTATGAAAGTGATGATGAAACTACTCCCAATAGATATGAATTGCCTGTCGTGCCTGAGGGTTATGTTATGGACGAAGAAACTGCTAGAGACTTTCTTTCTTGCAGTGATAGATATGATCTTAAGAAGTTATTAGCTAAGTTGAAAGAAAAGTCCTTGAATGCTAGAATGAAACATGACCCTGCTTTTGCTACTTCACCTATATGTGTTACTGATAAGGATTATGAATTCTCAGTTGATCCTGAGTTAATTACTTTGGTTGAATCTGATCCTTTCCATGGCTATGAGTCTGAAACTGTTGTGGCACATCTTACCAAGTTGAATGATATAGCCACCCTGTTTACCAATGATGAAAAGATTCGCCATTACTATATCCTTAAGTTGTTTCCGTTCTCGTTAAAGGGTGATGCTAAGACTTGGTTTAATTCTCTTGATCCTGGTTGTGTGCATAGTCCCCAGGATATGATGTACTACTTTTCTGTTAAATATTTTCCCGCTCATAAGAAACAAGCTGCCTTACGGGAAATATATAACTTTGCTCAAACTGAAGAAGAGAGTCTCCCACAAGCTTGGGGGAGGCTTCTCCAGTTACTTAATGCTTTGCCTGATCATCCTCTTGAGATGCATGATATACTTGATGTCTTTTATAATGGACTAACCGATGCTTCCAGAGACCACCTGGATAGTTGTGTTGGTTGTGTTTTCAGGGAAAGAACAGCTGAACAAGCTGAATTACTACTGAATAATATGCTTGCCAATGAAAATAATTGGACACTTCCTGAACCAGCCCCTAAGCCAACTCTGAAGAAAAGAGGTGTACTATTACTCAGTCCTGAAGATATGCAAGAGGCAAAGAAATCCATGAAAGAAAAAGGTATTAAAGCTGAAGATGTTAAGAATTTACGGCCTATTGAAGAAATACATGGTCTTGATAACCCGACACATGTAGTAAAGGTAAATTCTCTTTATAGATTTGATGAAGGTGATATTCCTCGTTATAAGTCTACTAGCCGATGCTTAGATGAGTTTGACAATTTTATTGTGAAACAAGAAAACTTCAATGCTTATGTTGGTAGAAAACTACAACACAAAGCTTATATGATTGAACGCTTGAGTGATTATCTGTCTAGTGCTAAAAGTGAATTGAAACTTATTAGTAAACATGCTTCCATGGTCACCACTCAAGTAGAACAAGTACTTAAGGCTCAGAATGACTTGCTCAATGAATTAAATAGTAAGAATAATGACTATGCTGTTAGAGTTGCAACTAGAGGTGGTAAAATGACTCAGGAACCTCTGTAGCCTGAAGGTCGCCCTAAGAGAATTGAGCAAGATTCTCAGAGAGCTAATTTAGATGCACCTAGTTCTTCCAAGAAGAAGAAAAAGAAAAATGATAGAACCTTGCATGCTTCTAGTGAACCTGTAGCTCACCCACCTGAGAATCCCAATGATATATCTGTTTCTGATGCTGAGACACAATCTGTTAATGAACATGAACCTAGTGATAATATTAATGATGATGTTCATGTTGATGCTCAACCTAGCAATGATAATGATGTAGAGATTGAACCTGATGTTGATCTTGATAACCCATAATCAAATAATCAACATTATGATAAGAGAGACTATGTTGCTAGGAAGCACAGTAGGGAAAGAGAACCATGGTTTTAGAGACCCACGCCTTTTCCTCCGAAACCATCCAAGAAAAAGGATGATGAGGATTTTGAGCGCTTCGCTGAAATGATTAGACCTATCTTTTTGCGTATGCGTTTGACTGATGTGCTTAAAACAAATCCTTATGCTAAGTATATGAAAGACATTATTACCAACAAAAGAAAGATACCTGAAGTAGAAATTTCCACCATGCTTGCTAATTACACTTGTGAGGGTGTAATGCTTAAGAAATTAGGAGATCCACGAGTACCTACTATACCTTGCTCCATTAAGAGAAACTATGTTAAAACTGCTTTGTGTGATCTTGGAGTAGGTGTTAGTGTTATGCCTCTCTGTTTATACCATAGACTTGACTTGAGTAAGTTGACACCTACTGAAATATCTTTGCAAATGGCCGATAAATCAACTGCTATACCTGTCGGTATTTGTGAGGATGTGCCTGTTGTAGTTGCAAATGTTACTATTTTAACGGACTTTGTTATACTTGATATTCCCAAGGACGATAGTATGTCTATTATTCTTGGAAGACCTTTTTTGAATACTGCAGGGGCTGTTATTGATTGCAACAAAGGCAATGTCACTTTTAATGTCAATGGTAATGAGCATACGGTACACTTTCCGAGGAAACAACCTCAGGTTTATAGTATCAATTATATTGGAAAAAATTCGACTATTACGATTGGAGGTTTTGAGTTTCCTATTCCTACTATCAAGATGGCATATGACATTCTTATTGTCGGGGACATACATATCCCCATTGAGGTAACATAGTGTTATTCGAAAATTCTTCGGTTTCATGTTACTTGGAAAGAGTTTATTAACAATACTTGATCAACCTTGTTAATGGATTCCTTTTGATGAACATGGGATATGTGAATCTAGATAGCACAACCTTCTGTACCCTTCTTTTACTTTCCGTTAATTAGGTTAAATAAAACGAAAATAGCATTACCTGTCTGTTTCCAGACTTATTATCCCGAAAATAAAAGTTCTCCAAATGCCATGAAAATGAAATATGATTTTTTTCTAGAATATTTAAGAAAATATGGCACTGAACACACACCGAGGGGAGCCAGCACGTGGCCACGAGGGCACAGGGCGCGCCTCCCTGCCCAGGGCGCGCCCCCTGCCTCGAGGGCCCCACGTGGCCCCCCTCCAGTTATCCTTTCACCCATGCTCTTCTTCTTCCTCCCTAAAAGATCCTCAACCAGGTCAAACCTGAGTTCTAGCTCATTTTGCTGCCATTTTCGATCTCCTTGCTCAAAGCACCATTTACCAAACTGTTTGGGGAGATTGTTCCTTGGTATGTGACTCCTCCATTGGTCCAATTAGTTTTTGTTCTAGTGCTTTGTATGTTGCAAATTTATGTTATTGTGGTGACCTTGTTCTTGAGCTTGCATGTCAAATTTTCTTGGTCCCAAGTAGTTCTAATGCATGATATAGTCTCTAGGCACTAGTTGGAGTTGTTGCTATCAATCGTGTTGAGTTTGGTTAACTTTTATTTTAAAGTTACTAAAAATTTCAGAAATTTTCAGGAAAGGAAAATGTTGAAAAGACTATTGAGGGGCTCCTCCAGCAAGAGCTCAGAGGAGAAGAAGAAAGAAGAAAATAAGAAGCCCAAGTATAATCTTCCTCGCATGGCGGAAGTTCGACCGTGCGAATGGTCGTGTAATAATTTCATGATGTCCGCCGGTATTTACGAAGACTTTTATTGGATGGCGAATAATGCATGCCTCACCGACTTCCTCAACGACCAGAAAGAACAGTATCTCTTACTCACCAATATTTTCACGCAAAGTTTTCATTTTCATTCTAGGAAAACACCACCTACGGTGGAGTTTCGCTTATATGATGTGAGCAAGGAGATATCACTGTTACATTTTTGTGAAATATGCAAAGTACCCTTTGGAGGTAGACTTTATGAACCACGTCATGAGGACGTCAAAGGGTTTATTGATATGATAGCCGTAGGTGAAACTAGACAAGTTTCAGGGGCAAGAATCACTAGTATACACTTCCCTGTTCTGCGCTACTTTGCTTTATTTGCTAGTAGGTGTTTAATTGGTCGCGGGAACAGTGGGAATCTCATGCCCCTGATATTATCATTTTACGCCATGCTTTGTTTCATGACACAACTTTTAGCTTGGGCGCCGTCGTTGCCAAACGATTGAGTCTGAACCGCTCAAAGGGGCCCATCTTTGGAGGCATCTTTGCTTCTCGCCTTGCTGAATATTTTAATATACCTATTAGGCATCATGAGAAGGAAGAAAAATTGCTTGCCCCTATTTATCTAGACTACAAGAGCATGGTAGCTCATGACTTTATTGTTAAAGACAAGAACATGCAGCTCAATTATAAACTGAGGTTTGATGAAATATACTGTGAAATTGTTGCCTTGCCTGCACCTTCTTTGTTTGATCTATCTACAGACGTATTCCTCATCACCTCAGATGTCTTCTACAAGCATCAAGGCCAGGCACAAACTTCAGAGCCTGAGCCAGAACCACCACTAGATCCTTCCCGACAATCTATTTATGGGTGGGAGCTGGACGAGCTCGCCAACCAGTGGCATTCAGAGGACACATCTCAGTACACTGGAGGGAGTGGCTTCGATCTGTGGCCATAGACCAACTTAGGCCAAAAGCCTAAGCTTGGGGGAGTACGTGTTTCTCACCAACTTACATTCATGTTCACACACTTATTCTAGTTGTTGGTGCTCACACTCTTTCACTGTACCATCCATGCTTAGTTTAAATTTCTTTTTCTTAGTCTTTTTCTTGTGTGCTAGAAAACCCCAGAAAAACAAAAAAATATTAGTTGTAGCTTCTAGCTAGTTTACTTTCTTTGCTTGTAGTAGTAACTAAAAATGAAAACCCAAAAATATTTCCCGTTCTTCTTTTGCTTGTTGGGAGCTTTCCCGTGTAAATAGTTTCTTTTATTTTCTTTAGGGGTTAATAGTAGAAGACCATGATTGAAAATGCTTAGTGGCTCTCATATGCTTTGTTGTTGATTTAATATTGAGCCATATTACCTTGTCTTCTATCTTGTATTAAATGTCTGCAGATTCCAGCTTAGTCCAATGCACGTGCACTATTATTATTATCCACACAGTTCGGTCGTGCGAGTGAAAGGCAATAAGGATGATATATGATGAACTAATTGAGATAAGAAAAGCTGGTATGAACTCGACCTCTCTTGTTTTTGTAAATGTGATTGCTCGTCGTTCTTGATTCAGCTTGTTATGAATGAAACATGTTTGCAATGACAATTAGAGATCATAGCTGCTGATGCCATGCTTAATTAGCTGAGAGTTTATAATGGTCTATCTTGCGTGCCAACATGATATTAAAATGGTTGTGATGTGGTATGATGGGTGGTATCCTCCTTTGAACGATTTAAGTGACTTGACTTGGCACATGTTCACGCATGTAGTTGAAACAAATCAACATAGCCTCCACGATATTTATGTTCATGGTGATTTATATCCTACTCATGCTTGCATTCATTGTTGATTAATTTTAATGCATGTTCATGACCGTTGTTGCTCTCTAGCTGGTCGCTTCCCAGTCTCTTTCTAGCCTTCACCTGTACTAAGCGGGAATACTGCTTGTGCATCCACT
>LR738715.1:524085414-524097611 GCA_902687465.1 Secale cereale | reverse complement strand
CTTAGTCTTTTTCTTGTGTGCTAGAAAACCCCAGAAAAACAAAAAAATATTAGTTGTAGCTTCTAGCTAGTTTACTTTCTTTGCTTGTAGTAGTAACTAAAAATGAAAACCCAAAAATATTTCCCGTTCTTCTTTTGCTTGTTGGGAGCTTTCCCGTGTAAATAGTTTCTTTTATTTTCTTTAGGGGTTAAGAGTAGAAGACCATGATTGAAAATGCTTAGTGGCTCTCATATGCTTTGTTGTTGATTTAATATTGAGCCATATTACCTTGTCTTCTATCTTGTATTAAATGTCTGCAGATTCCAGCTTAGTCCAATGCACGTGCACTATTATTATTATCCACAGAGTTCGGTCGTGCGAGTGAAAGGCAATAAGGATGATATATGATGAACTAATTGAGATAAGAAAAGCTGGTATGAACTCGACCTCTCTTGTTTTTGTAAATGTGATTGCTCGTCGTTCTTGATTCAGCTTGTTATGAATGAAACATGTTTGCAATGACAATTAGAGATCATAGCTGCTGATGCCATGCTTAATTAGCTGAGAGTTTATAATGGTCTATCTTGCGTGCCAACATGATATTAAAATGGTTGTGATGTGGTATGATGGGTGGTATCCTCCTTTGAACGATTTAAGTGACTTGACTTGGCACATGTTCACGCATGTAGTTGAAACAAATCAACATAGCCTCCACGATATTTATGTTCATGGTGATTTATATCCTACTCATGCTTGCATTCATTGTTGATTAATTTTAATGCATGTTCATGACCGTTGTTGCTCTCTAGCTGGTCGCTTCCCAGTCTCTTTCTAGCCTTCACCTGTACTAAGCGGGAATACTGCTTGTGCATCCACTCCATGAACCCCAAAGTTATTCCATATGAGTCCACCATACCTTCCTATATGCGGTATTTACCTGCCGTTCCAAGTAAATTTGTATGTGCCAAACTCTAAACCTTCAAATGAAATTCTGTTTTGTATGCTCGAACAGCTCATGTATCAACTAGGGATGTCTATATCTTCCATGCTAGGTGGGTTATTCTCATGATGAGTGGACTCCGCTCATCATTCATGAGAAAATGGCTGGTAATCGGGATGCCCAGTCCCATGCTCAAAATCAAAATAATTAAACAAAACTCTCCCTGGGCTGTTGCTGGTTTGGCCGGTACCCGTTGTTTCGGGCTAGCCGTGGAGTGTGCTTGTTGGTGGTTTGGGGAGTATAAACTTTAGCATTCTATTTGGGAACCGCCTATAATGTGCGTAGCATGGGAGATATCGAGATTCTTGGTTGTTATGTTGACAATGAAAGTATACCGCTCAAAATGTTATTCAATCTCTATTTGAAAACCGAGCTCTAGCACCTCTACAAATCCCTGCTTCCCTCTGCGAAGGTCCTATCTATTTACTTTCACGCAGAGTCATCATCCTCTTATCAAAGAGCACCAGCAGGAGAGCACCTCTGTCGTTGCATGTATTACTATTAATTTGCATTGAGTATGATCATGACTGGATCTCTTTTACCATGAATTACAATGTCTAGTCAGTCCTTGATCTTTAAAGGTGCTCTGCATTTATGTTTTGCGGTCTCAGAAAGGGCTAGCGAGATACCATCATGTTATATCATATCATGATTGTTTTGAAAGTGTTGTCATCCGAGGTTTATTATTATTGCTCGCTAGTTGATTATGCCATTGATGTGAGTAGTCTTGAGACCTGAAAGTTATTGTGAATGTGGTTAGTTCATGATCTTGTTGAAAACCTGAATGCTAGCTTACATATTTACAACAACAAGAGCAAAAAGAGTTTGTCAAAGTTTTTCTTTATCACTTTCAGTTTATCAACTGAATTTCTTGAGGACAAGCAAAGGTTTAAGCTTGGGGGAATTGATACGTCTCCAACGTATCTACTTTTCCAAACCCTTTGGCCCTTGTTTTCGACTCTAACTTGCATGATTTGAATGGAACTAACCCGTACTGACGCTGTTTTCAGCAGAACTGTCATGATGTTGTTTTTGTGCAGAATAAAAAGTTCTCAGAATCGCCTGAAAATCAACGGAGAACTATTTCGGAAAATATAAAAAATATCTGCAAGAAGATACTCACCGGGGGGCCCACGGCCTGTCCTCAAGGGTGGGGTGCGCCCCCCTTCCCAGGGCACGCCCCTGCCTCGAGGGCCCCCCGATGCTCCACCGACGAACCCCCAAGTCCTATATCTTCCGTTTTGGGGAGAAGAAATAAGAGAGAAGGAATTATCGTGTTTCACGAGACAGAGCCGCCGCCAGGCCCTAATCTCTCTCGGGAGGGTTGATCTGGAGTCCGTTCGAGGCTCCGGAGAGTGGAGATCGTCGCCATCGTCATCATCAACCTTCCTCCATCACAAATTCCATGATGCTCACCGTCGTGTGTGAGTAATTCCATCGTAGGCTTGCTGGACGGTGATGGATTGGAAGGGATCTATCATGTAATCGAGTTAGTTTTGTTAGGGTTTGATCCCTAGTATCCACTATGTTCTGAGAATGATGTTGCTATGACTTTGCTATGCTTAATGCTTGTCACTAGGGCCCGAGTGCCATGATTTCAGATCTGAACCTATTATGTTTTCATGAAGATATGTGTGTTCTTGATCCTATCTTGCAAGTCTATAGTCACCTACTATGTGTTATGATCCGGCAACCCCGAAGTGACAATATTCGGGACCACTCCCGGTGATGACCATAGTTTGAGGAGTTCATGTATTCACTATGTGTTAATACTTTGGTCTGGTACTCTATTAAAAGGAGGCCTTAATATCCCTTAGTTTCCAATAGGACCCCGCTGCCACGGGAGGGTAGGACAAAAGATGTCATGCAAGTTCTTTTCCATAACCACGTATGACTATATTCGGAATACATGCCTACATTGCATTGCTGAACTGGAGCTAGTTCTGTGTCACCCTAGGTTATAACTTCTACATGATGAATTGCATCCGACATAATTTCCCATCACCGATCCAATGCCTACGAGCTTTACCTATATTGCTAGTTGCTATTTACTTTTCCGTTGCTACTATCACAAAAACTACAAAAACACTATCGTTACTTTTATTGCTGCTACCGCCACTATCATATTACTTTGCTACTAAACTATCTTGCTGCAGATACTAAGTTTCCAGGTGTGGTTGAATTGACAACTCAGCTGCTAATACTTAAGAGTATTCTTTGGCTCCCCTTGTGTCGAATCAACAAATTTGGGTTTAATACTTTACCCTCGAAAAATGTTGCGATCCCCTACACTTGTGGGTTATCAGCCACCAGGACGAACATGTGCGGCCTGGGGATAATGCAGCCCGAGGCGCGTCCCCCACAAGGTAATCTGAGATGCAAAAGGATACACGTCGCAGGGAGGCCCATGCAACCAGGGAATGATGCAGCCCGAGGGGCGCTCCCAGTTGAACGGAAATCGAAAGATGTCACCTCGCATAGTTGCTGAAGTACTGTTGGTGTAGATGAAGATGCTCGACGCAGGCGCTGTTCCTTACGTGCCGCCTGGCTCCGGCCCCTCGCGAGGCTCCGGGGCTCCCCGGATCTAGCGGAGGGCCGAGTCCAACTCCGCCTGGATCTCCTTGTGCCTGGCCTCGCAAGCCGCCAAGACTTCCCGCATGTGGCGCTGGTGTTGGGCCGCCTGGTTCGGCAGGCCGAATGGCATGTGCACGTTGCTGTGAAGGGGACCCTAGCACCGGCCCACCTAGGAAGGCCAGTAGAGCTCCTGAGATGCGGTCCTATTGAGTGCGGGGACATTGACGCAGACGCATAGCCCGTCTCCTGAGCCCGGGCCGACAGCTGCCCTCAGAGGAGGCGGGCGACTCTCGCCCCGCATGGCTCTTGGCTCCTGTAGATCTTCAATGGTCTGGCTGATGAACCTGTTAGCGCTTGGTACCTCATGCCTTGAGGCCTCTCGAGGGAAGTGTGCGGCGAAGCCCTCCTCCACATGGTGCCCGAGCGCCTCCCTTGTGACATTGGCTAGGTCAGAGGCCCTCCAGAGGAGAGCCCCCGAGCCCAGCCTGAGGGGGGCGCCAGGCGCGCCTTCCTATGCGAGAGAGGGAGGAGGCCCCTCCCTAGGTGTAGGTCCCGAGGTGCTACCGCCTTGCGCTGCATCCTCATGAGGCTCCACGGCCAGCAGCTTCTTCTTGGGGACGACCTCATGTGGGTAGATGATGCTGTAGCTATCTGGATCCTCGACCGCTCCCGCCTAGTAAGCGCGCTCGAGTGAGCACACTGCGTCCTTCTCCTCGCAGGCGATGGTGATGACGCCGCCGCTTCTCGGCATCTTGAGAACATTGTAGCCGTGGTGAGTCACTGCCATGAACTTGGCCAGGGCTGGGTACCCGAGGATGGCGTTGTAAGGGAGATGGATGTGGGAGACATCAAAGTCGATGAGCTCAGTGTGGTAGTTGTCGCGCTTGCCGAAGGTTACAGGCAGGCGGACCTGCCCTACGGGGGTGGTGGAGCCGTCAGTCACTCGGGAGAAGGGCTTGGTAGGCAGAAGTTGATTGGAGGGTACTTGGAGGTTGTCGAATGTCTCGATGGACAGGATGTTGACTCCTGCGCCACCGTCGATGAGGGTCTTGGTAACTTGGACGTTGCTGATGACGGGTGAACAAAGCATCGGGAGGGCGCCAGCCGTAGCCGTGCACTTGAGCTAGTCTGCTGAACTGAAGGTGATGGGGCATCTGGACCACTTAAGTGGGCGAGTAGCCTCGAACTTGGGGAGAGCCGCGTTTACTTCACGGGCGAATTGCTTGAAGAGGCGTTGAGAAACCAGGGCCTGTGCTCCGCCCAAGATGCAAGCGATGGCATACGGCTCCTGGAAGCCCCCAGCCCCCTCGTCCTAGTCGTCGTTTCTCCTTGGTGGTGGCAGAGGTGGTAGGCCGGCCCTGCCCTGAGGACACACCTCTCGAGGCTGGTCCCTCCAGGCATCCTCACGGGGCTGGCCGTGCCAACTGTCCTCCCGAGGGCGATCAGGCCAATCCTGGCGGGGGCCGCCGTCGTCCCAGCGTCCCCTGGTCCGACTCCCCCCGCGGCTGTAGCCACGGTTGTCGTGCTCGGGCCGTTGGATGACGAGTCCTTCGTGGAGGGCCCTAAGCTCTTGACGGTCATGAGTGTTGCGGTTGTGCATGTTGTGGAAGGCGCAAAACGCTCGGCCGATCTTGGGTGGCTCCGGGTAGTCGCGGCCACGCTTCATTTCTGGTTCGGCTGCAAGGACTGCCGCTCCCTTGCACTTTGCGTCCTTGCTTTTGGCCTTCTTGTCTTCGGGTTCGGCAGCGGGGAGCTCGACGAGTGAGAGGCACCCCTCCTCGGCCCTGGCACACTTGGTCGCGAGGTTGAACAGCTCCAAGGACGTGCACAAATCTTCGTGGATGGCGAGCTCCTCCTTCATCTTGACGTCGCAGACGCCATCAGAGAACGCCAAAATGATGGCCTCGTCCGTGATCTTGGGGATCTTGACGCGGAAATTGTTGAAGCATTGGATGAACTTCTGTAGGGTTTCTCCTGGTTGTTGCTTGATATGCCCCAGGTCACCTGCGGCCGGGGGACGGTCTTCGGTTCCCTAGAAGTTGGCGATGAACCACTCGCGCATCTCACTCCAGGTGGAGATCGATCCTGCGGGCAGGTTCAAGATCCATGAGCGCGTGCCATCCTTGAGGGCCATGGGGAACTAGTTTGCCATGATCTTCTCGTTGTCGCCGGATGCTTCGATGCTCAGCTCGTAGAGCTGCAGGAACTCCGCAGGGTCGGGGGTGCCGTCGTTGCATGGAGGTAGGTCGGGCTTGAACTTCCCATGCCGGTTGACGTTGCGCACCTCGGGGGCGAGGGCCTTGCAGCCTGCTGTGTCGACACCGGAGCTTGTTGGGAAGGTGGAACTTGATCTTGGTCCCCGCGCGCCACCAGGGCGGGAGGCACGTGGTCTTGGCGCAGCGGTGGAGGGAGTGCAGGCGCTCCTCCGCGGGGCTGCTAGATCTCTTGGCAGCTTCCTCCTTCATGCACTGGCGCCGCGCGTGGGCGGTCACGCCACGGGGCCACGTGCCTTGGGTCTTGGACGACGTCTTGACGCGGGGGTAGCAGTGGAGCTTCTTGGGCCTTATTGTCCACGTGGGGAGGTGGACGAGGCAGTGAGAGGGACGGCGCTGGAGAGCCCGCAGCGGTGCTGACGAGCTCGGCAATGCGGTCGAGACATTCTTTGTAGAAGTGATCGACGGGGCGGTAGCGCAGGAGCTCGCGTGCCATGAGCAACGTAGCCTGCACTTCCACGGGTCCGCGGCGAGCATGGGACGAAGAGACTGCCGGTGTCAGCGACGGGGTAGCAGTGCGCCATCACGCCGCACGGAGGGGTACAAGGACGATGCCTGCTATTCATTCCGCGCCGGACCGGTGGCAGTGTTGGCGGCAAGCGATGGAGAATGGCGGGTTGGTCTGCCGGTAGGAGCAGTCTGAGCGACGCGGACAGCAAGGGCAGCACGCCGCTCAGCACGGGCTCTGCGAGCATCGGCCATGGAACTGCTGGAACGACAGAGCACTGATAGACGGAAGGGAAGTTTTGGCACACCCCTACCTGGCGCGCCAAATGTCGGTCTAGGGTTCCGGCAAAACCCTTAAGGTTTGAACTCTAGGATGCGCACGAAGATCTCTCCTTCAGCCCTAGCTTGTCTACTAAGCAACCCTAGGCCTAGCTCGTCAGATCCGAAGAACAAGGGACACAAGATTTATACTGGTTCGGGCCACCATTGTGGTGTAATACCCTAATCCAGTGTGGTGTGGTGGATTGCCTTGTAGGCTGAGGAAGAACTAGTACATGGGTGAACTGCCTCCTGAGGAGAGGATTTCTTGGGCTCGAGTGAGTTGGTGGTGTGTGGCCTTCTATCTGCTCAACTCTGGGTGAGATCAACTCCATCTCCGATGAGATGATCCCAATGGTGGTGGCTAGCCCTATTTATAGTGGCCCGGGTCCTCTTCCCAAATATTGAGCGGGAAGGAATCCCACAATGGCCAAATTTGAAGGGGACAGCTAGTACAAGCTATCCTGACAAAAGGTGGTCTTCGCCTAACAAAGGCGCTGGTGGTGACGCCGTCGTGGGCTCTGCGATGACCTCCGTCCTGTCGTCCTGCTGGTCTTGGTCTCGTTGCACCGATATGGAAACCTTTGACAGACGCCTCGGGACTCTTCGCATGCACCTGCTCCTTTAGCACCAAAGGGGAAACTGGCACTCTGCGCCCGCTGGCGCCTGCTTGGTCTTGGTCGTCATTGCTCACGTCATGAGGACCTCACGAGGTGTCCCTCGCCTCGAAATCTCCGATCCTCACGAGCCGGCCTGGTGAGGCCGCCCCAGGGGATGCCTTGTGTCATCCGCCTCGCGAGGCTTGGCCCCTCGCGAGGGTCTTGAGTGGTCCATGAAGATGCTAGGCCGTACTAGGCCGCCTGGTGAGCCACGCCCTGGGCCGCAGGCTGGCAAGTCTGGGTACCCCCGGTCCCAGAACAGCGACAATCCCATCCCGTCTAAACCGAAAAAGCAACAGTCAGAACCTTCCAACTCAATTGTTGAAACTGATCTCTATGATCCACAACCACAAGACCATGAAGCCTCCATAGATCCTATGGTCGCCGAACCGGCTATTTCTAAGCCGCCAAGCCCAATGAAGCCTTCCGAGGAAAAGAATGATGATGTTGTTGTCACCGGAGTGGATTCACACCTCCGGGTCAGCCTACTATCTTATGTAAGCATACTACCAAGGAAGATCTTTCTGATAAAGAGAAAGGCAAATGGAAGGTGGATTTGGAGAGCTACACCCATTTTAGTGCCCACCACATCCACTCTGGTTATTTGAACCGTCTGTACACCAACGGTGACTTTGAAGCCGGCTTAGTAAATATGATGAAGGAGTATTATGGGGTAGATGTTGCCACTCCTTTTTATATGAATATACTTTCCTTAGCCGCCAAGTTTATTGGACATGATATAATAGAATGTGCTATAAGCTTCAATAGTTGCATAGATCAATTGCAGTAGCCCCCAAGGGCCGGTTTATGCTTTCAATCATGAACCGAGACTTATAACATCAGTTCTTCAACTTTGCATGTGTAGCACCCAAGGGCCGGCTTAATCAGACATGAATAATCCAGGACTAATCATCCTACCAAAAACTAATACTCCATTTTGTAGACTTATAAACCGGATCATATCATTTGCCCGGGTCAGCAGATGAGTCTCTCTCAAAAAAGAGCAATATGCATTAGCCCCCAAGTGCCAAGTACAATACTTGTATTGTGCTTGGGCCTTTTCAGAATGTTTCAAGAAACAAGTATGCATTATCCCCCAAGTGCCAAGTATAATACTTGTATTGTGCTTGGGACTTCACAAATCATCATGATCATAACGCCTTCCATGTTTGCATATATCACGGGGTGAACTGGCCGAAAAAGATGCTGAGCTGGAAGATCTTAAGGCCAACTTGAAAACTCAGCAAGACGAGACATCCAAGGCTAAAATAGCATCAAAAATGCTTTGGAGAATATGGAACAACTGAAGCAAGATTTCAATGCTGAAAAATCTGACTAGGAAACAGAAAAGGCGGCTCTATTGAAGAGAGCTGATGATGCTGAAGCGACACTTAAGCCGGTGACTGAAGAGCTATCTAGCTTAAAGAAACATGTTAATATCATGTCGTCAGCCATCTTTGGTAAGTAGGAAAAATTTGTCTTCCTTGTACTTCAAGAACTACCTTGTGAATATCTGTCGGCTTACTCATAATTTCACTGATGTAGGTTCGCGGAGCGCAAAGTTGGGCACAGATATGCGCGTTCAGCTTAAGGCTGTCTACACTCTTGTAGAACAATTATATACTGGTGCTCAACGTACCATTGTCGCTGCTATGCACAAGAAAACTCCATCCCCACTTATCAAAGATATCTTGGAGAAGTTATCTGTGTTGCCTCAAAGGATTGATGATTTGAAACGGGGAGCCGCTAGAGCTGGTGCCTTAACCGGTTTAAGCCGGGCAAAAGCATGGTTGGCAGATCTTGACCTGGAAGATTTGGCCAATGGCTGCCCCAGTGTTAAGGAAGATGGATCTGCGTTCAATGTTGATTACTTTGCCAAAATAGTAAGAGCAATGCGTCCTTTGGCAAGTAAACTAGCTGATGAAACCAATCTTGCCACATACCATGTGGCTTATGCCGATGAAAATAAAAAGGTGAAAGCTCCGGTTCATCCGACGACGGATCTCATCCCGCCGATTCGTAAGCACACCTTCGCACCTAACATTGATCCATCAAACCTCATTGATGATGAAGTTGTATTTAGAGCATTGACCGGTAACAACTGGGCTACGCATGACTTCTAGCTGGTGGATAACCCGGGAGCTGAAGATGATGAAGAGGCGCAGGATGACCCAGAGGCCTCAACCCGGCCATAATCATAAGATGCTTTTACTGAATGTCATACCTCGCTGTGTTGACGTAAAAACGTTTATCCTTTGTTGGCCATCAGATGCTTTGTAATAGGCTAGTTGAACTCTAGATCTGTCATACCATCGCGCATATTTTGTTATGCATGACACTGCCACTTTACCAATTGAAGCTTGGCCACTTGTGTTCATGATCTCATCAACTACATATGCTAGATTTATTATTTTACCTCCACGTAAATCAAATCACAAGTGCCCTGGCAGTTTACCGCGGGGCGGGTCACAATACCCTATAAAAACCACTTGTGACTAAAGGCAGTCCATAACTAGGGCTGGTTCAATCATAACCTTGCATAATTATAAAATATCAAACATGTGTCACACCCTGCATTTTGTAACATGTCATTTGCATTAATAAAGCATGACAATTTGGACCAACAATTTTTTTTGGCATCATTTGGCTTTTATTTTGAAATAAGTTTTCTCTCTGTGATTTTCAAGTGCTCTTTAAAGTCACCTACTCCCTCTTATATATTTCATCGCCTTACCCCAAACTTATGCCCAATGACCATACCAAGTGTATATAATAGTATAGTATTTTCTTACAAAAATAATTTGGCCAAAAAGTATTTTCAAAAATTAGTTTTCCAAAAACCCCTGAATTGAGGTTTGCACTTTAAGTGCTTGATTTAGGGTGAGAAAAATATTTCAAAGGGTATCTTTGAAATCTAGTAGATATAGGACTCCCATAATCCACAAAAATATAATTTTAAAAGTTATTTTCCTATCTTATTTAAAAGCTTTTTCTTAAGGCCAAAAATGGTCTTTAATAGGGAAAAATTATTTAACTATTTCAAAAATATTTGCCAAAATTCAGGGAGACTCTTAGGACATATATTTTCCATATATAAGAGTTTCAACACTTGGTCATGTTCAAAATATTAGACAAATCACTCAGAAACCCTTTCTGGATATTTCAAGCTTTTGAAATATTTACAAAGGAAATATTCTCTAAAAAATCCAGGGAAATTATATCATGTCATATATGACATATTTGATGATCTTGCCAAGCCCCATGCCTTGGGAAGCAAGAAAACATCATCAAAACCCCTCAAAACCATTCTGTCCATTTTTGAAGTTTGAGCAACTTTACATTGCCAAACTTGTCCAAATGCTCTCAAACTTGGTACACATGCTAGAATGGTCTAATAATGCATCTATACCAAATGGCACAAGTTTTAGAGAACGGTAACTTCATCGGAGTACCCCAAAACCATTTCTGTTCAGATTCAAATTTGAACAACTTTACATTACCAACTTTTTACTTGTGACCTCAAACTTTGTGGGCATGATCACAACCCCAAATGATGACACTAAACCAAGTGGTGCATCAAGGAGGGATGATTTTCTTAACTTAAACTTTGTAAATCCATTTCTGTTGATTTCTAGGGTTCACCAAAGTTACATTGGCAAGTTTCTTCAAATGAGCCCAAACTTGGTGGAACACCCTATTTCTATATACCATTTGATCCTGTTAAGTCTCATGTCAAGTGGAGTTAATTTGCTTGCCCAAATTTGCATCAAACACCTTCTGACACTTTCCAAAAACCACCATTTTGACCACTTGCATTATTCTCCTTGAGCCCAACTTTTTACCACATCTCCTCCTAGTCCTCTCCTACCTCTAGTAAATCTCCCTTGGCCATTTCTCAATGATTGAGGGGTAAACTACCCCCATTTACCTCCCTGGACAGCCCCTCTCTCCCTCTTCTTCTGTCTCTTTCCTCTCCTACTGGCTCCCCAGGGCATCCAAGGCCACCACCCCCCTTGTTTACTGCTCATCTGACCCCCAGACAAAGTGGCCGCACCAAGCAAGCCAAAGACATGCCCTGGCATGCAATTGGCGTGCTCTAGAGCGCGCTATAGTGCACACCCGCACTGTAGCCACCCCCAATCCGCAGCACCCGACCACCTCGGGCCTCCCCCTTGCGTCAGTCGAGGTGCCTCGACGTCCGGGACACGACACGCTGTCGGCCCCCTCCTCCTTCTCCCTCATGCTGCTGCCCTCGCACGCACACCGGCCGCCCGCCAGCTCCAATCTCTGGTTTCACACGCGCAAGCTCTCTGGATGCTTCCCCGCTCCTCCTCTTCCCTCCCTTGGGCGTAGACCTCATCCACATACAGCCCTGACTCGCTCGCATGTGCCTGCACAGCCTCTGGCCTCGCCCGTGACCTCGCCGGCGCACGAGTCCACGGTGGACTGGAGCCCGGCTATATAAGCACGCCCCGTGCCTCTCCTCTGGCATCCATCTCATCTCCACACCCCCCAAGAAAACGCCAGCACCACCCACTCCTCTTCAGATGGGCCCGAGCTCGAGATCCAGCTCAAGCTCCGCTGCCTCGGGCCGCCGTCGATCCGGAGGTATAAGCCCTCTCCATCGCTCCTCTCGCTCGATCTAGAACCGCAAAACCCCACTGATCATTTACCCCTTGTTTTCCCTCTCTATAGCTGCCGGAAACGGCCGGAACCACCACCACCCGAAGCAACTCCACCGTCCCTCCTCGTCGCCGGTGAACCAGGCCACCCCGGCGACCAACTCCACCTCCATCCAAACGGCGGCTCCTCACTGAGAACGACGGTACCACCCACACCCCCTCATGTGCCCTATATCGCCGTCGGCGAGCTCGCCGTCACCTCTGAACGGAGGTAGACGACGACGGCCGTGGGCCCTGTCCGTCAGCCTCACGCCCTGACGGGTGG
>LR738715.1:524065665-524085326 GCA_902687465.1 Secale cereale | reverse complement strand
CGCGTCAGGTTTAAAATCACACGCGCGCGCACCGGTTCGCCGTTGGATCGAAGGCGTATTTCTCCTTTACGCCTTCGACGTGGCAGCCTCGCGCGGCTGTTTTCCCTCTGGGCCTGCTGCACTATGGCCTTTCTGGCCCAATGGCACAGTGCCATTTTTCTTTTTCCTTTTCTGTCAGTTTTATAAAAATTCCACAGGATAAAATATTTATCCAAATAAATAATTCCAGTTCCTAAAAACTTGTAAAATTCCAACCTATTTAATGATATCACTTTCACCTATATTCATGAACCTTTTCTGTTCTGTTCATATTTAAATCTAAATTTGAACACTAAAACCTCTGTTCAAAAATTCATGTATCCCATTCTGTCACTCCAAATCCCAAACTAAGAATTTTTGCCATCTTACTTTTCCCTCTAGTATTTTATAAAAATAAGTTGACATTTTTATGAGCACTTTGATTTTTCTGTTTTTATTATTATCTTATATTCCCGTTATTTATTGCGACGATTAGATACCGTGTTTGACGAAGTTGCTGAAGAAGAAGGAGGGGAAGGATTTGAAGACCTTGAAGACCAAGCCAATCCAGGCAAGCAGCCCTTTGACCATGATACCCCTTTTGTTCCTCAGAACCCTTTTATTTCCGATTGCATGATGATAAAGAGTGACGGTGGTAAACTTGTCGGGAGCCACCACATGATGCATACCCCTATTTATGATCTTTACCATGTGCATAGATGCAATGACAAAAGATTAGTTGTGATGCATAGTGTTGCATATGTACCATGAACCCTTCGTGGTTACATCCTTTCGAAAACCCCATCGGGTGCCCCTAATGCCCGAGGGTGAAGTTGAGTTAAGGTCATCACTTGAGGAAGAAGTGGTGTGCCAAAGAGAGTTCACGTGTGTGGGTAAAAAGATGGATTAGATTTATGTGTGATTATCGTCCCAACCAAACATGTGCAACCACTCTACTCCTTATGGAATGGGGCATTATTGATTACTTAGGCTGATACTAGCATGGTGCCCACATCACTAGTGACGGGGGAGAGTTGAGGTCACTCCCGGGACGGGGTCGTGCTTGGATAGGCGACCGTGACTATTTTTTACAGGGCACCGGACACACCGTTGGTCCCTTCGTGTATGCGTGACATTGTGAAAAGGGCGAGTCCCACAAATTATCGTTTGTACACGAGGGCTATGCACCAACGAGTGGACCCTATGTTAGTGTCGTCTAGGTAAAGGTAATGACCGGGTGCTTCCCCCGAGTACTTGAGGTACTGTGGGATCGTGGGTGACACGAAAGCTTCCCGGATCTTGTGGGTAAAGTTCGCAACCTCTGCAGAGTGTAAAACTATTCAAATAGCGTAAAACTATTCAAATAGCCATGTCCACGGTCATGGACAGCTGGGAGGTTCTACTTAAACTATGTCCAAAATTTTACAATCACGGTGAAAGTGTGTGTGTATTGAGTCAAGGTGGTGACTTGACTCGTTGAAAGAACCAGATATGATTTGAACCTTATTTATGTTGATATCTGTAACCTGTCTTCGAGGTTACCCAAGTACATTGATGCATGTTTCACAAATGGTAGAACAATTATTTAGCTTGTAGCTAGGTTGCTTATTGTTGTACAACTTGCATTGTTACCTTGAACCAAATCATGGGTTGCTTGCGAGTACATTCAAAGTACTCATTGGCTTGCCACTGGTTATTTAATTGGCCAGGCATGGAGGAGCAGGAATATGAAGAAGAATTCTATGGAGACGAACATGCGAACTAGGACGCTTTCCCAGTCAGAATGCCTGTAGGGTTAAGGCAGATGGCATGGGTCCTACTTATCTACGAAGACTTCCGCTATTCGAGTTTATTTGCTATTCAGCCCATGAGGCTTTATCTATGTAAGACTTGGCCATAATGGTCATAATTTGTGTAAGACGGTATGTATGGATGTAAGACTCTTGTTATTCAGCTTATGTGTGTTCAGT
This sequence comes from Secale cereale, assembly GCA_902687465.1. Taxonomy (NCBI): domain Eukaryota; kingdom Viridiplantae; phylum Streptophyta; class Magnoliopsida; order Poales; family Poaceae; genus Secale; species Secale cereale. The sequence goes on along the minus strand of LR738715.1, from coordinate 524,083,338 downwards.
GAGCATTGATCTCTGGGATCACTGTACACGTGCATTCGGTGATCTCGACTCTTAAGTCGAGGTCCCCACAAAGCTGGTATCAGAGCCATCCTGACTGTAGGAAGCCTTAGTTAGCATGGGCGTTAGTTAGGATGAGACCCTTTTCATAAACCTTCTGAACCTCTCTTCTTTTCTAAACCTTATCAAACCTGAGATATCATCAGCTTATTAACCTCTCATATTCAACCTTTGTAGATGGCCGCTGTACCTTAAGAGCACCTGACCACTGGGTTCCCCTTGCTTCTCGAGGATAGCCTCCAGGAGTGCCAGTTCCACCGAGCACCCATCCTCACCTACCATGAGCATTGGGTTAGCGACACTGAGGTGGAGTACCATGTGGAAGTAATCATGAAGGCAAACGATCCTCCCATAAGTTGGTTCTTCGAGGGACCCCAGATGGCAACACTACCTGTCACATCCCTAGTCAGTGCATGCATTAGGACTAGCTAGAGTGTGCATCATGTTAACTTTCTATAGAAATTTGAAATGCGAATGACAGAAACCCCAGCACCCCTATTCTAACAACTAGGGTTTAATAAAATCTTTTCCAATGTACCCAAAATGCCCTTCAAAAATGTTCATCATCTTTGCCTTGGTCTTAAACCTCTGACAAAAATGGTGCACAATTTTCTAGGACATCCAAAGGTCTCGGGATTAATTCATATTGTATTTGCATTTGGGCATTAAATGCTATAAAATATTTTAGGTGCCCAAATAATCATAAACTATAATGTTCCATGTTGTTCATATTATATACAGTGGGCATGACTAGTTTTATGATTTACAGAAATGCTCTAGCATTTGTATTAATTCAACAAAGTTGAAAAAGAAACAAAACAGAAAGAAAAAAATAGAAAAGGAGAGAGAGAGGGCACAGCCCACTTACCTGGACCACCCCGGCCCACCTGGCGGCCCAGCACTGTGCTAGCCCGAGCCAGCCAGCTGCTTCGTCCCCGTCACGCAGGCTGGGAAGTGACGCCGATGAGCTCCGAGCTTGCCACGACGCCACCTGCTTGCCGCCTCGCCACGGAAACGGCCTGGACGACCTCCACGTCGCGCCCCGAAGCCGCTGGACACATCCACTCCTCCCCTGCCTCTCTCCCTCGCCCTCCAGCGCCATGGCCGACGCAGCCGCCGCCGTTCTGCCGCCATAGCCGCAGCCACCGAGCTCCCCTCGCCTCGCCGTCGTGTCCCCGAGCTCCGCCACCGTCTGCTACGTCTCCCCTTCAAGCCACGCCTCACCGGAAGCCCCAATGCGCCGTCCCCGAGCACTTCTCCCCCGTTCGACCATCGAGATCGTCGGCGACCTCGTCGTCGCAGCAGCTCGTCCCCGACCTTGCCGTCAGTTCCTACGCGACCGCCGTGAACTTGGCTACCTCCCCATCCTCTTTGTTTCCCCCCTCGACCTCTATAACGACTGCACGAAGCTCACCCGCACGCACCACCGTGGAGCTCATCACCGACGAGGCTCCGGCCACCCAACGGCCGCGCCACCTTGTCCATCAGCTTCACCGCACCTCCAGGAGCCTAGAGCACCTCACCACGAGCCTCGCCGTGCCCTCTAGCGACTAGCCCGAGCTCACCCGAGCTCCGGCAGCCACCAAGGTCATCGCCGGCGCCTTTTCCGGCGATCCTGAGGCCAACCACCACCACCACTCGATGCGGCACTTCCCCAGCATCACGTAGACGTGCTCCGCCGTCAATTTGGTCGCCGGAGCACGAACCCCGTACCCCACCGCCGCGTTTGGCCTCGCCTGCATCTAAACGCCGGTCTGTTTGACCCTGTTTGACCACGGGTGGGCCCAGGTTGACCCCCTGGAGTCAATGACAGGTCGGCCCAGGCGGCTAATTAATTTAGGATTAGCAGTTTTGTTTAATAAGTTAAGTTAATGACACTGACACGTGGGACCCACCAGTCAGATTTGACTTGGACCAGGTCTGTTGACCTGCTAACGTCAGCATGATGTCATGCTGACGCAGTAAATGCTTTTCTGGGATTATTTGATTTAAAACAATTCAGGAAATTCCAAAAAATGCTTTAAACTTCAAAAAATCATATAAATTCAACAGTAGCTCAGATGGAAAAGATTTATATATGAAAATTGATCAGAAAAATCCAATCTTTCCAATGGCACTGGTTTCATGCATGTTTGAGCAAGTTAACCTTGTTGTTCACATCAAAACATGATAATGCACTTTAATAAATAATAGTTTGGGTATAAATTTGAATCTTTGATTCAAATGGGCTCAAACCTTTCTGTTTATAGTTGCATTAGCCCAAAACACATTCATCTTGCCATGTCATGAGCATGCATCATATTGTTGCATTTGTTTTTATATTGATTGTATCGTCGGTGTTCTCTGTGGTAGGTCTTGCTCCCGAGGATACAACTGCGTATCCAACTAAAGAGCAGTACCCGACAACCAATCTGTCAGGCAAGCAACCCATTGATCATTCCGATACAAACCCATCTTCTCGCTCCTGCTCTCTTTTACTGCATTAAGGCAACAGCATGTGAACTGCTACTTGCTGCGGTAGTTGAACCCTATTCTGTTGTAAGTCTTGCTGAGTACCTTTGTACTCATGTTTGCTTAATAACTGTTGCAGAGGAGAACCCTGCCCCTTCTGATGGGTTTTACATAGACGTTGACGTCGACGAGTAGCTTGGTACCCAGACGGAGATCCTGAGCTTGTGAAGGGCTTTGTAGATAGTCAGGCTACACCAAGCATGTTTTATTTCCAAGTTGTCTGTACTCAGACATGTTAGCTTCCGCTTGTGCTTGTATGATTGTATGACTTGAGTGTTGGGTCATGTGACCCCTATCTGTATGGATATGTTATGTATGGCTCTTCGGAGCCTCTTAAATAAAGTACTTTGAGTCATAGTGTTCTGTTGTGATGCAATGTTGTATTTGCACATATTGATCATATTGTGTGTATGATTGAAATGCTTGGTATGTGTGGGATCCGACACCTAGTTGTTTACCTTTGGTAGCCTATCTTACAGGGAAATGCCTCCTAGTGCTTCCACTGAGCCTTGGTAGCTTGCTACTGCTCAGAACACGTAGGTTGGCCAGCATGTGTCCTTCTTCGTTCCTGTGTCTGTCCCTTAGGGGAAATGTCACGCGTTGTTCCTTTAAGTCCATGTAGCTTGCTACGACTTGGGTTCATACGTTGATGACCGACACGTTCGTTGCTGGGTCATGGATGCCTATCTCTGTAATTTAGTGCCACTTTTGGTTTATAACTAGCCATGTCGGCCCGGGTTCTCTGTCATATGGATGCTAGCGACACTATCATATACGTGTGCCAAAATGCGCAAACGGTCCCGGGCCAGGTAAGGCGTCACCCGTGGGGATACCGTGCGTGAGGCCGCAAAGTGATATGATGTGTTACAAGCTAGATTGGTGTGACTTAGGATCGGGGTCCTGACAGCTTTGGCATCAGAGCCGGACTGCCTGTAGGTTCTTCAAGCCAAACTGGTCGATGTTGAGTCTAGAAAATTCTTAGTTATATGTAGGGGAATTGATTGTGGAAGGGAACATAAGGCTCTTTTTACTTCTTTACCTTATGACCTTCTGATCTGAGTTTGCCTATTCTTTCTACGAGGGTTTAGGACTAGGCATCTCATCTTTACTAGGTTCACGTGTTACTAATCCGTAGACTCTTAGGATTGTTGGTTTCAAGCCTCAGTTCAGTTTCTACCCTTCTAGTATGTTGATTAGTTGGACCCGGAACCTTGATATGATATTTATGAGTGGCTATGCTATCATTTGTATGATGTCTCAAAATCTTTTTTGAGCATTTACAGTTGTTATGCTGCCCAATTTCTTCCAGAAACTCTAATGCCTTTGCATTATTTCGTGTTTTAGATGTCTGACCGCACACCTCACCAGGTGGTCCGTTTGACTCGGTGCATTAATGTGCCAGGTCACACGGCCATGCTAGTCCGTGTGTTGACTGAGACCGGCTACCTCACCAGAGTCATTATTTCTGCACAGTCCGGATATACCCTTCGTATCCCGGAACTACCGACCCCATCCATTGGTCTTACGGACTCGGGGTTACCATCGAGATGGCAGTGCAGGATGCCGCTTACTCGATGATGACCATCATCCGGGCTAGGCATGCCCTGCTGCTGAACACTCAATTCTGCTACATGCCAGCCTCCCTTCCTGGAGAGGAAGGCTACTACACTGGTCTATATACTGATGCCGCTCATGAGGAGCCACTGCTACAGACTACTACTCAGATGCTGGAGGATAGGGACCGTGAGGTCCGTGCCCTCTGGATGGAGCTTTATAACACTCGAGATACCCACTGGACTACCTTGACACGGCTTGCACCTGCCGTGCACGCCGGATATCTGGATATGCGGGATTTGTACCCCGTGCGGACTCGTCTGCCCGATCATATGGATTGGCGTGACGTTGGGGGCATTACACCTCCACGTGGGCATCGGTTACCACTAGCAGCGGGACCGAGACCGCATCCGTGCCCCTATGGTCCACAGCCTACGAGTGCTCGAGAGTTTCCAGATCCACATGTTCCACTTCCAGGATACGGTGGTAATCTTTATGAGGATTACTACGGGAATGTCTGAGTCAGACCGTGGCAGTAGTAGTATGGTAGTAGTTGTATTTCCAAAGTCCTGCGCGTCTTGTGGGATATGAATTAGTGTGTTCTGAGTTCCGGAGGCGTAGATAAATAATGTATAGGAGCTTGGAGTGCCTCTGATGAGGTGTATCTTCTTTCGCCGCAGTTGTACTTTAGCCTTGGCTTGTACTAAACTATGTATGGTGTGTATGACCACTGGTGTATATATGGCAGTTTCTATATTACCATGTCGTACAGATGAACATCTCTGCATTCCGTGTCATCCATTACATTCTGCACTCCTATGTTGAAGTTTTGCCACCCTTGTCTAAACCGTTGTTTTGTTTTCCTACGATGGTCAACACTCGCAGCACTCCTGCTGCTCAGGAGCTGGGTGAGGCCAGTGGGGCTAGAGATGAGAATCTGCCCCAACCACCCTCCTTGGCTGAAGTTATGCTCGAGGCAGAAAGGAACAAGAGAGAGACCAACCGTCTGCTGGAACGCATAGAGCATAATACTGCCTTTCGCCAGAGGAATGACGTGGTGTCAATTAATGAATTTATCAAGATGTGCCCACCGAAGTTCCATCATTCCACTAAACCTCTAGATGTGGATGACTGGCTTCGCAGTATCACCCACAAACTACACTCTGCTCGTGTGGCCGAAACTGACAAGGTTACTTACGCCGCCTACCATCTTGAGGGCCCTGCTAGCCTCTGGTGGGAAAACTTTGAGGCTATGCGTCCTGCTGGCCAAATCACTACTTGAGCAGAGTTCAGCGAGGCATTCCGTGAACATCACATTCCGGAAGGTCTCATGGATTGCAAGCGGGAGGAATTCTGCAATTTCACCCAGGGCCGGCTAACCGTGGATGGCTATAGTCGCGAGTTTGGCAACTTGGCATGCTATGCTCCCGAGGAAGTGTCCACCGGTGCCAAGAAGCAGGCGAGGTTCTGCAAGGGACTCAGGCTTGAACTTCGCCGAGAACTATGTCTGCACGAGTGCACCTCCTTCCAGAAGTTAGTGAACAAAGCCATCAGTGTTGAGACGGGTCAGACCGATTTTGAAGCCACACGCAAGCATCCTTGTGACTTTGGTTCCTCATCCGGCTCTGGCTCTCACAAGCGCCGTGTGTGGGTTCCTAACACTGCTCTGCCACCCAAGTTCACTCCGAGACCATCCTATGAGGCGCCTCGCCCAATCCAACAGTATGCACCTGCCAAGACTTATGGAGGACCACCTACCAACTTTGCTCCACGCACTGGCACTGTGACATGCTTCAAGTGTGGAGAACTAGGGCACTACATGCGTGAGTGTCCTCAGAACCAGCCAGGAAGGTCCGTTGGCCGTGGTAAGCCAACAGGCAAGGTGAACTATGTCAAGCCAATCCCCACTGCACGTGGTCATGTCAACTATGTCTCTGCTGAGGAAGCTTATGAGGATCCTAACGTCGTCCTTGGTACGCTTCTTGTTAACTGCCATGCGGCATCTGTTCTTTTTGATACTGGAGCATCTCATTCATTCATATCTGAGAGCTATGCTCGAATGCACAACATGACTTTTTGTGACATGCCCACTTCCATGGTTATTCAAACTCCTGGTTCAAAATGGCAAACCTCTAGGGTAAGCCATGGAAATGAAATTCTTGTCGATAGACTTGTTTTCCTTGCATCACCAATAGCTCTCAAGTCCTCGGACATAAACATCATCTTGGGTATGGACTGGATGACAGCTCATTACGCCAAGATTGATTGCTACACTAGGATTGTTCAACTTACACACCCATTCGGCAAGACAGTCAATGTTTTGGCCCGAATAGCTGAGCGTCAGCTCTACTCTCTTAATGCCAGCCCTCTACCAGAACTCGAAGATCTCCCGGTAGTCCGTGACTTTCCGGATGTCTTTCCAGAAGAACTGCCAGGTGTTGCACCTAATAGAGATGTCGAGTTCGTGATAGATCTTGTTCCAGGAACTGTCCCAATCTCTAGGAGACCCTATAAGATGGCACCCCTAGAACTAGCTGAGCTTCAGAAACAACTCGATGAGTCCTTGAAAAAGGGTTTCATCCGTCCTAGTTCTTCCCCTTGGCTTGTCCCGTCCTCTTTGTCAAGAAGAAGGATGGAACGGAACGGATGGTTGTAGATTATCGACCTGTCAATCTGGTCACCATAAAGAACAAGTATCCGCTCCCCAGGATCAACGACCTGTATGATCAGCTCACTGGATCCTCAGTCTTTTCCAAAATGGATTTGAGGTTGGGCTACCATCAAATCAAAATCAAGAACGGGGACATTCCCAAAACGGCCTTTGTTACTCGTTATGGCCAATACGAGTACAACGTTATGTCCTTCGGGTTAACCAATGCCCCAGCCACTTTCTCCCGGCTAATGAATTCTATATTCATGGAGTACTTGGATAAATTCGTCGTGGTATACCTCGATGATATACTCATTTACACCAAGAACAAGGAAGGTCATGCCGAGCATCTAAGGCTGGTATTGACGAAACTTCGAGAGCACTGCCTTTATGCCAAATTCTCCAAGTGTGAATTCTGGTCGCCAGAAGTGACCTATCTGGGTCATGTAATCTCTGCTAAGGGTATTGTCGTCAATCCCGAGCGAGTTCAGGCCGTCCTTGACTGGACTCCACCTGAATCGGTCAAGCAAGTTAGGATTTTCCTTGGCTTAGCTAGCTATTGCCGACGCTTCATCGAGAATTTCTCCAAGGTTGCTAAACCTCTAACTGAACTCCTCAAGAAACATAAAAAGTTCGAGTCGACCCCACAGTGCGAGTCTAGCTTTCAGGAACTAAAAAGATGCCTGACATCTGCAGCCGTACTGGTACCACCAGACTTTTCCAAGGACTTTATTATCTATTGTGACGCCTCGTGACAAGGACTAGGTTGCATACTCATGCAAGATAGTCAAGTGATCGCATACGCATCTCGACAGTTGCGTCCACATGAGGATAACTATCCTGCACATGATCTAGAACTTGCAGCTGTAGTCCACGCACTCAAGACATGGCGACATTACCTTCTTGGTGATCCCTGTGAAATCTTCACTGATCACCAAAGTTTGAAATACATCTTCACCCAACCAGATTTGAATCTCAGGCAAAGACGTTGGGTTGAGTTGCTCACAGATTACGACTTAGGAATCACTTACACCCCTGGGAAGGCCAATGTCATGGCTGACGCACTAAGTGGTAAGTCTTATTGTAACAACCTGATGTTACAACAAGGGCAACCACTTCTCCACGAGGAATTTCGTAAGCTTAACCTTCACATTGTTCCTCGAGGATTCCTTTCCACCTTGGTGGCGAAACATACCCTTACGAATCAGATCATCAAAGCACAGAAGGTTGATCCGGGAATCTCCCGTATCAGGAGGGACATCAAGAAAGGAGTCGCGAGATGTTTCTCAATTGATGATCAAGGTGGCATGTTCTTTGGAAACCGCTTAGTGGTTCCTAAGGTACGAAACCTGAGACGGTTGATCCTTAAGGAGGCTCATGAATCTCCTCTCACGATTTATCCCGGTGGTACTAAAATGTATCAGGACCTACGCCAGAGGTTCTGGTGGACTAGGATGAAGAGAGAAATCACTCAGTTCATTGCTAACTGCGATTGTCGAGTTAAAGCAGAACATCAACGGCCTGCTGGCACCCTTCAACCTTTAGCTATTCCTGAATGGAAATGGGACCAGATCGGTATGGACTTCATTACCGGGTTTCCCAGGACCAGGAAAGGGAATAATGCTATCTTCGTCGTTATCGACCGCCTCTCCAAAGTAGCCCATTTCCTGCCTGTTCGAGAGAGTATAACCGCTAGCCAGCTAGCAGACTTGTATATCTCTCGGATAGTGTCTCTTCATGGTGTGCCGTTGGAGATAAACTCAGAACGTGGAAGTCTTTTCACCTCTCGATTTTGGAAAGTTTCCAAAATGCTATGGGGACTCATCTCTCTTTTAGCACCGTCTTTCATCCTCAGTCAAGTGGTCAAGTAGAACGAGTCAATCAAATTCTGGAGGATATGCATCGAGCCTCTGTCATCTCTTTCGCTATGGATTGGGAGAAGTGTCTTCCATTCGCCGAATTCGCTTATAACAATAGTTATCAAGCTAGCTTGGGCAAGGCTCCCTTCGAAGTTTTGTATGGACGAAGGTGTCGAACACCTCTTAACTAGTCAGAAACCAGGGAAAGACAATTCTTTGGTTCGGATATGATCTAGGAAGCAGAAGAGCAAGTTTGCATCATTTGTGAGAAATTGAAAACAGCCCAGTCTTCCCAGAAGAGCCAATATGATAGTCATCATAAGGCCGTGACTTTTCAAGTCGGCGATAAGGATTACCTTCGGGTTACTCCTCTTAAGGGAACCCATTGCTTCGGTATCAAAGGCAAATTGACTCCTTGTTACATCGGTCCTTTTCGCATTCTTGCCAAACGAGGAGAAGTTGCCTACCAATTGGAACTACCTCCGCATCTTCCCAGAGTTCATGATGTCTTCCACGTTTCTCAACTCAGGCGTTACTTCTCGGATCCTATCCGCGAAGTAGACCACGAAACGCTTGATCTCCAACACAATTTCACATATCGAGAATACCCCGTCCGTATTCTTGATCAAACCGAGCGTACCACTCGACGTCATAATATCAAGTTTCTCAAGGTTCAATGGTCACATCATTCCGAGAATGAAGCAACTTGGGAAAGGGAGGATCGTCTTCGACTTGAGTATCCCACCCTTTTTCCGGAGGAACCCGAATCTCGGGACGAGATTCTTTTGAGTGGGGGTGAGTTGTCACATCCCTAGTAAGTGCATGCATTAGGACTAGCTAGAGTGTGCATCATGTTTACTTTCTAGAGAAATTTGAAATGGGAATGACAGAAACCCCAGCACCCCTCTTCTAACAACTAGGGTTTAATAAAATCTTTTCTAATGTACCCAAAATGCCCTTCAAAAATGTTCATCATCTTTGCCTTGGTCTTAAACCTCTGAAAAAAATGGTGCACAATTTTCTAGGACATCCAAAGGTCTCTGGATTAATTCATATTGTATTTGCATTTGGGCATTAAATGCTATAAAATATTTTAGGTGCCCAAATAATCATAAACTAAAATGTTCCATGTTGTTCATATTATATACAGTGGGCATGACTAGTTTTATGATTTATAGAAATGCTCTAGCATTTTTATTAATTCAACAAAATTCAAAAAAGAAACAAAACAAAAAGAAAAATAGAAAAGGAGAGAGAGAGGGCACAGCCCACTTACCTGGACCACCCCAGCCCGCCTGGCAGCCCAGCACTGTGCTGGCCCGAGTCAGCCAACTGCTTCGTCCCCGCCAGGTAGGCAGGGAGGTGACGCCGACGAGCTCCGAGCTCGCCACGACGCCACCTGCTTGCCGCCTCGCCGCGGAAACGGCCTGGACGACCTCCACGTTGCGCCCCGAAGCCGCTCGACACATCCACTCCTCCCCTGCCTCTCTCCCTCGCCCTACCCGCGCCATGGCCGACGCAGCCGCCGCCGTCCTGCCGCCATAGCCGCAGCCAACGAGCTCCCCTCGCCTCACCTCGTGTCCCTGAGCTCCGCCACCGTCTGCTACGTCTCCCCGTCAAGCCATGCCTCGCCGGAAGCCCCAATGTGCCATCCCCGAACACTTCTCCCCCGTTCGGCCGTCGAGATCGCCGGCGACCTCGCCGTCGCAGCAGCTCGTCCCCGACCTCGCCGTCAGTTCCTACGCGCCCGCCGTGAGCATGGCTACCTCCCCATCCTTTCCGTTTCCCCCCTCGAGCTCTGTAACGACTACATGAAGCTCACCCGCACGCGCCGCCGTGGAGCTCGTCGCCGACGGGGCTCCGGCCACCCAACGGCCGCGCCACCCTGTCCATCAGCTTCACCGCACCTCCAAGAGCCTAGAGCACCTCACCACGAGCCTCGCCGTGCCCTCTAGCGACTAGCCCGAGCTCACCCGAGCTCCGTCAGCCGCCAAGGTCGTCGCCGGCGCCTTTTCAGGCGACCCCAAGGCCAACCACCACCACCACTCGATGCGGCACTTCCCTAGCATCACGTAGACGTGCTCCGCTGTTGATTTGGTCGCCGGAGCAGGAATCCCGCACACCACCGCCGCGTTTGGCCTTGCAGGCGGCTAAACACCGGTCTGTTTGACCCCGTTTGACCATGGGTGGGCCCAGGTTGACCACCTGGAGTCAATGACAGGTGGGCCCAGGCGGTTAATTAATTTAGGATTAGCAGTTTTGTTTAATTAGTTAAGTTAATGACACTGACACGCGGGACCCACCAGTCAGGTTTGACCTGGACCAGCTCTGTTGACCTGCTGACGTCAGCATGATGTCATCCTGACACTGTAAATGCTTTTCTGGGATTATTTGATTTAAAACAATTCAGGAAATTCCAGCAAATGCTTTAAACTTCAAAAAAACATATAAATTCAATAGTAGCTCAGATGGAAAAGATTTATATATGAAAATTGATCAGAAAATCCAATCTTTCCAATGGCACTAGTTTCATACATGTTTGAGAAAGTTAACCTTGTTGTTCACATCAAAACATGATAATGCACTTTAATAAATAATAGTTTGGGTATAAATTTGAATCTTTGATTCAAATGGGCTCAAAACTTTCTGTTTATAGTTGCATTAGCCCAAGACACATTCATCTTGCCATGTCATGAGCATGCATCATATTGTTGCATTTGTTTGTATATTGATTGTATTGTCGGTGTTCTCCGTGGTACGTCCTGCTCCCGAGGATAAAACTGCGTATCCAACCGAAGAGCAGTACCCGACAACCAATCTGTCAGGCAAGCAACCCATTGATCATTCCGATACAAACCCATCTTCTCGCTCCTGCTCTCTTTTACTGCATTAAGGCAACGTCGTGTGAACTGCTACTTGCTGCGATAGTTGAACCCTATTCCTTTGCATGACCTGTCATTGCCACAGTAAATAGTTGAAACCCACTAGCATGTGTAGGAGTTGATTGAGCCATGTTATGTGTGTTCTACCATGCTATTTGTTTATGTTTCCTGCTATGCTTAGAGTTGTGTCAGGTCTGGTTCATCTGGGTGATGGATCAGAGTGAAATGATCATGTCTGGTAAAGAGAGTGAAGTGTGGAACATGCTTCGTAAAGGTATCGATGAAAGGTCATGTAGGAGTACATGGTGGGTTGTTTCATTGGAACCGTCCATAGGACCTGACATCTGTATGTGTGGTTCAAGTTTCAGCTACTACCATGCATCGGGCCCGGAACCAATGGACCCTCTCGGCTTAGTAACTGCCCTTGTCCTCCGTCCAGGAGTTGCAACTAGTTTCTGGTGTTTGTAGTTTACTGGTGGTCGTGCGCAGCGCTGACCCTCGGGGTGGGCTGTGATGCGGCAGGTACGTGGCATGGTGTACCGGTCGCCCATTTGGTGACTCGGGAACCCTGTACACATCGTTTGGGGCCGTGAGCGGCACCCCAGCCGGATCTCCCCACAGATGGAACCCAAATAGGCGATAAACCTGGACTAGAGACTTGTGTGGTTAGTCAGGTCGTGGCCGACACCCTCGCTGGGCTTCCGCTTGAAGGTTGCAGAGTACATGTCGAGTAAACGGCAATAAGTGGTGGAAGCGTGTGTGAAGAAGTACACCCCTGCAGGGTTACCAATCTATTTGAATAGCCGTTGTTCGCGGTACGGACCACTTGGTTGCTCTTACAGTTCATACACAAGTTGATGGATACTACTAAAAGCCTCAAGACAAGTGTGAGTGTCGTGGATGGCCCTTCCGTAGGATGACGGGGGAGGATCCACGGTGGTGTATTGTTGTGGTGAGTAGAGGACTCGTGTACGTAGTCTTATCTTGCAATCTGCTGAGGGTTGTAGTATAGGTTAGCCAAGAGTCAAAGCTGGCTTGCTGCTATGAACCCCACTACCCCCCTGTTGATAATGTTGCATGTATGATAGGTTCTGTTGTAAGTCTTGCTGAGTACCTTTGTACTCATGTTTGCTTAATAACTGTTGTAGAGGAGAACACTGCCCCTTCTGATGGATTTTACATAGACGTTGACGTCGACGACTAGCTTGCTACCCAGACGGAGATCCTGAGCTTGTGAAGGGCCTTGTAGATAGTCAGGCTACACCAAGCCTGTTTTATTTCCAAGTTGTTTGTACTCAGACATGTTAGCTTCCGCTTGTGCTTGTATGACTGTATGACTTGAGTGTTGGGTCATGTGACCCCTACCTGTATGGATATGTTATGTATGGCTCTTCGGAGCCTTTTAAATAAAGTACTTTGAGTCATAGAGTTCTGTTGTGATGCAATGTTGTATTTGCACATATTGAGCATATTGTGTGTATGATTGAAATGCTTGGTATGTGCGGGATCCGACACCTAGTTGTTTACCTTTGGTAGCCTATCTTACAGGGAAATGCCTCCTAGTGCTTCCACTGAGCCTTGGTAGCTTGCTACTGCTCGGAACACGTAGGCTGGCCGGCATGTTACCTTCTTCGTTCCTGTGTCTGTCCCTTAGGGGAAATGTCACACGTTGTTCCTTTAAGTCCATGTAGCTTGCTACGACTTGGGTTCATACGTTGATGATCGACACGTACGTTGCTGGGTCATGGATGTCTGTCTCTGTAATTTAGTGCCACTTTCGGTTTATAACTAGCCATGTCGGCCCGGGTTCTGTCATATGGATGCTAGCGACACTATCATATATGTGTGCCAAAATGCGCAAATGGTCCCGGGCCTGGTAAGGTGGAACCTGTGGGGATACCGTGCGTGAGGCCGCAAAGTGATATGATGTGTTACAAGCTAGATCGGTGTGACTTGGGATCGGGGTCCTGACACTACCCCTCGCTGTCGAGGCTGCTGCACTCAAGGCACTAACCCTCCTCCGAGAACTTCTTCCAGAGATGGCAACCAAGATGACAACCCGCTTCTTGCCTTACCAGAAGGAAGGTGAAGATGAAAGCAGCGCGCAAGCCCCTCCACTGAAGGAAGGACTTCCACTTCGATTCAAGACCTACTTCAGCCTATGTGCCGACAGCTTGGCACAAGATCTGGCCACGGAATCGATGAAGCTCTGAGAAGAACTCCACAAGACCAAGGCACTTCTTCGTCGAGCACAAGAGAAGACGGATGGGATCAAAAAGGAAGGTGCGCCTCCTGGGCGACCCGCTATCGCGTATCGAGGCGGAAGGCCCTCAGGAGATGTATCTTCCAAGGATGAAGAACCACCCCAGCGACGCCGTATGACGGCAAGGGAATATCGCAAGCTTTTCCCTGCACCACCGACAAAACACTGCCGTATCCAACTCCTCCACTCCCCCACACCCTCAAGTGATAGGGGGGGGACAGACAGATGAAGACAAGGAGGAAGACCCAGAAGAGCCAGAATACGCGACCGAGCATTCCGCCGCTTAGGCATTATTCGCAACTCGGATATGCCAGCTCGTGACCTCTACGGTAGGATAGGTCGTGTAACCCCTATGCGAAGTCGAGTCCTTGTATGGTTCATATGAAGCCATCTAGTGTTTGCTTTTGTTGTGTTTGATGTATGTCGTAACTTCCCTTCGGGAATATGTAAACGACTACATTACCCATTTGGAATTTTAATGAATGTATTTGGCCCTTTTGGCCCTTGCATGAGAATAATTAGTGTCACACCCACCCCCTTACTAGGAACCCATCTTTATTGCTTTCCCTCTTCATTCCAAATCATGAGACCTTTACCGCTCCAACATGATGCCTGTTGTAACTCGTACTGGTACCTCTACCTAGCAGCCCGAAGCTGGAGCATCCGCCCAAGCAGAGGCCGGCCAAGACCAAACCCACGACCAAGCTCCACCACCACCTCCCCCAAACATGGACATGGCTCAGCTTCTCCAAGCCTTCCGAGAGGAACGCCAAGCCAACACCATAGCCCTCCAGATGATTGCTCAAGCTGTCACCAACAACCGCCAGCCGGCGGGGAATGGCAATGGACATTCCACGTTGGCAGAGTTCAAGAAGCATGCACCGCCAACCTTCATCGAGACTGCTGAATCCTGGATGCAGACGACTGGGTCCGCGCCATTGAGGACTTGCTGGAATTAGTCGATTGCACCGAAGACCGCGAGAAGGTGGCTTATGCTGCCCACTGCCTCGGGGGGACTGCTAGAGCTTGGTGGGATGGATTCAAGGTCATGCATGGTGGGCAAGACATCACTTGGGACAACTTCAAGGCAGAATTCCGCAAGGCCCATATTCCTTCCGGAATCATGGCTATCAAAAAGCGTGAGTTTTGAGCCCTGAAGCAAGGAAGTGGCACTGTCAAGGAGTACATGCAAAAGTTCAGTGTTCTCTCAAGGTATGCCCCTGAAGATGTCAGTACAGATGCTGCGAAAAGGGAGCGCTTCATGGAAGGACTCAATCAGACTCTGCGGTACTCGCTTGTCATGTGTGACTGCCCAACCTTTCCTGACCTGGTGAACAAAGCACTCATGCTTGAAGACAAGCGGCGTGCTCTAGAAGACACTCGCAAGCGCAAGATGATCAGTAAGGGAAGTTCCAGCAACCAGAAGCCTCGCCCGTGGCAGCCAGCCCCGGTCAAGCCAACCTATCAGCAGCCAAGAGCTCCTGCACCTTGCACCAACTATCAGCCTCAGCAATATGCCAACCCAAGGCCAGCATTCAACCCCAATAACAGTGGTGGCCACAAGATAAGTAACCCAAACCAAGCACTTGCTTTGGATGTGGACAGTCAGGACACATCTCAAGGGTGTGCCCCAACAAGAAGCCCGATGCCCCGCGCCCCAATGCGCAGAACCCAGGACAAGGCCGCGGGATGCCACGAAGGAACCATGCTCCTCGCAACCCGCCCAGCCATGGAAAGGGGTGTGTGAATCACGTCACTTCTGAAGAAGCTCAGGAAGACCCGGACGTCGTGCTGGGTACGTTCCTTGTCAACTCAGCACCTGCAACTGTCTTGTTTGATTCTGGAGCCACGCATTCATTTGTCACTCAAAGATTTGCATTAAAAAGTGGCATGACCCCTACACCCCTGAATAACCCCATGGTGGTACAAACCCCCGAAGCAGAGATGAGAGCCAAGATAGGCTGTAAGGGAGTCAGTATCATCATTAAAGGGGTAGATTTCCTAGCAGACCTTATCATCCTGAGATCACAAGGCTTGGATGTGATCCTAGTCATGAATTGGCTCAGCAAGCACCAAGGCTTGTTAGACTGTGCCAACCGGGCTATCACTGTGACTAATGACCAAGGAGTCGAAGTTAAGTTTGCCTCCAACTCCTCTTCTGCTCAAACCACTCAAGTCAACTGTCTGTCTGAAGTTGGACTGGAGCAAGTGCCGGTAGTATGCGAGTATCCTGATGTCTTTCCGGATGAGCTACCAGGAATGCCCCCTGACCGTGACATTGAGTTCATCATCGAGCTCATGCCCGGGGCAGGACCCATCTACAAGAAGCCTTATAGAATGGGGACGGAAGAATTAGCCGAGTTGAAGAAGCAACTGGAAGAGCAGCTAAGGAAGGGATTTATCCGCTCAAGTGCCTCCCCTTGGGGATCACCTGTTCTGTTTTTGGCAAAAAGGAACGGTACCATCCGCTTATGCATTGACTACCATTCCCTCAATGAGGTTACAATCAAGAACAAGTATCCACTTCCCAAGATTGAAGATCTGTTTGATCAACTCAGCGGAGCCAAGGTGTTCTCCAAAATCGACCTCCAATCTGGGTACTACCAGCTGAAGATCAGACCCCAAGATACTCCGAAGACGGCATTTGTAACAAGATATGGCATGTATGAGTGCACAGTCATGTCCTTTGGATTAACCAATGCCCCAGCTTACTTCATGTATCTCATGAATAAAGTCTTCATGGAATTTTTGGACAAGTTTGTTGTCGTCTTCATTGATGACATTCTTGTCTTCTCGAAGACGGAGGAAGAGCACGAGCAACATTTGAGGATGGTCCTAGACAAGCTTCGAGAGCACCAACTATACGCCAAATTCAGCAAATGTGAGTTTTGGCTGCATAAAGTTGGGTTCTTAGGTCATGTCTTGACCGAAGAAGGATTGTCAGTTGATCCCACGAAGATCGAAGTTGTGACCCAATGGCAATCTCCAACGACCGTCAAGGAAGTCAGAAGCTTCCTCGGACTTGCGGGCTATTACCGCAAATTCCTGGAAGGATTCTCTAGCATTGCTCGGCCAATGACTCAGCTCCTGAAGAAGGACAAGAAGTTCGAATGGACGCCAAAATGCGAAGAAAGCTTCCAAGAGCTCAAAAAGAGATTGACCACCGCCCTAGTTCTGGCAACACCTGATATTCACAAAGAGTTCGTGATATATTGTGATGCCTCTCGAACCGGATTGGGAAGCGTTATGATGCAAGAAGGACGAGTCATAGCCTACCTCTCAAGGCAGCTAAGACCTCATGAAGAGAACTACAGTACTCACGATCTTGAGTTAGCAGCAGTGGTTCATGCCTTGAAGACATGCTGACATTACCTCCTAGGGAAACGGTGTGAGATATACGCAGACCACAAAAGTCTGAAGTATATTTTCACCTAGAAGGAATTGAACATGAGGCAACAAAGATGGTTGGAACTAATCAAGGATTATGACCTCTGTGTTCAATATCACCCCGGGAAGGCTAACGTGGTAGCCGATGCCTTAAGCAGAAAGGCTTGCTCCCTGAATACCATAATTCAAAGAAGGCAACCAGCCTTGTTTGAAGAGCTGGAACGATTCAGATTGGAATTGGTCACCCATGGATTTCTAAACCACCTAGAAGTCAAACCAACCCTGATGGACGAAGTCAAGAAAGCACAAGGTGGGCACGCAAGCATTGAAGGCATCAAGAAGAAGATGAAGCTAGGAAAGGCCCCAGGATTCTCCGAGGACGAGCACGGGATTGTTTGGTACAAAGGCCACATCTGCATACCAAACAAGATGGAGCTGAAGAACTTGATCCTCCAAGAAGCCCACGACACTCCGTATTCCATCCACCCCGGAGGAACCAAGATGTATCAA
>LR738715.1:524024482-524065655 GCA_902687465.1 Secale cereale | reverse complement strand
GCATTGACTACCATTCCCTCAATGAGGTTACAATCAAGAACAAGTATCCACTTCCCAAGATTGAAGATCTGTTTGATCAACTCAGCGGAGCCAAGGTGTTCTCCAAAATCGACCTCCGATCTGGGTACTACCAGCTGAAGATCAGACCCCAAGATATTCCGAAGACGGCATTTGTAACAAGATATGGCATGTATGAGTGCACAGTCATGTCCTTTGGATTAACCAATGCCCCAGCTTACTTCATGTATCTCATGAATAAAGTCTTCATGGAATATTTGGACAAGTTTGTTGTCGTCTTCATTGATGACATTCTTGTCTTCTCGAAGACGGAGGAAGAGCACGAGCAACATTTGAGGATGGTCCTAGACAAGCTTCGAGAGCACCAACTATACGCCAAATTCAGCAAATGTGAGTTTTGGCTGCATAAAGTTGGGTTCTTAGGTCATGTCTTGACCGAAGAAGGATTGTCAGTTGATCCCACGAAGATCGAAGTTGTGACCCAATGGCAATCTCCAACGACCGTCAAGGAAGTCAGAAGCTTCCTCGGACTTGCGGGCTATTACCGCAAATTCGTGGAAGGATTCTCTAGCATTGCCCGGCCAATGACTCAGCTCCTGAAGAAGGACAAGAAGTTCGAATGGACGCCAAAATGCGAAGAAAGCTTCCAAGAGCTCAAAAAGAGATTGACCACCGCCCTAGTTCTGGCAACACCTGATATTCACAAAGAGTTCGTGATATATTGTGATGCCTCTCGAACCGGATTGGGAAGCGTTATGATGCAAGAAGGACGAGTCATAGCCTACCTCTCAAGGCAGCTAAGACCTCATGAAGAGAACTACAGTACTCACGATCTTGAGTTAGCAGCAGTGGTTCATGCCTTGAAGACATGCTGACATTACCTCCTAGGGAAACGGTGTGAGATATACGCAGACCACAAAAGTCTGAAGTATATTTTCACCCAGAAGGAATTGAACATGAGGCAACAAAGATGGTTGGAACTAATCAAGGATTATGACCTCTGTGTTCAATATCACCCCGGGAAGGCTAACGTGGTAGCCGATGCCTTAAGCAGAAAGGCTTGCTCCCTGAATACCATAATTCAAAGAAGGCAACCAGCCTTGTTTGAAGAGCTGGAACGAGTCAGATTGGAATTGGTCACCCATGGATTTCTAAACCACCTAGAAGTCAAACCAACCCTGATGGACGAAGTCAAGAAAGCACAAGGTGGGCACACAAGCATTGAAGGCATCAAGAAGAAGATGAAGCTAGGAAAGGCCCCAGGATTCTCCGAGGACGAGCACGGGATTGTTTGGTACAAAGGCCACATCTGCATACCAAACAAGATGGAGCTGAAGAACTTGATCCTCCAAGAAGCCCACGACACTCCGTATTCCATCCACCCCGGAGGAACCAAGATGTATCAAGACTTGAAGGAAAGGTTCTGGTGGCACGGGATGAAAAGAGAGATTGCAACCTATGTTGCAAGGTGTGATGTGTGCCAAAGGGTCAAGGCTGAATATCAGCGACCCGCTAGATTGCTCCAACCACTCAAGGTTCCTGAGTGGAAGTGGGATAAAGTCGGAATGGACTTCATCACTGGATTACCAAGGTCAAACAGAGGACATGACTCCATCTGGGTCATAGTCGACCATTTGACCAAAGTAGCCCATTTCATTCCCGTCAAGACTACTAGGATGGCAACCAGCTGGCAACTCTCTACATCGACAGAATAGTAAGCCTTCATGGTGTTCCCAAGGATATTGTGTCAGATCGAGGAACCCAGTTTACCTCAAGGTTCTAGAAGAAGTTCCAAGAAGCCTTGGGAACCAAGTTGTCTTTCAGCACGGCTTTCCACCCGCGGACCGGAGGTCAGACAGAGCGAGTAAATCAAATTCTCTAAGACATGCTCCGAGCCTGCGCCTTGGCATATGGAGCCAAGTGGGAAGATTGCCTCCCTTTTGCCGAGTTCTCCTATAACAACAGTTATCAGTCGAGCCTTCAGATGGCACCAATTGAGGTGTTGTACGGACGCAAGTGTCGCACACCCCTCAACTGGTCAGACACTGGAGAAGGGCTAGTCTTTGGACAAGATATACTCTGCGAAGCAGAAGAGCAAGTCCAACTAGTCAGAGAACGTTTGAAGGCCGCCAAATCAAGGCAGAAGAGTTATGCTGACACTCATCGCCGAGATATGAGTTTCTGTGTTGGAGACCATGTGTACCTACGAGTAACTCCTCTGAAGGGAACCAAGCGTTTCCACGCTAAAGGGAAGCTCGAAACAAGGTTCATTGGTCCCTTTGAGATCACTGCATGACGAGGAGAAGTGGCTTACCAGTTGGAACTACCACCTGAGCTATCTGATGTGCACAACGTATTCCATGTGTCACGACTCCGGAAGTGTCTCCAAGTTCCGGACAAGCCTGATCTCTACAAGAATGTTGATCACCAAGCCATTGATCTTCAGCCTGATTTGACCTACCGCGAGAAGCCCATTCACATTCTGGATGAAGTAGAGTGACGGACGCGAAGCCGCACCATCAATTACTTCAAGGTCCAGTGGAGCAACCACACGGAAGCAGAAGCAACCTGGGAACGTGAAGACCATCTTAGATCCGAGTATCCCGATCTTTTCTAAAGCCTAGTTTAGGAATCTCGGGGACGAGATTCTTGTAAGGGGGTAGGTCTGTCACACCCTGCATTTTGAAACATGTCATTTGCATTAATAAAGCATGAAAATTTGGACCAACAATTTTTTTTGCCATCATTTGGCTTTTATTTGGAATTAAGTTTTCTCTCTGTGATTTCAAGTGCTCTTTAAAGTCAGCTACTCCCTCTTATATATTTCATCTCCTTACCCCCAAACTTCTGCCCAATGATCATACCAAGTGTATATAACAGTATAGTATTTTCTTACAAAAATAATTTGGCCAAAAAGTATTTTCAAAAATTAGTTTTCCAAAAACCCCTGAATTGAGGTTTGCACTGCAAGTGCTTGATTTAGGGTGAGAAAAATATTTCAAAGGTTATATTTGAAACCTAGTGGATATAGGACTCCCATAAACCACAAAAATATAATTTTAAAAGTTATTTTCCTATCTTATTTAAAAGCTTTTTCTTAAGGCCAAAAATGGTCTTTAATAGGGAAAAATTATTTAACTATTTCAAAAATATTTGCCAAAATTCAGGGAGACTCTTAGGACATATATTTTCCATATATAAGAGTTTCAACACTTGGTCATGTTAAAAATATTGGACAAATCCCTTAGAAACCCTTTCTGGATATTTCAAGCTTTTGAAATATTTACAAAGGAAATATTCTCTAAAAATTCCAGAGAAATTCTATCATGTCATATATGACATATTTGATGATCTTGCCAAGCCGCATGCCTTGGGAAGCAAGAAAACATCATCAAAACCCCTCAAAACCATTCTGTCCATTTTTGAAGTTTGAGCAACTTTACATTGGCATACTTGTCCAGATGCTCTCAAACTTGGTACACATGTTAGAATGGTCTAATAATGCATCTAGACCATATGGCACAAGTTTTGGAGAAGGGTAACTTGATCGGAGTACCCCAAAACCATTTCTGTTCAGATTCAAATTTGAACAACTTTACATTACCAACTTTTTACTTGTGACCTCAAACTTTGTGGGCATGATCACAACCCAAAATGATGACACTAAACCAAGTGGTGGATCAAGGAGGGATGATTTGCTTAACTTAAACTTGGTAAATCCATTTCTGTTGATTTCTAGGGTTCACCAAAGTTACATTGGCAAGTTTCTTCAAATGAGCCCAAACTTGGTGGAACACCCTATTTCTATATACCATTTGATCCTGTTAAGTCTCATGTCAAGTGGAGTTAATTTGCTTGCCCAAATTTGCATTAAACACCTTCTGACACTTTCCAAAAACCACCATTTTGACCACTTGCATTATTCTCCTTGAGCCCAACTTTTTACCACAGCTCCTCCTAGTCCTCTCCTACCTCCAGTAAATCTCCCCAGGCCATTTCTCAATGATTGAGGGGTAAACTACCCCCATTTACCTCCCTGGACATCCCCTCTCTCCCTCTTCTTCTGTCTCTTTCCTCTCCTACTGGCTCCCCAGGGCATCCAAGGCCACCACCCCCCTTGTTTACTCCTCATCTGACCCCCAGACAAAGTGGCCGCGCCCAGCAAGCCAAAGACATGCCCTGGCATGCAATTGGCGTGCTCCAGAGCGCGCTACAGTGCACACCCACACTGTAGCCACCCCCAATCCGCAGCACCCGACCATCTCGGGCCTCCCCCTTGCGCCAGTCGAGGTGCCTCGACGTCCGGGACACGACACGCTGTCGGCCCCCTCCTCCTTCTCCCTCCTGCTGCTGCCCTCGCACGCGCGCCGGCCGCCCGCGAGCTCCAATCTCTGGCTTCACACGCGCAAGCTCTCTGGATGCTTCCCCGCTCCTCCTCTTCCCTCCCTTGGGCGTAGACCTCATCCACGGACAGCCCTGACTCGCTCGCATGTGCCTGCACGTCCTCTGGCCTCTCCCGTGACCTCGTCAGCGCACGAGTCCACGGTGGACTGGAGCCCGGCTATATAAGCACGCCCCGGGCCTCTCCTCTGGCATCCATCTCATCTCCACACCCCCAAGAACACGCCAGCACCACCCACTCCTCTTCAGACGGGCCCGAGCTCGAGATCGAGCTCAAGCTCCGCCGCCTCGGGTCGCCGTCGATCCGGAGGTATAAGCCCTCTCTGTCGCTCCTCTCGCTCGATCTAGAACCGCAAAACCCCACTGATCATTTCCCCCTTGTTTCCCCTCTCTGTAGCTGCCGGAAACGGCCGGAACCACCACCACCCGAAGCAACTCCGTCGTCCTTCCTCGTTGCCGGCGAACCAGGCCACCCCGGCAACCAACTCCACCTCCATCCGAACGGCGGCTCCTCCCTGAGCACGACGGTACCACCCACGCCACCTCCCGTGCCCTATATCATCGTCGGCGAGCTCGCCGTCGCCTCTGGACGGAGGTAGACGACGACGGTCGTGGGCCCTGTCCGTCAGCCTCACGCCCTGACGGGTGGGACCCCCCCATCAGGTTTAAAATCACATGCGCGCGCACCGGTTCGCCGTTGGATCAAAGGCATATTTCGCCTTTACGCCTTCGACGTGGCAGCCTCGTGCGGGCTGTTTTCCCTCTGGGCCTGCTGCACTGTGGCCTTTCTGGCCCACTGGCATAGTGCCATTTTTCTTTTTCCTTTTCTGTCAGTTTTATAAAAATTCCACAGGATAACATATTTATCCAAATGAAATAATTCCAGTTCCTAAAAACTTGTAAAATTCCAACTTATTTAATGATATCACTTTCACCTATATTCATGAACCTTTTCTGTTCTGTTCAAATTTAAATGTAAATTTGAACACTAAAACCTCTGTTCAAAAATTCATGTACCCCATTCTATCATTCCAAATCCCAAACTAAGAATTTTTGCCATCTTAGTTTTCCCTGTAGTATTTTATAAAATTAAGTTGACATTTTTCTGAGCACTTTGATTTTTCTGTTTTTATTATTATCTTATTTTCTGGTTATTTATTGCGACGATTAGATACCGTGTTTGACGAAGTTGCTGAAGAAGAAGGAGGGGAAGGATTTGAAGACCTTGAAGACCAAGCCAATCCAGGCAAGCAGCCCTTTGACCGTGATACCCCTTTTGTTCCTCGGAACCCTTTTATTTCCGATTGCATGATGATAAATAGTGATGGTGGTAAATTTGTCGGGAGCCACCACATGATGCATACCCCTATTTATGATCTTTACCATGTGCATAGATGCAATGACAAAAGATTAGTTGTGATGCATAGTGTTGCATATGTACCATGAACCCTTCGTGGTTACATCCTTTCGAAAACCCCATCGGGTGCCCCTAATGCCCGAGGGTGAAGTTGAGTTAAGGTCATCACTTGAGGAAGAAGTGGTGTGCCAAAGAGAGTTCACGTGTGTGGGTAAAAAAATGGATTAGATTTATGTGTGATTACCGTCCCAACCAAACATGTGCAACCACTCTACCCCTTATGGGATGGGGCATTATTGATTACTTAGGCTGATACTAGCATGGTGCCCACATCACTAGTGATGGGGGAGAGTTGAGGTCACTCCCGGGATGGGGTCGTGCTTGGATAGGCGACCATGAAAGTTTTTACAGGGCACCGGACACACCGTTGGTCCCTTCATGTATGCGTGACATTGTGAAAAGGGCGAGTCCCACAAATTATCATTTGTACACGAGGGCTATGCACCAACGAGTGGACCCTATGTTAGTGTCGTCTAGGGAAAGGTAATGACCGGGTGCTTCCCTCGAGTACTTGAGGTACTGCGGGATCGTGGGTGACACGAAAGCTTCCCGGATCTTGTGGGTAAAGTGCGCAACCTCTTCAGAGTGTAAAACTATTTGAATAGCCATGTCCACGGTGATGGACAGTTGGGAGGTGCTACTTAAACTATGTCTAGAATTTTACAATCACGGTGAAAGTGTGTGTGTGTGTTGAGTCAAGGTGGTGACTTGACTCGTTGAAAGAACCAGATATGATTTGAACCTTATTTATGTAGATATCTGTAACCTGTCTTCGAGGTTACCCAAGTACATTGATGCATGTTTCACAAATGGTAGCACATTTATCTAGCTTCTAGCTCGGTTGCTTATTGTTGTACAACTTGCATTGTTACCTTGAACCAAATCATGGGTTGCTTGCGAGTACATTCAAAGTACTCATTGGCTTGCCACTGGTTATTTAATTGGCCAGGCATGGAGGAGCAGGAATATGAAGAAGAATTCTATGGAGACGAACATGCGAACTAGGACGCTTTCCCAGTCAGAATGCCTGTAGGGTTAAGGCAGATGGCATGGGTTCTACTTATCTACGAAGACTTCCGCTATTCGAGTTTATTTGCTATTCAGCCCATGAGGCTTTATCTATGTAAGACTTGGCCATAATGGTCATAATTTGTGTAAGACGGTATGTATGGATGTAAGACTCTTGTTATTCAGCTTCTGTGTGTTCAGTGAGCATTGATCTCTGGGATCACTGTACATGTGCATTCGGTGATCTCGACTCTTAAGTCGGGGTCCCCACAACATGTGATATTTATTCATACTATTGGCTTACCATACCAACACAATAAGGGTTACAACCCAAAAGATTGAGCGCACAACGTCCTGCTCAATTGACATATGCCGCCGGCTTACAATGCCATATGCAACAAGGGGTAATATCCCAGAGCTTAGAGCCAGTACTCAAAGCACATATCCATCATGCACTGGCGACTTAACGTCCAAAGCCAGACCGGGTTAATAACCTCCAGATCGATTCATGTATGAACCATAAGGCATCATAGCCCTCATTGGTTTCCAACCATGTATTAACATGTCACAAGAGAGGAAGCTCAAAAAATGTTCAAATCAAATATAAATCAAAATACAAAAAAACAAGGCTTTCATAGGCTGCCAAACCTTAAAATCAAGTGTGTTCAAAGGGCCGCACAGCCGCTGGGTTAAACCTTCACTCAACCTTATAAGCCGGGCCTCACATGACCAATCGTCATTTTAACTTTGACAAGTTCAGGGTCTGTATAAGATTGACTTGTCAAAGTACGGCGGGTCATTCTAGTCAATCTGGGCGGAGTGGCACACATAAAAAGGCAGGATAACCCAGGTTTTTAGGTAAATACACCTGGCTTCCAAGCCTATTACAAGGGTTAGAATACTCTTTGTCCATTTAACAAAGAGCCCCGAAGTAACATTTCATTCCTGGCGTACAAGCCGGAGGAATAGGGTATTCATAGCTATGCTCGATTGAGCAAGAAGCCCCCAAGTAATCATATGAAACAAAGACTCATTATTAGTATAAATGAAACGACAGAGGCCCTAAATTATCGGGGATGTCGACTTTATTATAACCATTATCATATATACATTTTTCAGATTTGTACATCACGAGAGCCGGTGACTCAGGTGTAATAAGGCCGAAGATGAGCAATATTCCACGGCCGGCGGGTCTCCTCCTCCGATGTGCGTGTGTCCTTGTGGTCTCAAACATTGATAAGGTAGTATGATCCATTGTTTCAATTCTTGTTGACCACAAAAGGCCCTTCCCAAGGTGGGGATAGTTTATGCATATCTTTTTGATCCTGGATAAGCCGGAGCACCAAGTCACCCTCTTGAAAAGTTCTGGTCTTAACCCGGCGGCTGTGATAATGGCGCAGATCCTGCTGGTAAATCGCCGAATGAGCCACCGCAAGCTCACGCTCCTCATCCAACAGGTTGACTGCACCTTGACGTGCCTTTTCATTATCAGCTTCAACATAAGCCAGCACACGGGGCGAGTCGTGACGGGTGTCACTAGGGAGAACTGCCTCCGCGCCGTAAACCATGAAGAAAGGCGTGTAACTCGTGGATCTGTTGGGGGTAGTATTAATGCTCCATAGTTCTGAGGGTAACTCCTCCACCCAACAACCCGGCGTCCTCTGTAACGGGACCATAAGCCGGGGCTTGATGCCTCTCAGGATTGCTTGATTGGCTCTCTCAGCTTGACCATTGGATTGGGGGTGAGGCACTGATGATACATCAAGTCAAATATGCTCTCGTTGACAAAACTCTTTCATAGCACCCTTGGACAAATTAGTGCCATCATCAGTTATGATGCTATGTGGAAAACCAAAACGGAAAATCACCTTTTTGATGAATTAAACCGCCGTTACCGCATCACACTTACTTACTTACCGGCTCTGCTTCGATCCATTTTGTAAACTTGTCAACTGCCACCAAGAGGTGAGTCTTTTTATCTTTGGACCTTTTGAAAGGTCCAGCCATATCAAGCCCCCAGACTACGAACGGCCAAGTAATTGGAATCATCCTCAATTCTTGAGCCGGCACATGAGCTTGGCATGAAAATTTCTGACAACCATCACATTTACTAACCAAATCCTCTGCATCAGCATGACCATCAGCCAATAAAACCCATGACGAAAAGCCTTGGCTACAAGAGACTTAAAACCAGCATGATGACCACAATCTCCTTCATGAATCTCATGAAGAATCTCCCGGCCCTCCTCAGGAGAAACACAACATTGAAATGCCCCAGTAACACTGCAATGATGTAGCTCTCCATTGGCAATAGTCATTGACTTAGACCACAGGGTTATTTGCCTGGCCAAAGTTTCATCCTCAGGTAACTTGCCCCAGGTCATATAAGCCAAATATGGAACTATTAAATAAGGAATCGCATGAAGAGCCACCACCAATTGTGCCTCTGGGTCAGGAATAGCTAGATCTTCCTTTGTAGGCAACTTGACTGAAGGGCTATGCAGGATATCCAGAAAACATTAGGTGGCACCGGCTTATGTTGGGATCCTAGCCGGCTTAGAGCATCAGCAGCCTCATTTTTCCTGCGATCAATATGTTCCCCCTGATAACCTTTGAAATGACCCGCAATAGCATCAACCTCGCGTCGGTAAGCCGCCATGAGCGGATCTTTAGAATCCCAAGTGCCAGAAACTTGCTGAGCCACCAAGTCTGAGTCGCGAAAACACCTAACCCGGCTTAGATTCATCTCATTAGCCATCGAAAGACCATGGAGCAAGGCTTCCCACTCAGCTGCATTATTAGTACAAGGCAACATCAACCTTAAAACATAACAAAATTTATCACCTCGTGGGGAAGTCATGATAACTCCAGCCCTCAAGACTTCCAATTGACTGGACCCGTCAAAGTGAATGGTCCAATATGTGTGATCCGTCTTTTCTTCAGGCATCTTCAACTCTGTCCAATCATTGATGAAATCCACAAGTGCTTGAGACTTGATGGCTGTGCGAGGCATATATTTCAAACCATGAGGTCCGAGTTCAATGACCCATTTGGCGACCCGACTTGTGGCTTCTCTATTTTGAATGATATCCCCTAAAGGAGCAGAGCTGACCACAGTGATAGGATGACCCAAAAATACTACTTGAGCTTTCGGCTAGCCATGAACACCCTGTACACAAGCTTCTACCAGTGTGGGTACCTCTTCTTGGATTCAGTAAGCACCTCACTGATGTAGTAAACCGGCCTTTGAACTAGATGATCCTTGCCTAACTCCTTCTGTTCCACCACAATAGCTACGCTGACAGCCCGGCATTAGCAGCCAGATACAACAACAATGGCTCCTTATCAATAGGAGCAGCAACGACTCGTGGCTCAACTAACTGTTTTTTCAAGGATTCGAATTTTTCATTAGCAGTGTTACTCCAGACAATTTGATCTGCTTTCTGTTGGGAACGTAGTATTTTAAAATTTTCCTACGATCACGCAAGATCTATCTACCAGATGCATAGCAACGAGAGGGAGAGTGTGTCTACGTACCCTCGTAGACCGAGAGCAGAAGCGTAAAGTGACGCGGTTGATGTAGTCGAACTTCTTCGCGATCCAACCGATCAAGCACCGAACGTACGGCACCTCCGTGTTCAGCACACGTTCAGCTTGATGATGTCCCACGAGCTCTTGATCCAGTTGAGCTTCACGGGAGAGTTTCGTCAGCACGACGGCGTGGTGACGGATATGATGTATCTACCGGCACAGGGCTTCGCCTAAGCACTGCAACGGTATGACCAAGGTGTGTTTCTGTGGAGGGGGGCACCGCACACGGCTAAAACAATTCAACTTGTGTGTCCTAGGGTGCCCCCCTGCCCCCGTATATAAAGGAGCAAGGGAGAGGCCGGCCCTAGAGGGGGCGCGCCAAGTGTGGGGAGTCCTACTAGGACTCCCAAGTCCTAGTAGGATTCCCCTTTCCTTTCCGGAGTAGGAGAGAAGGAAAGAGGTGGAGAGGGTGAAGGAAAAGGGGGCTGCACCCCTTGTCCAATTCGGACCAGAGGGGGGCGCGCGCCTCCTTCCTTTTGGCATTTCTCCTCTATTCCCGTATGGCCCAATAAGGCCCATATACTCCGAAAAATACCCGAATCACTCGGAACCTTTCCGATGTCCGAATATAGTCGTCCAATATATCGATCTTTACGTCTCGACCATTTCGAGACTCCTCGCTATGTCCCCGGTCTCATCCGAGACTCCGAACTCCTTCCGTACATCAAAACTCATAAACTCATAATACCGATCGTCATCAAACGTTAAGCGTGCGGACCCTACGGGTTCGAGAACTATGTAGACATGACCGAGACTCATCTCCGGTCAATAACCAATAGCGGAACCTGGATGCTCATTTTGGCTCCTACATATTCTACGAAGATCTTTATCGGTCAAACCGCATAACAACATACGTTGTTCCTTTTGTCATTGGTATGTTACTTGCCCGAGATTCGATCGTCGATATCTCTGTACCTAGTTCTATCTCGTGACCGGCAAGTCTCTTTACTCGTTCCGTAATACATCATCTCATGACTAACTCATTAGTCTTTTGCTTGCAAGCCTTATTATGATGTGCATTACCGAGAGGGCCTAGAGATACCTCTCCGACACTCGGAGTGACAAATCCTAGCCTTGATCTATGCCAACACCACAAACACTTTCGAAGACACCTGTAGAGCATCTTTATGATCACCCAGTTACGTTGTGATGTTTGATAGCACACAAGGTGTTCCTACGGTATTCGGGAGTTGCATAATCTCATAGTCATAGGAACATGTATAAGTCATGAAGAAAGCAATAGTAGTAAAACTAAACGATCATAGTGCTAAGCTAACAGATGGGTCTTGTCCATCACATCATTCTCCTAATGATGTGATCCCGTTGATCAAATGACAACTCATGTCTATGGTTAGGAAACATAACCATCTTTGATCAATGAGCTAGTCTAGTAGAGGCATACTAGGGTTTTGTCTATGTATTCACACATGTACTAAGTTTCCGGTTAATACAATTCTAGCATGAATAATAAACATTTATCATGATATAAGGAAATATAAATAACAACTTTATTATTGCCTCTAGGGCATATTTCCTTCAGTCTCCCACTTGCACTAGAGTCAATACTTTCTTCATCATCTGGTACAGTGGTATAGCTTTCTCACCCAACCAGCTTAAGGCCGCAATACGACCCGCCAGACACTGAACATCATTGACACACATCGACTTAGCCAAGGAAGTAATGGCCTTGATCTTCTCTGAGTTGGCTTCAATGCCTCTGTTAGGAACCAAAAAACCCAAGAGTTTACCTGCTGGCACACCAAAGACACACTTGGCCGGGTTAAGCATCATCTTGTAGACCCGAAGATTGTCAAAGGTCTCTTTCAAATCATCTATCAAGGTTTCTTTCTTCCTGGATTTCACCACAATATCATCCACATAAGCATGAACATTGCGTCCAATCTGGTCATGAAGGCAATTCTGCACACATCGCAGGTAAGCCGCCTGGGCACTCTTGAGACTGAAAGGCATAGACACATAACAGAAGGCTCCAAAAGGAGTGATGAAAGTTATCTTCTCTTGGTCCTTAACTGCCATCTTGATATGATGATAACCAGAATAAGCATCCAAAAAGCTTAGACGTTCACAACCCTCTGTAGCATCAATAATCTGATCAATGCAGGGGAGAGCAAAAGGATCAGCTGGACAGGCTTTGTTCAAATCTGTGTAATCCACACACATACGCCAAGTGCCAATTTTCTTACGCACCAGCATCGGGTTAGCTAGCCACTTAGGATGAAATACTTCAACAATGATCCCAGCCACCAAGAGCCGGGCCACTTCTTCACCAATGGCCGTACGTCTCTCTTCATTGAAGCGACGAAGGAACTACTTGACCGGCTTAAACTTTGGATCAATATTAAGAGTGTGATCAGCGAGTTCCCTCGGTACACCTGGCATGTCAGAAGGTTTCCATGCAAAAATCTCCCGGTTCTCACGGATGAACTCGATGAGCACGCTTTCCTATTTCGGATCCAGATTAGCACTGACGCTGAACTGCTTGGATGAATCGCCAGGAACAAAGTCAACTAGCTTAGTGTCATCTGCTAATTTGAACTTTAGTAAGGGGTCATGCTCTGTGGTTGGCTTTTTCAAAGATGTCATATCTGCTGGATCAATATTATCATTATAAAATTTCAATTCTTCTGTTGCACAAATAGACTCAGCATAGGCAGCATCACCTTCTTCACACTCTAAGGCTATCTTCCTGCTTCCATGCACCGGGATGGTACCCTTGTGACCCGGCATCTTGAGCTGCAGATAAACATAACACGTCCTTGCCATGAATTTAGCATAAGCCGGTTTGCCAAAAAGAGCATGATATGGGTTGTGGATAATGACAACTTCAAAGGTCAAAGTTTCTGCTCTGGAATCGTGTTCATCCCCAAAGGCTACCTCAAGAGCGATCTTACCTACAGGATATGCCGACTTACAACGCACCACTCCATGGAAAACAGTATTAGACGGCTTAAGATTTTTGTCAGTCAATCCCATTTGATGGAAAGTATAATAGTAAAGGATATTGCTGCTACTGCCTCCATCCATGAGTACCTTAGTAAATTTGTACCCCTCCCCAACCTGAAGCGCCACTACCAGTGCCAAGTGACCCGGATTATCAACCCGGGTCGGCTGATCCTCACGACTCCACACAATGGGTTGCCCCGACCAGCGTAAGTAATGGGGAACCGCCGGCTCAACGGCGTTCACTGCCCTTTATGGAGCTTCTGATCCCGCTTACATAAACTTGTGGTGAAGACATGGTACTGCCCACTATTCAACTGCTTCGGGATACTCTGATACCCTGACTGTTGTTGTTGCTACTGAGCCCCCTGTCCAGACTGTTGATTATAGCCGCCCTGATTGCCATGTCCTTGAAAACCGGAACTAGAACCGCCACCACCGTGACCCGGACCGTGAGAGCCGGGTCCTGAGCCGCCACTCGGCCCATGATTATTCTGAAAAAAATTGAATTTACTCTCATGATGAAGCAATCCTTCCAGAGGTGAGCCTATGGCCTTTCCTCGGTACCATGCTTCGGGCACGGCTGATTCATCATCTGCTCGAGGCTGAAATTTTGCCCTCCAAACCAAGGGTTTGGCTTTCCCTTACGATGCTAACCGTTATTTTGCGTGTTGGTGTTAGCCACAAAATCCAAACTACTATCAGCCTTGCACTTACCATTGCCCACCCCGATTCACCGGGTTATGTTGCCGTCCTTTGGTGTTGCTACTCTTCTTTCCCTTACCCGGCTTTTCCTCATCAGACTCAGGGTCCTTGGTACTATCAGAGTTGGCATACTTAACCAGAGTCGCCATGAGCTCACCCATGTCATTGCATTGACGTTTGAGCCGCCCCAGCTTCAGCTTAAGGGGCATAAAATGGCAGTTTTTCTCCAACATTATTATTGTTGTACCGGCATTGATTCAATCT
The DNA here is from genome assembly GCA_902687465.1 of Secale cereale. NCBI lineage: Eukaryota > Viridiplantae > Streptophyta > Magnoliopsida > Poales > Poaceae > Secale > Secale cereale. The sequence continues at coordinate 524,051,290 of LR738715.1, read as the reverse complement.
GATGAATGCAGGATGGCTGAGACCCAGCGTACCCAATGGGATGTTGACTCACCCTCTGCTTGGATATAGGTGTCCAGATCCACAATTGACATAGGCTGCTTGTATGTGTCTTTAAATTCTGGATAAACTCTTTTAACTCGGCCCATGATCCAGTGGAGTTAACCGGAACCCTTTCAAGCAAGTACGGGTCGTCCCATCCAGCATCATGGTGAAATACTTAGCACATGCGGCATCGCTGACATCCAGCAACTCCATTGCCATCTCATAGCTTTCAACCCAAGCTTCAGGGGCCTGATCTGCTGTGTAGTTAGGCACCTTTTGGGGGGCCCTTGAAATCCTTGGGCAAACACATGTTCCGTATAGCCAGCACTAAACATGGCAAACCCAAGGTTCTAAAGGCCACACCTGTCTCTACCGAAGTTGTCAGATGAACCGAAGAGTGTTGATAAGCCGCTTGTTGAGCCGCTAGCTCGGCCTCCCGACGTGCTCTGCCTTGGTCCACCAAAGCCTGGACATTATTACCAGCGTGCGGCGGGCTAGTCCTATGAAGCTGATCATGGTATCACCCACTGCTCGACATGGCCGGTTCATCAATATGCCTACTATAACTCCTGCTTGGACGCGGTGTTGAATGGATCCGATCACGACTATGTGAATAAGCCGCCTGCTGTGCCACGGCTGTCTGAAGCAATTCTCTGGCTCATTGTATTTCCATTGTCGTCGACGATTCGCCTTCAACTGGTAGAGCTGCCAGCAGCGTTGCCGCAACAATCATATTATCCAAAGGGTTAGAATAGTGACCCGTCGGCGTCGGTACACGCTAAGGCGGATTAGTATTCAAGCGAAGCCGCTCTGTCGTGCGCGGCTGAGCTGGCGCTCCAGCCCCAGGTGCTTCAACCCGGTTTATCTCCGGTGGGTTACTGGTCCCCACTCCAGGCGAGTTGAAGAGGTTCCTCGCATCATAAATCGGGCGTAGACGGCTCTGGTGCTTCCTTCTCATGACTTCATTTGATGCGTTTTGATCCAGAGTGAGACGGAAAGAGTCCGCCTGAATCTGTTGTGCCTGAGCATCTAAAACAGCTTGCTCCGTGGCCATCCTAGAGTTCTCAGTCGCCAGGTCCTCTTTGGCCTTAGCTATCTCATCATTTATGGGCCTTTAAGGAAGTGGTAATATTACATATGGGTAATTAGGTCATGGATAATTAATTAATTAATGGCTCGTATTAACTTTGGAGCATCTTCAAATTTCTCAGTTATTTTTTCTAAAATTTCCCCTTTGGTGTGGTAGATGAGGACGACGAAGCATCTGCCGACGAGGAAGGCCATGTAGATGACGAGCAGTACGAGGAAGAGATGGAGAGAATGCAGGCGGCGAGGGCCTATGATAAAATTCCTCCCGGTCTCAAGCTTCGACACCACCGCATGACCACATCCATGCCGCCACCCCTTCGTCCGTGCGCTTATATGTCGCCCATGAGGTTCTCAATTTTGTCGCTGTTGTGCTCACCGAGGAGAGCTGCCGCCACCGGATCGATGAGCCGAGAGGGAAGTAGGCGAGAGAGGCATGGCATGGAGGTGGAGAGGTGGCCGGTCGTGCGTAGAGGACGAACATGGGAGGGACAGCCCACGGCGGCGGATTGGGGGAAACGGGAATCACCTCTGGAACTTGCCGCCCGACGAAAGGTCTCCGCCGGCACCTCAATGGCATCCCCTTCATCCCCCTCCTCCTCTACAACCATCCTGGAGGTCTGGCGGAACGTGAAGACGAGAAGGTTTGGGGGAAGCGGATCTGAGGAGGGCGCCTTCTCAAGTGGCCGGCGGTGGAGGAGCTGGGATGCAGCGATGGGGCAGCGGCGGCAGAGGAGCTGTGAAGCGGCGATGGGGCAGTGGCAGCGGCAACTCTAGCCCACCCAGGGGAGAATTTGCTCAATCAGTTTCAAGTCAGAACCAACAAAGTGCAGAAATTCGTCGGGTAAGTATATGGTTCTTTTCTAAGAAAGGAGGCATACTATATTTTTTTTCTTACGTGTCACTATGCTTTAGTAGTAATGCTATTTACTCATTTGCATAATGATATAATCATTTATGGAACTTTACTAAGGAAGTGATAATATTAGATATGGGTAATTAGGTCATGGATAATTAATTAATTATTGGCTCGTATTAACTTTGGAGTATCTTCAAATTTCTCAGTTATTTTTTTTTATTTCCCCTTTGGTGTGACAGATGAGGACGACGAAGCATGTGCCGAAAAGGAAGGCCATGTAGATGACGAGCAGTATGAGGAAGAGATGAAGAGAATGCAGGCGGCGATGGTCTAGGGTCAAATTCCTCCCAGCCTCAAGCTTCGACAACACTGCGTGACCACATCCATGCCGCCACCCCTTCGTCCGCGCGCTTCTATGTCGCCCATGAGGCTCTTAATTTTGTCGCTGCCGTGCTCACCGAGGAGAGCCGTCGCCACTGGATCGACGAGCCGAGAAGGAAGTAGGCAAGAGAAGCGTGGTGTGGAGGTGGAGAGGCGTCCGGTCATGAGTAGAGGACGAACATGGGAGGGACAGCCCACGGCGGTGGATTGGGGGAAACGGGAATCACCTCTGGAACTCGCCGCCCGAGGAAAGGTCTCCACCGATACCTCGAGGGCATCCCCTTCATCCCCCTCCTCCTCTACAACCATCTTGGAGGTCTAGCGAAATGCGAAGACGAGAAGGTTTGGGGGAAGCAGATCTGAGGAGGGTGCCTTCTCCGGTGGCCGGCGGTGGAGGAGCTGGGATGGGGTGATGGGGCAGCGGCGGCAGAGGAGCTGGGAAGTGGCGATTGGTCAGCGTCGGCGGCAACTCTAGCCCACCCGGGGGACAATTTTCTCAATCAGTTTCAAGTCAGAACCAACAAAATTCAGAAATTCGTCGGGTAAGTATATGGTTCTTTTCTAGGAAAGGAGGCATACTATTTTTTTCCTTACATGTCATTATGCTTTAGTAGTAATGCTATTTACTTTCTCATTTGCATAATGATATAATCATTTATGGGCCTTTACTAAGGAAGTGAAAATATTAGATATGGCTAATTAGGTCATGGATAATTAATTAATTATTGGCTTGTATTAACTTTGGAGCATCTTCAAATTTCTCAGTTATTTTTTCTAAAATTTCCCCTTTGGTGTGAATTGAGAAGCTAGAAAACAATATTTGTTTGTTGGCAAGTAAAATATGGTAACCCCTTGTGTAACTTTTAAGAGTATTATGTTTCTTTCAAGGGAGTTCAATTAGACATAGTCAATGTTTCTTTTGTATGTTGGAACTTAGCAAGAGGAGGTCGCTTGGCTGATATATTATCTTAAAAAGTTGTACTATGAATTTAGAATGAAGTGCTTCATTGGATTTCGGTTATGTAATGATGTATTGGAGACTTTGGTACTACTTATTTGATGAATGCTTCTACATATTTGTAGGTTGTGTTAGTAGACTTTGTTGAAAGGAATGAATAATTTGAAAATACTGACATGTTCTCCTAATCAAGATTATTTCTTGGTGCAGATTATATGCTTACTAATGCAGGTCCATGTTCTACTCTGATGGTTGAGATTGGATACACTTGCTACATGTTAATTTCTTTTTATTTAATTGGAGGATTCAAACTCTAGACTGATGAAGTAGTGCATTTTGAATTTTTCTTCTTAGATATTGTGAGTGGTCTACTGAAGGCATCAATAATAACTGTTCTTTCGACAATTTTGTGAATCATATGTCGTATTACAGGACTGACTGTTCTTTCAACAATTTTGTAATATTTAGTACATTTTAGGTTATTTCCATTGCTTTTTAGTGTTTTTTTACTAGAATGCTTTGCAGGCAGCTGTTTGAAATTGGACCTTCCAGCCATCTAACTTCTCAATAGTACATTTCTTGTTGAGTTTGGTTGGACGGTCTTCAAAGTAAATTCAAGAGAACAATAAACTATAATTTCTATGTTTTGAAATTAGAGTTGTCCATGATTACTTCTTCCCAAGTTGATAGTCTACCAGAGTTTGAATTTTCTTTTGTATACCAATATGGAAGTAAATATTTCAGGATATTTTCCTAAAGTAGTTTCTGATTTGTTCACATTTGTAGAACTACACAATACTACACATTCCTTTTATTCCCCTAATCAATTTCATCTCAAATTAAGCTTTATCCCATTATTAGCATTCTGAGCTACTTAAATATCTTCGTCCACATCTTTGATTCAGATTTTTGTTATAGACACTACGCCTGTTGCCGCCGAGGAGCTCCTGGCTGCGCAGCAAGCCTCATGATCTCGCAAACTCGCTCATGCTGCTTAAACGACACGACCTCTCCTGGCTCAGGATGGACAGCTTCATGCAGGTTCACCTTCTTCTTCTCCTCTAGGTTGGAGTTAATACTCACACATTCTATATGTAGGAAATGTTGCAAAAAATTATGCTTTACTACAATGGATTTGAGTGTCGACCTGTGTTTGACAACCTTAAGGGGTTGCTCAAATGGTCGGGATGGTAAGGACTCACCCGGCGAACACTCGAGGAAGAGCTGGTTCATGTTGGGCTCAATTCTCAAACTGTGGGAGAGCTTGTCACTGTATGGACTCACTCGCAGGACATTCTATATGTAGCAGAGTGTATCACAGTAATTAAAGCCACGATCTAATTATTGCAAGGTATCTCATTATACACACTCCACACATGCATGATTGTAGTTGCTAAAACACACATGCATGATTGCACATTCATCCCACTGCTTAGTATAATTCATAACATTTTCTGAGGGGGGGAGTTGAAGAGCAATCACTATCACTCTGACTTCGTGCATGGTAGATTGGTAGTCAATGCTGTTTTTTCTGATACCATGACAATTAGTGCCATTTCACCCGAGATACACTGGAGTACTATTTATTTTCCTTCTCATTTTTTTTGTTAGTGTCACGACTGTTAAATATTGTTTACTCTAACATGACAATTTTGCATCTTTTGTATATAATATAACAGCCGAAGCTTATCGCACATTCAAATAGCATAACTTTCGCAAACCTAAAGGCTCCTGATGACCCACAAGTATAGGGGGTCAATTGTAGCTATTTTTGATAAGAGTATCGAACCCAACGAGGAGTAGAAGGAAATGACAAGTGTTCTTTAGTAAGGTAATGTCTGCAGGTGCTGAAATTGTAAGTAGCAGAGTAGTTTGATAGCAAGATAATTTTGTAACGAGAAAGTAACGATAGTGATAGCAAAAGTGCAACAAGATATCCCAATCCTTTTGAGGCAAAGGACAGGCCAAGACGGCCTCTTATAATAAGCAAAGCGTTCTTGAGGGTACACATGAATTTCATCTAGTCACTTTCGTCATGTTGGTTCAATTCGTGTTCGCTACTTTCATAATTTGATATGGGATGGATTGGTGCTTGGGTGTTATTCTTACTTGAACAAGCCTCCTACTTATGATTAACCCTCTCGCAAGCATCCACAACTACGAGAAAAGTATTAAGAATAAATTCTAACCATAACATTACACTTTTGGATTCAATTGGTCCCTTATAGAATAGTGCATAAACTAGGGTTTAAGCTTCTGTCACCCTCGCAACCCACCATCTAATTACTACTCCACAATGCAATCCCTTAGGCCCAAATATGGTGAAGTTTCATGTAGTCGACGTTCACATGACACCACTAAGGGAATCACAACATACATACTATCAAAATATCAAACACATATCAAATTCACATGCTTACTTGCAACATGATTTCTCCCGTGACCTCAAGAACAAAGGTAACTACTCACAAGTGATAAACATGCTCAAGCTCAGAGGGGTATTAAATAGCATAATGGATCTAAACATATAATCTTCCACCAAGTAAACCATATAGTAATCAACTACAAGATGTAATCAACACTACTAGTCACCCACTAGCACCAATCTATAGTTCCGGTAACAAGATTGAGCACAAGAGATGAACTAGGGTTTGAGATGAGATGGTGATGTTGAAGATGTTTATGAAGATAGCCCTCCCCAAGATGGGAGAGTTGTTGGTGATGATGATGACGATGATTTCCACCTCCGGGAGGGAAGTTCCCCTGGCAAAATCGCTTCGCCGGAGGGCAAAAGTGCTCCTGCCCAAGTTCCGCCTCGAGACGGCGGCGCCCCATCCCGAAAGTCTCCTCCTTATTATTTCTAGGCCAGAACATGCGCACCGGAGGTGGGCCTGGATGAGCACAACCCACCAAGGCGCACCTGGGATCCCTGGCGGGCCCAGGTGGGTTGTGCCCACCTGGTGGGCCCCCTCTGGTACTTCTTTGTTCCATTATTCTTCAAATAATTCATAAAATTTCTCTATGTAGTTTCAGCTTGTTTGGAGTTGTGTAGAATAGGTAGCCTGACGTAGCTTTTTCAGGTCCAGATTTCCAGCTGCCGGAATTCTCCCCCTTGGTGCATTCCTTGCAAATAATGTGAGAAAGGGCATTAGAATTACTCCAAAAAGCATTATTATGCATAATAACAACATAAATAACAGCAAGAAAACATGATGCAAATGGGACGTATCAACTCCCCCAAGCTTAGACCTTGCTTGTCCTCAAGCGAAAACCAAAATCGAAAAAAAACATGTCCACATGCTTTGAGAGAGAGGTGTTGATAAAAACAAAATATAGACATAGAAGCATCATGTATATTATTATAACAACAACAAACTTAAACATAAAACTTTTATCAAAGGACTTTTATCATAGACTTCTCATGAATAAGTAACAGTTCATCACATAACTGAAGTATAAAGCATATACTCTATTAGAAACCAACGAACTATGTTTTCAGTCAATTTTTGCAACTACAATTCATCATCTTTTCAGGAAGGGTCACGTATCAGAGCCTTTAGGCAAGTCCACATACTGAACCATCATATAGTCTTCTATGATTGCTAACACTCACCGCATACTCATGAGCAAAACGTTTCAACCGGGCACATAGAAAGATAGGGGTTTATAGTTTTGCCTCCCAACATACTCACATCAAGGGTGATGTCAACAATAATAACTCATGCCACCCATATTCAACTGGACATATGTGCCTAGATCTTTCCTCACCACATGATGCTTGCCAAAGGATAAAATAAAAAGGAATAGTGAGAAAACTTTGACTCTTTGCATAAAAGTAAAAGATAGGCCCTTCGTAGAGGGAAGCAGAGGTTGCCATGCGCTTATTTGTTTGTATGCTCAATCCCTTAGTGCAAAAGAATGTCACGTTGCATTGCCCCTTGTGATAGCAACCTTTATTATGCAGTCTGTCGCTTTTATTCTTCACCATCACAAGTTCGTGCAACGCTCAATTTTCTCTTACACTAAATTATCTTACACTTTTAGATGCAATTTTTATTGCCTAATTGCACCGATGACAACTTACTTGAAGGATCTTACTCAATCCATAGGTAGGTATGGTGGACTCTCGAAAAAGGTTTGGGTTTAAGGGTTTTTGGATGCACAGGTACAATCTCTACTTAATGCGGAATTTTTGGCTAGAAAAGATATTAAGCAAGCACCACATGTTAGAGGATCTATGACACTATGACTTCTATGTGAATATGAATCAACATAAATCATTAAGTTGTCTTCCTTGTCCAACGTCAACAATTTTGGCATATAATATTTTGATGGGGGCTCACAATCACAAAAGATTTCTAGGATAGTGTATTTATATGTGAATCTTCTCTTCCCTTATTAATTTTTGCATGAGTTGCATCATTGACCAATGCTATGTTTGTCAACCTCTAATAAAATTTTCTACTTATACTTTTCCTTATGTGGTGCCATCACCTACCATAAGATTAGCATATGATCTTCTTAATTTTTTTTCCTTTCTTTTATTCATTCAATTTTAGCTTTTCTTTTTATTGCAACAGGGATGTAAAGAAAGAAAAAACTCAAAACTAATCTTTATTATATTTTTCACACACGATTACAAGATAGATAACTAAGAAAACTCACAAAAATAAAGGATTGAACTAAACTTTCATTTATTCTAAAGCAAAAGATCGAACTAGGATAAGTAAATGCTAAAGGATAGTGGGGATGATACGATAGCGGGGCACCTCCCCCAAGCTTGGCAAAAGCCAAGGGGAGTGCCCATACCCGATACTCAATTTTCCTTTGGTGGTGAAGAAGATGGTGGTGGTGTAGAAGTAGATGCGATCTTGTCCTCGAGTTTCCATGACAGAGGTCCACCACCGAAATAGGAAGAATGAGTCTCATGGGTCCTGCAACTGGCAGCCAAACTTATACCTTTGAACCTTGCCTCATATTCAAAGACTTGGTTCTGAAGATCATAGATCTGGCTTTCAAGGTAGTGGATTTGCTCGTTGTAGGTGAAGACGATGTCCTTCATGGACTTGCCATCCACCTTGAGATCACGGGAGAAGTTTGTAATCATGAAGTGGTTGGCGTTAAGTCCACGCTCCACCATCTTCTTGCACCGGAAGACTTCTTGCTCCAGAGCCTCAAGCCTAGCTTCCACGATTCCCGTCCCCTTGGGTCCTTGCTCATCGCGGATGTGCAGCAACCCCTCATGCATCTGGATGACCTGGGGGTGTTGCACCACCTCCCGCGGATATGGGTTGATGACGTTCTTGAAGAACTTGTCCTTGGAGGAGCTTGGGGTAGCCATGATAGCCAGAAAACAGCAAGAAAAGAAAACGGAAGATTTCTCCGTGATACAGTGGTCAATAGGATCGGGGGGTATAGAAAGATTTTTTATCTTGGGAAACAAGCAAGTTGTAGAAAAACGGAGTCCGGAAGGTGCCCGAGGTGGGCACAACCCACCTGGGCGCGCTAGGCGCCTGGCGCGCCCTGGTGTCCTGTGCCCACCAGGGTACGCTTCCCGGTAGTTTCTTATTTTCCTATTTTTGCAAATATTCCAAAACTGATAAAAAATATTTTTGCGGATTTTTCGGAGTCCGTTTACTTACCATATCACGTACCTCCTTATTTTCATGATTCTTGAGTGTTCTAGAAGGACTCCTTTATGTGTTCTTCCGGTGTCAAAGTTTGGATAATATTGCTTTCCACATTAACGGGCGTACCTGAGATATATTGCTTTATTCGTTGCCCATTAACAACATTCGGGTTAGTACCTTCGACATTATTTATTTTGATGGCTCCAGATCGATAAATCTCCTCGATAACATAGGGGCCTTCCCATTTAGAGAGGAGTTTTCCTGCAAAGAACCTGAAACGAGAGTTGTACAAAAGAACACATTCTCCGACTTTGAACTCACGCTTTTGGATTCTTTTATCATGCCATCTTTTGACTTTTTCTTTAAATAACTTAGCATTTTCATAAGCCTGGGTTCTCCATTCATCTGATGAGCTAATATCAAATAACCTCTTTTCACCAGCAAGTTTGAAATCATAATTGAGATCCTTGATTGCCCAAAAAGCTTTATGTTCTAACTCAAGAGGCAAATGACAAGCTTTACCATAAACCATTTTATAAGGAGACATACCCATAGGATTTTTATAAGTTGTTCTATAAGCCCAAAGTGCATCATCTAATTTCTTAGACCAATTCTTCCTGGACCTATTGACAGTCTTTTGCAGAATTAACTTTATTTCTCTATTACTAAGCTCAACTTGACCACTAGACTGAGGATGATAAGGTAATGCAATTATATGGCTAATGTCATATTTAGCAAACATTTTACGGAAAGCACCATGAATAAAGTGTGAACCACCATCAGTCATTAAATACCTGGGGACTCCAAACCTTGGGAAAACAACTTCCTTAAGCAATTTAATATAGGTGTTTTGATCAGCACTACAGGTTGGAATAGCTTCTACCCATTTAGTAACATAATCAACAGCAACCAAAATATGTGTATACCCATTAGAGGAAGGAAAATGTCCCATGTAATCAATTCCCAAAACATCAAATGGTTCAATAGGAAGTGAATAATTCATAGGTATTTCTTGACGCTTACCGATATTACCTATTTTTTGGCATTCATCACAAGACGAGATGAACTTACGGGCATCTTTGAAAAGAGTAGGCTAATAAAATCCAGACTGCAATACCTTGTGAGCAGTTATATCTCCAGCATGATGTCCTCCATATGCTTCGGAGTGACACTTCCGAAGGATCTGTCCCTGTACATGCTTAGGTACACAACGTCTAATAATACAATCTACTCATTCTTTATAAAGATGTGGGTCATCCCAAAAGTAATGTCTCAAATCATAGAAGAACTTTTTCTTTTGTTGGTAAGTGAAACTAGGTGGTAAATATTTAGGAACAATGTAATTAGCATAGTCACCATACCAAGGAGTACTGTGAGCAACATTTATTGCAGCTAACTGCTCATCAGGAAAACTATCATCAATAGGTAGTGGGTCATCAAGCACATTTTCAAGTCTAGACAAGTTATCAGCTATGGGGTTCTCAGCTCCTTTTCTATCATTGTATGCAAGTCAAATTCTTGTAGTAAGAGAACCCACCTAATAAGTCTAGGCTTAGCATCTTTCTTTTCCATAAGATATTTAATGGCAGCATGGTCAGTGTGAACAATTACTTTTGAATCAACAATGTAAGATCTAAACTTGTCACAAGCAAACACAACTGCTAAGAATTCGTTTTCAGTGGTAGCATAATTCTTTTGAGCACTGTCTAGAGTTTTACTAGCATAATGGATGAAATTTACTTTCTTATCAACTCTTTGTCCTAGAACAGCACCAATGGCATAATCACTAGCATCACACATAATTTCAAAGGGTAGGTTCCAATCAGGTGGTTGAACTATAGGTGCAGAAATTAAAGCTTTCTTAAGTGTTTCAAAGGCTTCAAAGAAATCATCATCAAAAACAAAAGGAGCATCCTTTTGTAAAAGGTTAGTGAGAGGCCTAGAAATTTTAGAGAAGTCTTTGATAAATCTCCTATAGAAACCAGCATGACCTAAGAAACTACGAATACCTTTGATATCCTTAGGACACTGCATTTTCTCAATTGCATCAACCTTAGCTTTGTCCACTTAAATACCCTTTTCAGAAATTTTATGACCCAAGACAATACCTTCATTAACCATAAAGTGGCATTTCTCCCAATTCAAGACAAGACGTGTTTGTTCACATCTCTGCAAAACTCGTTCAAGATTGCTTAAACTATCATCAAATGACTTCCCATGGAGAGAAAAATCATCCATGAAAACCTCTACAATCTTTTCACAAAAGTCGGAGAATATTGCAGTCATACATCTTTGAAAGGTAGCAGGTGCATTGCATAAACCAAAAGGCATACGTCTATAAGCATAAGTTCCGAAGGGACAAGTAAAAGTAGTATTTTCTTGATCTGGTTGAGAAACAGGTATTTGTGAAAAACTAGAGTATCCATCAAGGAAGCAAAAGTGTGTGTGCATTGATAGTCTTTCTAGCATTTGATCAATAAAAGGTAGAGGGTAATGATCTTTTCTAGTTGCTTTATTTAATTTCCTAAAATCAATTACCATTCTATAGCCTGTAACAATTCTTTGTGGAATAAGTTCATTCTTATCATTAGGAACAGTGGTAATACCTCCTTTCTTAGGAAAACAATGAACGGTACTTACCCATCTACTATCAGCTATAGGATAGTTTATACCTGCTTCCAGAAGTTTTAATATTTCTGTTCTTACCACTTCTTTCTTCTTCGGATTTAACCGACATTGATGATCGACAACGGGTATAGTGTCAGGTTCCATATTAATCTTATGCTGACATAGAGTGGGACTGATGCCCTTTCAATCATCAAGAGTATATCCAATAGCAGCTCGATGCTTCCTTAGAACTTACAATAATCTTTCTTCTTCATGTTCTGAAAGGTTAGTACTAATAACAATAGGATATATCTTCTTTTCATCAAGATAAGCATATTTCAAAGTGTCTGGCAATTGTTTTAATTCAAACACGGGATCACCTTTAGGTGGAGGAGGACCTCCTAGAGTTTCAACAGGCAAATTGTGTTTAAGCAGAGGACGTTGTTCAAAGAAAATATCATCTATTTCATTGCTTTCATGCATATGTAAATCATTTTCATGGTCTAGCAAATATTGTTCTAAAGGATAAGTAGGAGGCACATCAATAGAAGCAAGACCAATAATTTCATCTTTACTAGGCAATTCTTTTTCATGAAGCTCTCTATTAAACTTGGAGAAATTAAATTCACGAGACTCATCACCAGAACTAACACCGACAATTTGTTTCTTACAATCTATTTTAGCATTAACGGTGTTCAACAAAGGTCTACCAAAGATAATGGGACAGAAGTCATCTTGTGGGGATCCAAGACCAAGAAAATCAGTAGGGTATTTTATTTTCCCACACAAGACTTCAACATCTCTAACAATCCCTATTGGTGTGATGTCTACTACACAACCTTCTTGTAGACGTTGTTGGGCCTCCAAGTGCACAGGTTTGTAGGACAGTAGCAAATTTCCCTAAAGTGGATGACCTAAGGTTTATCAATCTGTGGGAGGCGTAGGATGAAGATGGTCTCTCTCAAGCAACCCTGCAACCAAATAACAAAGAGTCTCTTGTGTCCCCAACACACCCAATACAATGGTAAATTGTATAGGTGCACTAGTTCCGCGAAGAGATGGTGATACAAGTGCAATATGGATGGTAGATATAGGTTTTTGTAATCTGAAAATATAAAAACAGCAAGGTAACTAATGATAAAAGTGAGCACAAATGGTATTGCAATGCGTTGAAACATGGCCTAGGGTTCATACTTTCACTAGTGGAAGTTCTCTCAACAATAATAACATAACTGGATCATATAACTATCCCTCAACATGCACCAAAGAGTCACTCCAAAGTCACTAATAGCGGAGAACAAATGAAATGATTATTGTAGGGTATGAAACCACCTCAAAGTTACTCTTTCTGATCGATCTATTCAAGAGTCCGTAGTAAAATAGCACTAAGCTATTCTTTCCATTCGATCTATCTTAGAGTTCGTACTCGAATAACTCCTTAAGATACAAATCAACCAAAACCCTAATGTCACCAAGATACTCCATTGTCACCTCAAGTATTCGTGGGCATGATTATACGATATGCATCACACAATCTAAGATTCATCTATTCAACCAAAACAAAGAACTTCAAAGAGTGCCCCAAAGTTTCTACCGGATAGTCCAGACGAAAACGTGTGCCAACCCCTATGCATAGATTCCCAAGGTCACGGAACCCGCAAGTTGATCACCAAAACATACATCAAGTAGATCACGTGATATCCCATTGTCACCACAGATAAGCACATGCAAGACATACATCAAGTGTTCTCAAATCCTTAAAGACTCAATCCGATAAGATAACTTCAAAGGGAGAACTCGATTCATCACAAGAGAGTGTAGGGGCATAAACATCATAAGATCCAACTATAATAGCAAAGCTCGCGGTACATCAAGATCGTGCCATCTCAAGAACATGAGAGAGAGAGAGAGATCAAACACATAGCTACTGATACATACCCTTAGCCCCGAGGGTGAACTACTCCCTCCTCGTCATGGAGAGCGCCGGGATGATGAAGATGGCCACCGGAGAGGGATTCCCCCTCCGATAGGGTGCTGGAACAGGGTCTAGATTGGTTTTCAGTGGCAACAGAGGCTTTCGGCGGCAGAACTCCTAATCTAGGTTATTTTCTAGAGGTTTCTATATATATAAGAGGTGTTGGAGTCGGGAACAAGTAAGGGGGTCTACGGGCTGTCCACGAGGTAGGGGGCGCGCCCAGGGGTGGGCGCGCCCCCCACCCTCGTTGGCAGCCCGGGACTCTTCTGTTCCACCTCCGATACTCCTTGGGCTTCTTCTGGTCCAAAAACAACCTCCGTTGAGTTTCGGGTCAATTGGGCTCAGTTTGGTATTCCTTTTTTGTGATACTCAAAAACAAGGGAAAAACAGAGATTGGCACTGGGCTCTGGGTTAATAGGTTAGTCCCAAAAATAATATAAAAGTGTATAATAAATCCCATTAAACATCCAAAACAGACAATATAATAGCATGGAACAATCAAAAATTATAGATACGTTGGAGACATATCATGCTGATATAGTGTCTCTATTAGCCAGTTTATAGTGACATCAATGTCTTCTATTTCTGCGGGTGCTATGTCATTCATAATTTCTTGCTATAAAGAGTAGGGAATAGCACTCATACTAGCACCTATGTCACATAAACCATGATAGCAGTGATCTCCTATTTTGACCGAGACGACGGGAATGCCCACAACAGGTATGTGATTATCCTTTTTATCAGGTTTGGCAATTCTAGCAACTTCTTCATTAAAGCAAATAACATGCCCATCCACATTTTCTTCTAAGAGATCTTTGATCATAGCAATATTGGGTTCTACTTTAATTTGTTCATATGGTTTAGGTGTTCTGATATAACTTTTGTTTACCATAGTTGAAACTTTATCATGTTCCTTTATCCTAATAGGAAAAGGTTTTTTTTAATATAAGCAGTAGGAACAACTGGATCAACATTAAAAAGTATAGTTTCTTTTTTAACTGGTACCGGTTCTTTAATTTCTTATTTAATAGGTGGGTGATATTTAAACCACTTCTCTTTAGGGGGATCAACATGAGTAGCAAAAGATTCACAAAAGGAGGCTACTATCTCAGAGTCAAGTCCATATTTAGTGCTAAACTTTCAAAAAGCATCGGTATTCATAAAAGATTTAACACAATCATACTCAAGCTTAATACCTGACTCTTTACCTTCGTCGAGTTCCCAATATTTTGAGTTGCATTTAATTCTTTCCAGAAGATCCCATCGAAATTCAATAGTTTCTTCATAAAAGAACCAGCACAAGAAGTATCAAGCATGGATTGACCATTATGAGAAAGGCGAGCATAAAAATTTTGAATAATAATTTCTCTTGAGAGCTCATGATTGGGGCATGAATATAACATTGAATTAAGCCTCCCCCAAGCTTGAGCGATACTTTCTCCTTCACGAGGACAAAAATTATATATGTAATTCTGATCACGATGAACTAGATGCATAGGATTTTTTTTTTGATGAAATTCCATTTTCAATCGGTTCCAGTTCCAAGATCCAATATCATCGCATAGCCTATACCATGCTAATGCTTTTGCCTTCAAAGATAAAGGGAAAACCTTCTTCATAACTTGATCCCTGGGTAAACCTGCAAGCTTAAACAATCCACAATTTTGCTCCACATATATCAAGTGCATATCAGGATGTTCGGTTCCATCTCCTACATAAGGATTAGCTAGCAGTTGTTCTATCATACCCGAAGGGATTTCATATTCAATATTTTCAGTAGGTGCAGCGGGTTGAGGGGTAACTAATCGTGGTTCCGGTCGAGGTGAAGATACCCCAAACAAACCCCTCAAAGGATTGTTCTCCATAGTAACAAGTGACAATAAATTTCAGCACACTATATGAATGTTTCCTTACCAACACTAGTACAACGAGCTGCTAAACAAACAGTTTTAAACCCCTTTCCGTGAAGGCCTTCGGAACCATCTCCAATTGAGTGTGGGCGATAAGGGCGTCCTTCCCACACGACCTAGAAACCGTCGGGGATATGCCCTCCTGGCACACACACTCGGCAAAATGAGGTCATGTGCAACCGGTGAGCGCTCAAATACGGAAATACGTATAGTAGAGCTAAAAATACAATTATACGGCGAAATTGTTTCCGGTCGCAAGTACATCCCACAAAGTTAGTCCCCGCTAAACATTTCCGTTTGTATGTACATCCCACACAATCGCTCCAAGGAAAACGTTTCCGTTCACAGGTACATCACACACAATTTGTCCCGTTAAATCGTTTGTGATATCGTTTCCATTGCACACGGTATTAACAATTTTATCGTTTGTGTTATTGAATGCATCACACACGATGCATAGAATAAACTATGTGGCAAAGGATGTCCATCACACACTTTTTATGTGGTAAACGTTTGCGCAAGGTGGCCTAACGCAAACAGTTTTCAAGAGAAGGTCGTGTGTGATTGTTCATTGATCCGACGCGGTTTATTCCTAGAAACTGTGTGCGTTGTTGAATGCATCACACACGGTGTTTTCTCAATAACTGTTTGCAATAGAAAAACCCAATTAGCAGGCTAATTATCCGATTATTCCTAATCCATTTAGTAATCTAATTGACATTTCATATTAAGCACACAATATATTTCATTTTCATAATTGAAATACATCAGAGTATAACATCATATAGCTTCAGCACTCAGCTACCCCATTACACAACTACACCAGGACCAAGTTTCGCATGCAACATCTATCACCTTTTGAAATTAGCATCGTAGACGGTACATAGACAGATATATCTCATCTGGAAAACTGCTGAAGCTGAAGGTGAATATTGAGCCTTCGTCAATGTTGAAGGTCTTTGTAACTTTAGGCCAGTGCCTGTGGATGATTGACCGTCCATCCTTCGTCCTCTTCAGGAACACTTCAATATTGAGTCGTGGGTGTTGTATGAATACCTTCCTCGCCTCCTGAACATACAGGTGGTTTGAGAGGTAATCATCAGTGAACTGCTTTGGAAAGTCCTGAAAACAAGGATGTGCATAAATATCTTCTCTATATTGCAAATGGGGCAAAGGAATTAGAAGGCAAGGTATAATAGTTAGTACTATCCTGTAGTGAACTGATGTCTTCTTCATTGTGCAGACAAAGATCTTGTTGTTTTTTGTCGCTAATTTCTTTATCCTAACAATCTTTTTGAGTTTCTTGGCTTGACTGATATTCATGGACAACTCATTTCCCCATATGCAAAAAGGGTCGAACCGTGGGTCAAAACCTCTGACAGCAGGACCTACATGTGCAAGACCAAATTGTTAAAAACCAAAATATTAGAATGGTTCGTGCAATTGCACAATAATGTTCTATTATACAACGGACCATGCACGTGCTAACCTCGATTGTAAACCTCAGTGCTTCCCAGTGTTAACCTGCAACACATATAAGGTAGTTAGTCATCAGGTTAAGTAAGGGTTCGCATGCTATCAGTAAAATATGTTGATGAAATATAAGCACATTGCAGATTCATCAGATTAATTCAAGCCACATGGAAAACCCATTTATCCATACCAAGCATGATTAAGAACTAGGAAATATAGCAATGGTATATGTTTCTCACGTATTAAGTGCAGCCAAATTCGATTTATTCCTCACATACACAACAATACAAAATTCTACCCACGACAATTGGACATTGCAATGTAGAATTGAACCAAGCAGTTAGCTAAACACCACAACAAATGAACACAGAAGATCAGACAGTTAACCAAACCAAGCATGCTTAACAACTTGGAAATATAGCAATTGTATTTTTTTTCTCATGTATTTAGTACAGCCAAACTTAATTTATTCTCACATGGTATACAATAACAAAATGCAGCCACAACAATTGAACATTGCATTGCAGAATTGAACCAAGCAGTTAACTAAACACCACAACAAATGAACCAAACGATAACTGAGCACCACATTGCACAATATAACATACTCGTAATAGAAGATCGGACAGTTAACCAAACCAAGCATGCTTAACAACTTGGAAATATTGCACCCTGAAGAATTGAACATCACATTTGCAGAATTGAACCAAGCAGTTAACTGAACACCACATTACACGACATATAGAACATATACACTATAGCAGTAGATTGCATGGTAAAAGTAGATAGAACAATTCACTAGAATTTGTTAAGGAAAGTCAGTAGCTAGCAAACGATAGCCTCAAGAAAACGCCACGAATTGTCGTTTAAAGAAGCCAATCGCGTCGTGGCATCAGATCACGAGGCGTTAACGATGGCCTCGACGGCGAGGTGCTTCTCCAAGATCTGGGGGTCGGCACAAATGGCAGCCGTCGCGACCTTATCCGCGCGTGCGGCCGCGATTTGCTTCTCCGCTGCCAAATGCTCCTTGAGATCCTGGCTATACTGCGTGCACCATGGCTTAGGGCGGCACTTATTTGGTGGAGGGATCGATGATTTGGGTGGAAGGTGTCACGCTCGCGCCGGCGGTCGGGGCATGTGGGATGTGGAAGGAGGAGGAGGATGGGGGTCAGGTGTGGATTACCTGCCTAGATAGGCGAGGCCGAGCAGCGTGGAGGAGGGTCGCCGGCAAGGAGGCGGCGACGCTGCAAGCAAGGAGTGAAGGTTTTAACTTGGAAAGGAAGGTGCGCGGAAAGATGGGAAATGTGGCTTTTGGTAAGGGGGGCGGGGAGGTAGATATTTCCGCGAAACCCGAAAATATGGAATTGCTTCAGCGAAAAAACTGGCGTGCAAAGTGTCATCAGACATGGTCCCTTATTCAGAACTGTGTACGATATGTGAACATCACAAACGATTCAGATAGCTTAACACGTGTGTGTTGAGTTTGAACGTCAAAAATTTCGGTTCAAATTTCCCTGGTTAAAGTGGTCATCCACGTCATTGCATAATTTGGGTACACAACGGAGACTAACTTATTAATCGAGCAAGTTCAGCAATCAAATAGAGCTAGCTGACCTAAACATTACTCTAACAAATTAAAGACCAACGCTCTTAATTAAACAACACAAAGAGTACTACTACGGCTGGTGCTCGTCGATCTCCGGCGCCGCCTCCATGTCCAGCTCGCGCCCGATGGTCTCCTAGGGAAGGGGCTCCATGGCATCAATTGCACCATACTCGGCAAGCATCTCGCCATCCACGTCCGCCATATCTTTGGCATAGGCCGCCACGAGCTGGGCGTGGGCGGCCGTGATGTGGGCTCTGGCGGGCTCCGTCGTGGCAAGGTATGTCACACAGGAACGGATGGCTGCTCGAGCTCTCTCGGCGATTGCCAGCTCTTCGGCCGTGGGTTGCCGACCGTTGTCGGAGAAGCTTCGTTCGATTTGTGCGGTGACCACCATGAGCTGGGCTTTGACGGCCTCGACACAGTAGTGGGCGGCCTCCATCAGGGCTAAGGCCGCCTCTGCGAAACGGACAGCTGCAATGCCGCTCTCGCAAGTGGCTATCCCCGAGGAAGATGCTGCTGCCGCCGCCTGAGAAGCAACAACGGCCGTTTGGGCTGCCTTGGCCGCCCGGACGCAGACTGTGGTCGCCCTCACGAAGCTTGTTAGCACGCGCCTGGCGGCTGCGGCCACACTCTCGCCGGAGTGGGCCGCCGAAGTTGCCCTCACGATGTAGGTCCATGTCCCCGTCTTTCTTCGGCGACGAATGAACAGTGAAATGATATTTGGGGAGTGACCTAGTGTGCTTGACACGTCAGCCATGGACTGTAGCTGACGCACCTTCTCGCGTAAGCCATAGGCGTACTATACACCGACGGTGCTCCAAGATATTTTGTGTTGCATCTCACACGGTTGGTGATAATAAACTTTGTGCGATCTACTTGATTTACCACCTTCATTTGCATTATGTAATGTGGTCACATCTACAAAGGATGGTCTTTGAATTGTTAGAACTTTTATCTGCAGTGAACATGCAACAATAGGTGTGTCGTAAAAAAATTGGAACTTTTCATGGTTCTTTTGGACATTTTTATACATTAACTGGGTTTTCCAGGCATTTTATTCGCATAATTCAAATTTGAACTACATGCACATTCTCCAGTGTATATAAACTGGTTGAAAAATCAAATTTGTGTCCTTGGTTGCATGCTTAGGTCCCATGCAAGAAATGGGAATGAATTTCAAAGACCCTGCCACCGTCACTCGGCCGGAAACATTGAGATGCCTGGTTTTCTAAATTCTAGTAAATACAAAACTCGACTGAAATTCATGAAACTTGGCATGCTATCATGGAGCGGCATCAACATGCTGTGTTAAAAAATTGTCACATTTGGGGCAGGTTTGGGTATAAGCTTCTCACAAACCAGAGCTTCTCACAACAAGCATGATGGTTTCGGTAGGAAACGTGCCACCTTTGGGGACGAACGATATCCGTTGCCTCTTATTGCTTTCAAAATCTTTCGATTGTCAACATAGAACAACAAGAGTGTTGTGTTCAATTTTGGAATTTTCGGGGTTCGTTTGGAAATTTTTATACATTAACTGGGTTTTCCATGCATTTTATTCGCATAATTCAAATTTGAACTACATGCACATTCTCCAGTGCATATAAAATGGTTGAAAAATCAAATATGTGTCCTTGGTTGCATGCTTAGGTGTTGGGGATCGTTGCATAAAATCAAAAAAATTCCTACGCATCACCAAGATCTATCTATGGAGATTACTAGCAACGAGAGGGGAGTGCATCTTCATACCTTTGAAGCTCACAATGCGGAAGCGTTGCAAGAACGCAGTTGGTGGAGCACGAAGCAATTCAGATTGCAATCAAATCCAATCTAAGCGCCGAACAACGGCGCCTCCATGTTCAACACACGTTCAACCCGGTGACGTCTCCCATGCCTTGATCCAGCAAGGGGAGAGGGAGAGGTTGGGGAAGACTCCGTCCAATGGTAGCACGACGACGTGGTGGTGGTGGTGGAGGAGTGTGGCACTCCAGCAGGGCTTCACGAAGCACCGCAAGAGACGAGGAGGGAGAGGGGTAGGGCTGCGCCAAGATAGAGTGGAACTCGTGTATCTGGCAGCCCCGAAACCCCACATATATATAGGGGGAGGGGAAGGGCTGTGCCCCCATCTAGGGTTCCCCCCCCCCTAGGGGTGGCGGCAGCCCCTAGATCCCATCTGGGGGCGGCCAGGAGGGGGAAGAGAGGGGCGCCCTAGGGTGGGCCTTAAGGCCCATCTGGACCTAGGGTTTGCCCCCTCTCCCATCCCCTGCGCACTGGGCCTTGGTGGGGGTGAACCAGCCCACCTAGGGCTGGTCCCTTCCCACACTTGGCCCACGCAAGCCTCTGGGGCTGGTGGCCCCTCCTGGTGGACACCCGGAACCCTTCCGGTGGTCCCGGTACATTACTGATAACGCCCAGAACAATTTCGGTGACCAAAACGGGACTTCCCATATATAAATCTTTACCTCCGGACCATTCCGGAACTCCTCATGACGTCCGGGATCTCATCCGGGACTCTGAACAACATTCGGTAACCACGTACTACATTCCCTATAACCCTAGCGTCATCGAACATTAAGTGTGTAGACCCTACGGGTTTGGGAACCATGCAGTCTTGATCGAGACATATCACCGGCCAATAACCAACAGTGGGATCTGGATACCCATGTTGGCTGCCACATGTTCCACGATGATCTCATCGGATGAACCACGGTGTCAAGGATTCAATCAATCCCGTATACGATTCCCTTTGTCTAGCAGTATAGTACTTGCCCGAGATTCGATCGTCGGTATACCGATACCTTGTTCAATCTCATCATGGCAAGTCTCTTTACTCGTTCCATAACACATCATCCCGTGACCAACCCCTAAGTCACATTGAGCTCATTACGATTATGTCTTACCGAGTGGGCCCAGAGATACCTCTCCGTCATACGGAGTGACAAATCCTAGTCTCGGTTCGTGCCAACCCAACATATGCTTTCGGAGATACCCGTAGTGTACCTTTATAGCCACCCAATTACGTTGTGGCGTTTGGCACACCCAAAGCATTCCTACGGTATCCGGGAGTTGCACAACCTCATGGTCTAAGAAACAGATACTTGACATTGGAAAAGCTTTAGCATACGAACTACACGATCTTGTGCTAGGCTTAGGATTGGGTCTTGTCCATGACATCATTCTCCTAATGATGTGATCCCGTGATCAATGACATCCAATGTCCATGGTCAGGAAACCGTAACCATCTGTTGATCAACGAGCTAGTCAACTAGAGGCTCAATAGGGACATGTTGTGGTCTATGTATTCACACATGTATTAATGTTTCCGGATAATACAATTAAAGCATGAACAATAGACAATTATCATGAACAAGGAAATATAGTAATAACCATTTTATTATTGCCTCTAGGGCATATTTCCAACAGTCTCCCACTTGCACTAGAGTCAATAATCTAGTTACATTGTGATGAATCAAACACCCATAGAGTTCTGGTGCTGATCATGTTTTGCTCGTGGAAGAGGTTTAGTCAACGGATCTGCGACATTGAGATCCATATGCACTTTACAAATATCTATGTCTCCATCTTGAATATAATTTCGGATGTAGTTGAAGCGGCGCTTGATGCGCTTGGTCTTCTTGTGAAACCTGGGCTCCTTGGCAACGGCAATAGCTCCAGTGTTGTCACAGAAGAGAGTCATCGGGCCCGACGCACTTGGAATAACTCCTAGTTCGGCGATGAACTCCTTCATCTAGACTCCTTCCTGCGCTGCTTCGGAAGCAGCTATGTACTCCGCTTCACATGTAGATGCCGCCATGATGCTTTGCTTGCAACTGCACCAGCTGACTGCCCCACCATTCAAAGTTTACACGTATCCGGTTTGTGACTTGGAGTCATCCAGATCTGTGTCAAAGCTAGCATCGACGCAACCCTTTACAACGAGCTCTTCGTCACCTCCATAAACGAGAAACATATCCTTAGTCATTTTCAAGTACTTCAGGATGTTCTTGACCGCTGTCCAGTGCTCCATTCCAGGATCACTTTGGTACCTCCCCACCAAAATTATGGCAAGGTTCACATCAGGTCTGGTACACAGCATGTCATACATAATAGAACCTACGGCCAAGGCATAAGGGATGACACTCATCTTTTCTCTATCTTCTGCCGAGGTCGGGCATTGAGCTGTGCTCAATCTCATACCTTGCAATACACGCAAGAACCCTTTCTTGGACTGATTCATATTGAACTTCTTCAATACCTTGTCAAGGTATGTGCTTTGTGAAAGACCAATGAGGCGTCTTGATCTATATCTATAGACCTTGATGCCTAATATGTAAGCAGCTTCTCCAAGGCCTTCATTGAAAAACACTTATTCAAGTAGGCCTTTATGCTTTCCAAGAGTTCTACATCATTTCCCATCAACAATATGTCATCCACATATAATATGAGAAAGGCTACAGAGCTCCCACTCACTTTTTTGTAAATACAGGCTTCTCCCCAAGTATGTATAAACCCAAACGCTTTGATCACCTCATCAAAGCGAATGTTCCAACTCCGAGCTGCTTGCACTAGCCCATAGATGGAGTGCTGGAGCTTGCATACCTTGTTAGCATTCTTAGGATCGACAAAACCTTCCGGCTGCATCATATACAGTTCTTCCTTGAGGAAGCCGTTAAGGAATGCCGTTTTGACGTCCATTTGCCATATCTCATAATCATAGAATGCGGCAATTGCTAGGATGATTCGGACGGACTTCAGCATCGCTACGGGAGAGAAAGTCTCGTCGTAGTCAATTCCTTGAACTTGTCGATAACCTTTAGTGACAAGCCGATCCTTATAGATGGTCACATTACCATCCGCGCCAGTCTTCTTCTTAAAGATCCATTTATTTTCTATGGCTTGCTGATCATTGGGCAAGTCAACCAAAGTCCATACTTTGTTATCATACATGGATCCTATCTCGGATTTCATGGCTTCAAGCCATTTGTTGGAATCCGGGCCCACCATCGCTTCTTCATAGTTCGAAGGTTCACCGTTGTCTAACAACATGATTTCCATGACAGGGTTGCCATACCACTCTGGTGCGGAATGTGTCCTTGTGGACCTACGAAGTTCAGCAGTAACTTGATCTGAAGCTTCATGATCATTATCATTAAATTCCTCTCTAGTCGGTGCAGGCACCATAGAAACATCTTCCTGCGCTGCGCTACTTTTCGGTTCAGAAGGGGTGACAATCACCTCATCAAGTTCCACTTTCCTCCCACTTACTTCTTTCGAGAGAAACTCTTTCTCTGGAAAGGATCCATTCTTGGCAACAAAGACCTTGCCTTCGGATCTGAGGTAGAAGGTATACCCAATAGTTTCCTTAGGGTATCCTATGAAGACGCATTTTTCTGATTTGTGTTCGAGCTTTTCAGGTTGAAGTTTCTTGACATAAGCATCGCATCCCCAAACTTTTAGAAACGACAACTTAGGTTTCTTCCCAAACCATAGTTCATACGGTGTCATCTCAACGGATTTAGACGGTCCCCTATTTAAAGTGAATGCGGCAGTCTCTAAAGCATAACCCCAGAATGATAGCGGTAAGTCAGTAAGAGACATCATAGATGGCACCATGTCCAACAAAGTACGATTACGACATTCGGACACACCATTACGCTCAGGTGTTCCAAGCGGCATCAATTGTGAAACAATTCCACAGTTCCTTAGGTGCGTGCCAAATTCGTGACTTAAATATTCTCCTCCACGATCTGATCGTAAGAACTTTATTTTTCTGTCACGTTGATTCTCAACCTCATTCTGAAATTCCTTGAACTTTTCAAAGGTCTCGGAATTGTGTGTCATCAAGTAGACATACACATATCTACTTAAGTCATCAGTGAGAGTGAGAACATAACGATAGCCACCGTGAGCTTCAACACTCATTGGATCGCACACATCAGTATGTATGATTTCCAATAAGTTGTTTGCTCGATCCATTGTTCCAGAGAACGGAGTATTGGTCATCTTGCCCAAGAGGCATGGTTCGCACGTGTCAAATGATTCATAATCAAGAGACTCCAAAAGTCCATCTGCATGGAGTTTCTTCATATGTTTGACACCAATATGACCAAGGCGGCAGTGCCACAAGTATGTGGGACTATCATTATCAACCTTACATCTTTTGGCATCCACACTATGAATATGTGTAACATCATGTTCGAGATTCATTAAGAATAAACCATTGACCAGCGGGGCATGACCATAAAACATTTCTCTCATATAAATAGAACAACCATTATTCTCAGATTTAAATGAGTAGCCATCTCGCATTAAACGAGATCCAGATACAATGTTCATGCTCAAAGTTGGTACTAAATAACAATTGTTGAGGTTTAACACTAATCCCGAAGGTAGATGCAGAGGTAGTGTGCCGACGGCGATCACATCGACCTTGGAACCATTCCCGACGAGCATCGTTACCTCGTCCTTCGCCAGTCTCCGCTTATTCCGCAGCTCCTGCTTTGAGTTACAAATGTGAGCAACTGCACCGGTATCAAATACCCAGGAGCTACTACGAGCGCTGGTAAGGTACACATCAATAACATGTATATCACATATACCTTTGACGTTTCCGGCCTTCTTATCCGCTAAGTATTTGGGACAGTTTCGCTTCCAGTGACCCATTCCCTTGCAATAAAAGCACTCAGTCTCAGGCTTGGGTCCATTCTTTGGCTTCTTCCCGGCAACTGGCTTACACGGTGCGGCAACTCCTTTGTCGTCCTTCTTGAAGTTCTTCTTACCCTTGCCTTTCTTGAACGTAGTAGTTTTATTCACCATCAACACTTGATGTTCTTTCTTGATCTCCACCTCCGCTGACTTCAGCATTGAACACACCTCGGGAATGGACTTCTCCATCCCTTGCATATTGAATTTCATCACAAAGCTCTTGTAGCTAGGTGGGAGCGACTGACGGATTCTGTCAACGACCGCGTCATCTGGGAGATTAATTCCCAGCCGAGACAAGCGGTTGTGCAACCCACACATTTTGAGTATATGTTCGCTGACAGAACTATTCTCCTCCATCTTACAACTGTAGAACTTGTCGGAGACTTCATATCTCTCGACTAGGGCATGAGCTTGGAAAACCATTTTCAGCTCTTGGAACATCTCATATGCTTCGTGCTGCTCAAAACGCTTTTGGAGCCCCGATGCTAAGCTATAAAGCATGCCGCACTGAACCAGGGAGTAATCATCACTACACGACTGCCAGACGTTCATAACGTCTTGAAGTGCTGGTAAAACGGGTGCATCACCTAGCGGTGCTTCAAGGACATACGCTTTCTTGGCAGCTATGAGGATGATCCTCAAGTTACGGACCCAATCCGTATAGTTGCTACCATTGTCTTTCAGCTTGGTTTTCTCTAGGAACGCGTTGAAGTTGAGGGCAACATTAGCGTGGGCCATTGGATCTACAAGACATATTGTAAAGATTTTAGACTATGTTCATGACAATTAAGTTCATCTAAACAAATTTAATGAACTCCCACTCAGATAGACATCTCTCTAGTCATCTAAGTGATACATGATCCGAATCGACTAGGCCGTGTCCGGTCATCACGTGAGACGGACTAGTCATCAACGGTGAACATCTTTATGTTGATCGTATCTTCTATAGGACTCATGTTCGACCTTTCGGTCTTCCGTGTTCCGAGGCCATGTCTGTACATGATAGGCTCGTCAAGTCAACCCTACATGTATTCTGTGTGTAAATCTGGCTTACACCCGTTGTATGCGAACGTTAGGACCTATCACACCCGATCATCACGTGGTGCTTCGGAACAACGAACTTTAGCAATGGTGCACAGCTAGGGGGAACACAATTCTTGAAATTTTAGTGAGAGATCATCTTATTCACTATCGTCGTTCTAAGCAAATAAGATGTAAAACATGATAAACATCACATGCAATCAAATAGTGACATGATATGGCCAATATCATTTTGCTCCTTTTGATCTTCATCTTCAAGGCTCCATGATCATCATTGTCACCGGCATGACACCATGATCTCCATCATCGTGTCTTCATGAAGTTGTCTCGCCAAACATTACTTCAACTACTATGGCTAACGGTAAGCAATAAAGTAAAGTAATTACATGGCATTTTCAATGACACACAAGGCATACAATAAAATAAGACAACTCTTATGGCTCCTGCCAGTTGTCATACTCATCGACATGCAAGTCGGGATTCCTATTACAAGAACATGATCAATCTCATACATCACATATATATATATATATAT
>LR738715.1:523889288-524022397 GCA_902687465.1 Secale cereale | reverse complement strand
TATATATCATTCATCACATCCTTTTGGCCATATCACATCACATGGCACATGCTGTAAGAACAAGTTAGACGTCCTCTAATTGTTGTTGCAAGTTTTTGCGTGGCTGCTATAGGTTTCTAGCAAGAACGTTTCTTACCTACGCAAAAACCACAACGTGATATGCCAATTTCTATTTACCCTTCATAAGGACCCTTTTCATCGAATCCGATCCGACTAAAGTGGGAGAGATAGACACCCGCTAGCCACCTTATGCAACTATTGCATGTCAGTCGGTGGAACCTGTCTCACGTAAGCGTACATGTAAGGTCGGTCCGGGCCGCTTCATCCCATGATGCCGGCAAATCAAGATAAGACTAGTAGCGGCAAGTAAATTGGCATGATCTACGCCCACAACAACTTGTGTTCTACTCGTACATAGTAACTACGCATAGACCTAGCTCATGATGCCACTGTTGGGAATCGTTGCAGAAAATCAAAAAATTCCTACGCATCACCAAGATCTATCTATGGTGATTATTAGCAACGAGAGGGGAGTGCATCTTCATACCTTTGAAGATCGCGATGCGGAAGCATTGCAAGAACGCGGTTGGTGGAGTCATACACGAAGTGATTCAGATCGCAGTCGAATCCGATCTAAGGGCCGAACAACTGTGGCTATGCGTTCAACACACGTGCTGCCCGGTGACGTCTCCCGCGCCTTGATCCAGCAAGGGGAGAGGGAGAGGTTGGGGAAGACTCCGTCCAGCAGCAGCACGACGGCGTGGTGGTGGTGGAGGAGTGTGGCACTCCAGTAGGGCTTCGCCAAGCACCGCAAGAGACGAGGAGGGAGAGGGGTAGGGCTGCGCCAAGATAGAGAGGAACTCGTGTATCTGGCAGCCCCGAAACCCCACATATATATAGGGGGAGGGGAGGGGCTGCGCCCCCATCTAGGGTTCCCCCCTAGGGGTGGCGGTAGCCCCTAGATCCCATCTGGGGGGCGGCCAGGAGGGGGGAGAGAGGTGGGCGCCCTAGGGTAGGCCTTAAGGCCCATCTGGACCTAGGGTTTGCCCCCGCTCCCATCCCCTATGCCCTGGGCCTTGGTGGGGGGCGCACCAGCCCACCTAGGGCTGGTCTCTTCCCACACTTAGCCCATGCAAGCCTCTGGGACTGGTGGCCCCTCCCGGTGGACCCCCGGAACCCTTCCGGTGGTCCCGGTACGTTACCGGTAACGCCCAGAACAATTCCGGTGACCAAAACGAGACTTCCCATATATAAATCTTTACCTCCGGACCATTCCGAAACTCCTCGTGACATCTGGGATCTCATCTGAGACTCCGAAGAACATTCGTTAACCACGTACTACATTCCCTATAACCCTAGCATCATCGAACCTTAAGTGTGTAGACCCTACGGGTTTGGGAACCATGCAGTCATGACCGAGACATATCTTCGGCCATTAACCAACAGCGAGATATGGATACCCATGTTGGCTCCCACATGTTCCACGATGATCTCATCGGATGAACCACGATGTCAAGGATTCAATCAATCCCGTATACGATTCCCTTTGTCTAGCGGTATAGTACTTGCCCGAGATTCGATCGTCGGTATACTGATACCTTGTTCAATCTCGTCATGGCAAGTCTCTTTACTCGTTCCGTAACACATCATCCCGTGACCAACCCCTTAGTCACATTGAGATCATTACGATGATGTCTTACCGAGTGGGCCCAGAGATACCTCTCCGTCATACGGAGTGACAAATCCCAGTCTCGGTTCGTGCCAACCCAACAGATGCTTTCGGAGAAACCCGTAGTGTACCTTTATAGCCACCCAGATACGTTGTGACGTTTGGCACACCCAAACAATTCCTACGGTATCCGGGGTTGCAAAACCTCACGGTCTAAGGAACAGATACTTAGCATTTGAAAAGCTTTAGCATATGAACTACATGATCTTGTGCTAGGCTTAGGATTGGGTCTTGTCCATCACATCATTCCCCTAATGATGTGATCCCATTATCAATGACATCCAATGTCCATGGTCAGGAAACCGTAACCATCTGTTGATCAACTAGCTAGTCAACCAGAGGCTCACTAGGGACATGTTGCGGTCTATGTATTCACACATGTATTACTATTTCCAGATAATAAAATTAAAGCATGAACAATAGACAATTATCATGAACAAGGAAATATAAGAATAACCATTTTATTATTGCCTCTAGGGCATATTTACAACATTAGGTCCCATGCAAGAAATGGGAATGAATTTCAAACAACCTGCCACCGTCACTCGGCCGCAAACATTGAGATACCTATTTTTTAAAATTCTAGTAAATCCAAAACTCGTCCGTAATTCGTGAAACTTGGCATGCTATCATGGAACGGCATCAACTTGTCGTGGTAAATTTTTTTGTCCCATTTGGGGCAGGTTTGGGTATAAGCTTCTCACAACTATTGTGATGGTTTCGGTAGGGAACGTGCCGCCTTAGAGTCGAAATGATATCCGTTGGCTCTTATTGCTTTCAAAATCTTTCGATTGTCAACATGGAACAATAGGAGTGTTGTGTTCAATTTTGGGATTTTTCGGGGTTCGTTTGGACATTTTTATACATTAACTGGGTTCTCCAGGCAATTTATTCGCATAATTAAAATTTGAACTACATGCACATTCTCCAGTGCATATAAACTGGTTGAAACATCAAATATGTGTCCTTGGTTGAATGCTTAGGTCCCATGCAAGAAATGGGAATGAATTTCAAACACCCTGCCACTGTCACTCGGCCGCAAACCTTGAGATACCTGGTTTTGTAAATTCTAGTAAATCCAAAACTCGTTTGAAATTCGTGAAACTTGTCATGCTATCATGGAGCGGCATCAACATGTTGTGGTAGAAATTTTGTCCCATTTGGGGCAGGTTTGGGTATAAGCTTCTCACAAACCTTAGCTTCTCACAACAATCATGATGGTTTCGGTAGGGAACGTGGCACCTTTGGGGACGAAACGATATATGATGCCTCTTATTTCTTTCAAAATCTTTCGAGTGTCAACATAGAACAATAAGAGTGTTGTGTTCAATTTTGGAATTTTTCAGGGTACGTTTGGACATTTTTATACATTAACTGGGTTTTCCAGGCATTTTATTCGCATAATTCAAATTTGAACTACATGCACATTCTCCAATGCATATAAACTGGTTGAAAAAACAAATATGTGTCCTTGGTTGCATGCTTAGGTCTCATGCAAGAAATGAGAATGAATTTCAAACACCACGGCACTACTGATTGCCGGCAAAACATTGAGATAGTTTGTTTTAAATTCTAGTAAATCCAGAACTCATCTGAAATTCATGAAACTTGGCATGCTATAATGGAATGGCACCCGACATGATGTGGTATTTTTCTACTCCATTTTAACACAAGGCGCACTCGAATAATAGCCAACAAAGGCATTTTGAAACAAATAGTTGCCACTATAACATCTCAAACGTTTTGCATAATTTCAATTGTGTGCGTTCTGTTAACCATTCAAGTGACGCCACGCCTCACTCTTCTAATGGCTAGGAGGTGCCGTGCGGACAGGTGCTTGAGTGCTTGACTAAATGGAAGGCGTGCGAGCTGTACTCCAATGCGGAGGCTCAACGGGAAGCGTGCGTGCTGTACGCCGCGCAGGCTCACCGGGAAGTGAGCCCTTTGACTTCCATGGCCACCCGTCTTGCTTGCAAAAGTTTTAGTTAGAACACCCATATGCAAACCGATAGCTTCTCCAGGAAGCCAAGGTAAAATGTGCCGAGCAGGATTTGTGCAGCTCTTGATCGCAAACGTTTTAGATAGAACACATGTATGCAAAGTGAGAGCACCGTAGGATTTGTGCATCCCTTCAACGCAAATGGTTGTTTTGGATGACCTATGTGCAACCATGTACAAACAATTTGGTAAGATTTGCATCTGTCATATTGGGTATGTTGCCATTTTTCAAACTGGAAAGATTTACATTTGTTGATCTAGTAACGTTGCCATTTGTCAATCTTTGTAACACTGCGATTTGTCAAAATATGCAGGTAGAAATCACTAGCACTATCTATTTTTTGCAACTAAAATTCAGTAATTAAGCATAGATTTCATTCAAAGATTAAGAAGTCGTTCTTAATTTATACAAACAGTTCAAGTCAACAGCTGAACCGACCAAACTTTTCCCCAATTGTTGCCAACCACGTACTCAAATAGCTAGTTCAAGTATATATATACTAGCTAATTTTAAGTACATTGTACAGTTCGACCACACATCTATAGTCAGATGAACTGAAAAAAATAGCCCCTAAATACTACTACTACCACGGAGGGGCTTTGTGCTACTTCTGGCAGCCTCTCCTCTGCCGAGCGCGCTCAGTAGGAGGCAGAGGAGGAGGAGGAGGAGCCTACCAACGAGCTAGAGAAATGCAATACGGTGCATGCTGCTGCTGCATGTTCAGCAGCGCTCGCCAGCTCGAACACCCACTGCCGCTCCAGACGATCCCTCTCAAAGTGGCCGAACTCCGCGTAGATCTCCTGATTCCTCGCCTCTGCATCCGTGTGTGCTGCGGCCACGACTGCGGTAAGGCTCTTTGCATGCTCGATGAGGCGCTCCTCCTCCTCCCGCAGGAACTCGATGTAGCATGCAAAGTCGCTGACGCACGTGTGGCCCTCCACCTCCGACTCCCTCCTTCAGGTGGTGGTGGCGGAGCGGGTGATGATCCTGGCGGTCGGCGGTGGGCTAGCGGCCATGGCGGCCGGTGATGGGGTAGCGGCCACGACCACCAGCTCCTGCCTTGGGGCCACGGTGGCGGAGCGGGTGATGGCCACGGTGGCCGGCAGTGGGGTGGCTGCCACGACGGCCACCTCCCGCCTTCGGGCCGCGGTGGCAGAGCGGGAGATGGCGCTGCCTTTCGACGGTGGTTTGGCGGCAACGGCGGCCAGCAACAGCTGTCGATGGGCAGCGGTGGCGGAGCGTGTGGTGGGTGTTCCACGCACACCCAACAGGGATGCCACGCGCACTACACTACGCCGGGGACTACGCCGCCACCGCGGTGTAGGCTCCCAGCTGGAGCTGTCCTCTGATGACGGCGGAGTGGCTGGGCGACGACGACGGACCGGTGCCATTGGCGATTGTGGGAAAAGCAGACGAGATAAGCTACTGGGAGGGAGGGAAAAATGTGACGCAGGACTCACCGGCCGTGAGGGTTTTTATAGCAGGCCGGTAAGCATTGGGATTTTGGGGGATTTCACCGTGCCGGGCGGGAAGCTTGCGCGGGAACCTGCGAGGTTGCGCGGGAATGGGCTCACTGACGATTCATTGGCGCCACCGTTTGGCCAAAAGAACGCCCCCGCATGCTGCGCAAGCTCGCGATGTAAGCCGTCTACGGCAGCGGGGTGACAAGACGTGCGAGAGGAGGACGAAAGGACACGTACACATACGGTTAATAAAAAAACTTTGCGATTTAATTACCTACTATACCCGCGTCATGTTTTAGAAGTAGGATTTAATTAATAAAATACGAATGCATGTCGCCAAAGATTATATCGTTGGAGTCGTATTTGAACATAGTTTCCAGCTATACAATTTTTCTAACATGCATTAATGTTTTTTTAGTTAAATTTAAGGTTATATACTAGCAAGCGTTTTCCCGCAACACACACGGCTTATTCCATCACAAACAGCTCGGATGGATCAACTGTATGCCACGTATCGCACACGCAACTCTAATCTGATTCGTGCTTGATGTCTCCGACATCGCTCGTGCCACGTATCACTGTTCCGGCCTCTGCTCGTGTCCCTCGGCAAGCTCTGCTCGCCGTTCGGCGCCGTAGTGCGCTCGGCTCGCGTCCCTCCGCGTGCGCTCTGCCATCAGTTGGGCGTGCGCACGATCACGTCGAGGGCCCCGTATGCACGCGGTTGCGCCGCGCACATTGCCACGCGATGCAGTTTCGTGCGACATGATGGAGTTATGCGCTGCAAATTAGAACTACCATCAAGGGCCTGCCGATATTCCTGGCCGTCCAGCTCCCCTTTATTTCCCGCAGACATTATAACCTTAGTCTCTTCAACCTTTCGATCGCGCCCCACAAGACAACAAGCACACCCACGACGACACATAGAGAGGGGATGTCCAGCGGCGCTCCAATGGAGTTTGGCGAGCATAGAGTGGAGACCCACGCGAGGGAGACGGATCTCTTGGTGGTGTACACCATCGACCCGGCCGTGGTGGATGACTACATCAACACCGTTGAGCAGTTGCTTGCTGGAGACAAGTTCAAGGTGGTCGGCATCGACCTCCAATACAGCGACGATCGTCCCAACATAGATCAGAAGGTTGTTGTTGCCCAGTTGTGCATGTGCCATCATGTCCTCATCTACAACTACTGCACGGCCACAGAGCCTTGCGATCATTTCAACAGGTTTGTCAACAGCACCGACTACAAGTTCGCCACGGTGGAAACCACCAACGATGTAAAAGCGCTTAGGTTTATGGGCTTGGCCTGCCAGAACCTTGTCGAAATCCATGAGCACTACAAGGTCTGGGGCAGCACGAAGAAGGACTCCCTGGTTGAACTCGCCTCGGCCATCATCGACCCCTACTAAGAAAAGATGAAGCAGGATGCCAAGAGGACAAGTCACGTATCCTGGCGCAGGGCCTGGATGCGGCAACTGGATGAACCTCACCTCAAGTTCGTGGCCAAGATCGTGTACACATGCTACAAGATGCACATGCAGATCGCTGACATGAGGAAGTGCCTTGTTATCCAAATCGACGAGCCCGGATCGAGCCACAAGCAGAGCAAGCGTCCCAAGAAGTAGATGATGATCAGATGATCGTTTATGCTAGTTGATCATGCATGTAATATATAGTTTACTTTATTGGTGTCTGGAAATGTCATGTGTGTAGTAGCCACCTATGTAATTATGCATGTAATAGTTTACTTTGGTGTGTGCAAATGCCATGGTTGTATAGTAGTGTGGGGACCCCGACTCTTAAGTCGGGATCACCGAATGCACGTGTACAGTGATCCCAGAGATCAATGCTCACTGAACACACAGAAGCTGAATAACAAGATTCTTACATCCATACATACCGTATTACACAAATAGGACCATGATGGTCAAGCCTTGAGTATATCACTGCAGCGGAAATCTTCAATAACAACTTGGACCCATGTCATCTGCCCTAACCCTCCAGGCATTCTGACTGGGAAGCGTCCTAGCTCCCATGTTCGTCACCAAGAAATCTTCATCATATCCTGTTCTCTCATGCCTGGCCAATAAAAAACCAGTGGCAAGCCAATGAGTACTTTGAATGTACTCGCAAGCAACCCATGATTTGGTTCAAGGTAACAATGCAATTGTACAAAACTGAGCAATCTAGCTACGAGCTAGAATAAATATTCTACCATCAAGTATATGCATCAATAAATTCACGTAACCTCGAGGACAGGTTACCAATATCAACATGAATAGGATTCAGCTCAACAAGGCAAGTCACCACCTTGACTCATCACACACACATACTTTCACCGATGTAGTAAAATTCTGGACATAGTTTAGGTAGCACCACCCAACTGTCCATGACCGTGGACACGGCTATTCGAATAGTTTTACACTCTGCAGAGGTTGCGCACTTTACCCACAAGATCCGGGAAGCTTTCATGTCACCCACGATCCTGCAGTACCTCAAGTACTCGAGGGAAGCACCCGGTCATTATCTTTCCTTAGACGACACTAACATAGGGTCCACTCGTTGGAGCACAGCCCTCGAGTACAAATAGCAGATCATGGGACTTGCCCTATTTTCAATGTCATGCGTACACGAAGGGACCAACAGTGTGTCCGGTGCCCTGTGAAAACAGTCATGGTCGCCTATCCGAGCACGACCCCGTCCCGGGAAAGACCTCAAGTCTTCCCGTCACTAGTAATGTGGGCACCATGCTAGTATCGGCCTAAGTAATCAATAAAGCCTCGTCCCATAAGGGGTAGAGTGGTTGCACATGTTTGGTTCGGACAGTAGTCACACATAAATCTAATCCATCATTTCACCCATGCACAAGATCTTTATTGGCACATCACTTCTTCCTCAAGTGATGACCTAACTCAACATCACCCTCGGGCATTAGGGGCACCCGATGGTTTTTTTGAAAAGCATGCAACCACGATGGTTTCATGGCACACATGCATCACTAAGCATCACTACTAACCATTTGCATTGCATCTAGCACATAGCAAGATCATGAGTAAAGCATGCATCATGAGGTGGTTCTCATCTAGGTCACCATCGTCACTCTTATCATCATGCATTCGGAAATAAATGGGTTCCGAAGAACACAAGGGTCTCATGGTCAAAGGGCTGCTTGCCTTATCCTTCCGAGTCTTCAAACCTTCTGGTCCTTCTCCGAGTACTCCGTTTATTTCGTGAACTAACGATGGAAACAATCATAATAAGCAACACAACAAAGCAAAAATAAAAGTGCTCTAAAATTAGGAGTTGGACTTTTCTAGGATACCTCTGGTCATATGAAAAATAACCAAGGTGGTTTCATTGGAGTATGATCAATGGATGGTTTGGCACATTTCAATATGATGGAATCAAGGGT
This sequence comes from Secale cereale, assembly GCA_902687465.1. Taxonomy (NCBI): domain Eukaryota; kingdom Viridiplantae; phylum Streptophyta; class Magnoliopsida; order Poales; family Poaceae; genus Secale; species Secale cereale. The sequence continues at coordinate 524,013,795 of LR738715.1, read as the reverse complement.
TTTATGGATTTGAAAGAAGTGTACAGAAATATATTTTTGAAAGATGAGCAAAGGCACCCATTTAACAAGTCATGATTTTAGAAGCATCTAGGAGTTGTTTTTATTGGATTTGGAGTTCAAATGAATTCCCTAGGATTTTGCAAAGTTGATAGATATGAAGAAATGGCTCAATATTTGGTGGGGTACAGAAAGTATTAATAAAAATGTTCCAAAACTAAGTTTGGATATGACAAGCATCTAGGAATTTGAACCACTGCATTGGGATCAAATTTGAGCCCTCTATGATTTTCTAAAGTTCATCACAAAAATAGAATAATGACATTTTGATAATATTTGTGAAGGAAAAGTTTCTGGAAAAATATGCATGTTGCACCGTGTGATAGAGCATGATTTATGGAGCCAGAGGAAATTTGAATCATCCAATTTGGAGTCCAAATTAATTGTTTATGGATTTTTGAAGTTGACTGGAAATGCAAAAAGAAAATGGAAAAGGAGGGGGTTAAACCTATACTGCGTTTTGGGCGCAGTATAACGCCGCATCGCCCTGAACCGGCCCAGCAGCACGGCCATACGCGGAGGGCCAGGCGACGTGGAAGGCGCCTTCGGGCCAGGCGTCTTCACCGCAGGGACGCGGCTCCCACGGATGTGTCTCCACTTATGTGCGGGCCCAGCATCTCGGTCGCTTACAAGCAGGCCCCGCCTGGCAGGTTCGCCTTCCTCCTCCCGCTCGAACAGAGGCGAGGCAGGGGAGGCAGGGCTGAGCGCTCGCCGACGTGGCCCCGTCGACTCGAGCCGTCTCCGGCGACGCCCCGGCCACCGGAATGACCAACGCGGAGAGGCGCATCCAACCATGGGTAACACGCCTGTCGGGGAGGACCAGGTTGAGCAGGGGTTCAACCATGGCGGAGAAGGGCCTTGGCCACCTTGGGCTTCGAGCGCACGGGCATCTCGGGGAGGATTGGCGGAGGTGGGGAGCTTCCTGGAGATCGTGCGATGGCACCGGAGTGGCCAGGAGGGAGAGAGAGGCTCGGGGTTGCTTGAATTCGAGCGGCGGCCGGCGGCGGGACTCCGGCCAGGGAGGTGGCTGTAGGGCACGGGGAGAGCAGTGGGACTGTCGGGGAGGTACACTAGAGGGAGAGGGGGCAAATGGAGCCACGAGGAGAGTCTGGGGTGCCCTATAAATAGGTGGGCGGCGGTCCACCGAGGTCTCGTGCGCCGGCGAGCTTGTTCTCGTCGCTGCAAGCCACGGGGGCGCCCGTGGGTGTGTCCGGGGGGTTCGTGGGGTTGGTCCAGGCCTAGAGAAGGAGAGAGGAGGAGCGGGAATGCGCCAGGGCAGCGCACGTGTGAGGCTGCCCACTGGAGCGCTCGGGCGGCCATGGCGCGCGTGCGAGCAGGGGCCGAAGAGAGAGAGGAAGGAGGGGGCCGATCGTCTAGCGTGTCCCGGACGCCGAGGCGGCCTCGGGGGACACAATCCCATCGCCCCAGGCTGTCGGGTGCTGCTGATTGGGGGTGGCTACAGTGCGCCAGGGCACTGTAGCGCGCTCCAGAGCGCCCGTTTGGCCGGCATGGCCGTGTCCTCACCGCTCTGGACGCGTCCACTTTGCCCAATGATGTCTAGGGGGTCAGGGGAGGAGTAAACAAAGAGGTTTTGGTCTTGGATGCCCTGGTGAGCTTCTAGAAGGGGAGTGTGCTGAGAGACAAGGGTGAATATGGAGATTCAGAGATGTAAAATGGGGTTTCACCCCCTCGATCATTGAGCTGTGGAGGAGAAAGAGTCCCTGGAGGTAGAAGGTGACTAGGAGCAGCTGTGGTAAAAAGTTGAGCTCAAGTAGAATAGTGAAAGGGGGCAGAACAGTGGTTTTGGTAAAATGGCAGAAGGTGTTTGATGTAGTTTTGGGAAAGCAAATGACTTCCAATTGACATGAGACTTAACAGGATCAAATGTCACATATATTTAGGCCCTTCCACCAATTTTGAGCTCATTTGGGCAAAGTTTCCAATGCAACCTTTGTAAACCCTAGAAATCAACAAAAATGGATTTCTCAAGATTAGGTTAAGCAAATCATCTCCCCTTGATGCACCACTTGGTGTAGAGTCATCATTTCGGTTTGTGAGCATGTCCACCAAATTTGAGGCCCCAAGTAAAAAGTTGGCAGTGTAGAGTTGTTCAAATTTGGATCTGGTCAAAAAGGGTTTTGGGGCACTTAGGTCAAGTTATGCTTCTCCAATACTTGTGCCATTTGGTCTAGATGCATAATTAGACCATTCTAGCATCTGCACCAAGTTTGAGAGCATTTGGACAAGTTTGGCAATGTAAAGTTGCTCAAACTTCAAAATGGACAGAAGTGGTTTTGAGGGGATTAGATGATGTTTCCTAGATCTTCAAGGCATGAGGCTTTGCAAGATCATCAAATATGTCATATTTGACATGATAGAATTTCCCCGGAATTTTTGGAGAATATTTCCTTTGTAAATATTTCAAAAGCTTGAAATATTCAGAAAGGATTTTGGAAGGATTTGTCCAATATTTTAATCATGACCATGATGGTCAAAAAAATATTTTAATCATGACCATGTGTTGAAACTCTTATATATGGACAATATATGTCCTATGAGTTTCCCTGAATTTTGGCAATTATTTTTGAAATAATTAAATAATTTTTCCCTATTAAAGACCATTTCTGGCCTTAAGAAAAAGCTTTTAAATAAAATATAAAAATAAATTTTAAAATTATAATTTTGTGGTTCCTAGGAGTCCTATACCTAATAGGATTCAAATATACTTTTTGAAAGATTTTTCACACCCTAATTAAGGTACTTGTAGTGCAAACCTCAATTCAGGGGGTTTTTGGAAAACTAATTTTAGAAAATACTATTTGGCCAAAATATTTTTATAAGAAAATTCTATACTATTCTATACACATGGCATGATCATTGAGGAAAGGTTTTGGATCAAGGAGATGAAGTATAAGAGTTGGAGGATTTATTTGATTTTTAGAGCACTAGCAAACAACAGACAGAAAATCAATCAAGCAAAGTCAAAATCACTCAAAAGTTTTTTTTTGTAAATCCACAATTTTAGCATGATTATTAGCTTAAGTGTTGTGGCATGAAAATCAGGGTGTGACAGACCTACCGCCCTTAGAAGAATCTCGTCCCCGAGATTCCCAGACTAGGCGTGGAAAGGAATACGGAGTCTTGGATACGGGGTAGTCTTCACTTCTTCTTGCTGGTTCTGCTTCCGGGTGGTGCTCCATGGAATCTTGAAGTACTTGGTGGTGTGGCTTCTTGCTTGTTACCCTCTTTGATGCAGGTTGCTGAGGGGTCTTTGGTATGGGTTAGGTTGAGTTAGACGTCAAAGGCTTGGTGACCTATGTCCTTGCGGGGACCAGGCTAGTTAGGAAGTAAGAAGTACTTCCAGAGTGGTGACTCGTGGAATATTTGGTGCACGGTGGGTATCTCAGGTGGTAAATCTAGCTGGTAGCCGTCTACCATTAGACTTGCAGGGGTCTTGAAGGAGGTCGATAAATCTTGGTGTGAGCGTCCCTTCGACACGGAAATGCTCGGTCCCTTTGAGAGGAGTGGCTTGCAGATACGCCCGGCCTTGGACGCAGGAGTTTACTTCTTGATGACGATGGTCGGTGTAGTTCTTCCTTATTGACAGGGCGGTCTTCAAATGTCTTCTATCCAGCTGTTTGTTTCTTCTTTTGTCTTCGGGCAGGCAAGTGGGCCATCAAATAATGATGTTACCCAACTTGTCCAATTACTCCATGAGGTCTATGGGGTACGCAAGGTAGGCTGTGGTGGTGGTCTCCATTGAGTATTGGCAGAGGTCTTCTTGACTTGGAGTCAAGGCTGTGGTCAGGATCTGACCATGTTATGGCTCGGTGGGGCTTAAGGGTATTCAAGGATTCTAGTGAGTGAGTGAACGTTTATTATCTTATCCTTAAGCACGGTTTCTGAGATGACAATAGCTCTATTTAGTACTCCGAACGAAAAAGCATCTTCTCACATAGACCAACTTCAATCACCACTCATGCCATACATATCCTCATGACCCTCAAGAGGCGGTCTAACAAAATTGTACTCGTGTACGATCCCCAAATCCATATGTATGTCTACCCCTAAAATCCATGGGTAGATCATACATGCTGCTAAGCTTAAATTAAACTCTACAATCCAAGCACTCAACCTATTCTTGCAAGGTTCAAGATAATGCATCTCTATTCTAAGGAAACACGTCATATGCCACTCCAAGATCTTGTTTCCTTCCTATAGATCAACTCCAATAGCCCGGTAATTTCCATCAATCACCACATAATCCAACAATTCTACAAATCCAATGTCTACGGCGTTCCACAAGATCTCAAGTCCCTATAATACCCTAACACTTGGAAGGACTATGCATTACGATAGTAAGTCCACCAAATTCCCAATATCCGGGTAAAGTAAACTCCAAGGTCATGATTATATAGATCCCTAAGTCAACTCCGACAAATAATCCAATCTCCTAGTTTATTGTCCACCGAGAAGCATGGTATCATGATCAAGATCATCGGTCTAACTCCAATTTACTCCAAACCATGCAGACATATACGACATCTATACCCAACCAGAATCACCTACATAAATCCAATCTCGTGCCCAACGAGAATTCCTACATTCTTCCCCAAAGTCGTGATCCCGCCAATATGGAAACCTCACAATCCATCAAGCCCTCGGATAATTCCTCGAAGTTATGGATATAAAGCCACCAAGTCATCTGTCTAATATCCTCAAAATGGTCTATCTATGGCATCGTCAGTTCTTGTGCTATATCAGGATGAAAATGTGCTCATTCACTGTGTCCACTAGTTCCATTACGAACCCAGTGTTGTGCAAGGTTGCATAGGCTTAACTGGTTCTCTTGCAATTCTATGGGTTAGGCACATGGTTAAGGATTCGTGCTGGAGTGTCTTGTGAAGTCTCAAAGGGTCTAGGAATGGGTCTCCAGCCTGGGGGGTTAAACATAACTTCACGGGGTTGCACTTGTTCGTGAAGGTTTTAGCAGAAGTCTTCAGTGCCAGTTGGTTGCCGAGGTAGAATCCTTGGTGCATCTTGTCTTGTGGGTCTTCAGTTGGGGAGAGAGAAGAGAGGGAAAGAGTAGCATAGAGGAAGGGGAATGCCTAAAGGGGGTTCTATAGTGCAGGTGCAACCAAACAGGTGCAAAAAGGCCGAAACAAAAAGAAACAAGGCAAGGAAGATGATATAGCCACGCACTTGTTGCCTAGGGCAAAAGTGCGACTTATATCAAAACACAAACAAATAAAAACAAGCAACACACAATCATGGTTCTATTCGAACCATCATATGGACTCGACTGCGCATAGGGGGTACACGACCCATCCTACCCTAGGGGTTCTCGGACTCAGCACTCGTGACTTGTGCCTCGTGCAGTCTTCTAAGTTTTCCTCAGGTGTTGATATATCCCTTGTAGTTGTTTGATGAACGATCCGGGTTGAGCCTGAAGAATCTTCAACAACTTCTCGCCTGATGAGGTGATGCGGTGAAGGTGTCTCCTTGCAGCTGGCGTTGACTTGTCTTCTCTTGTCTCTTTAATCATGATGATCCCTTGTGCCTTCTGGGGCGTCGGGGGTACCAGGTAGGCAATCCTTTATGCAATGATATTAACAAGGCATAGTAGAGGTTCAACATGTCGGTTACGTTGATGACAACAGCGACACCAAGAGCGGGGGACGAAGAGAACCGTTTTTCCTGCTCACTATAGTGAGGCGGACCAATGGCGAGGTTCTCATCCACCGGTGGTCGCCGATGCAACAACGGTAGTGACAGGATTACTCTATTAGCGATGTATATCATGATTTTGCATAACCTATACCCTGGTCGTCATAGGCCAATGTTGCATCTTCTTGGGGCACTGTCAAGGGTGTCACCATCTTCTCGGTCTTCATGTCCTCATTCCTCAAGGATAGATTTTCTGTTGGTATCGTCTTGTGGTGGTGTCGCCACTCTTGCGTGCAGAAGTGGTGGGTGAGTGTTTGGCAAGGTGCACTCCACAAGGATTACAGAAAATCCAGTGGTCACGGCATAAGGGTTCTAGCGACCAAAAGTTTTGAGGGGGGGAGATCAAGTATAGCCTAGTTTCCGAAAATCTGAGAAGGGAAGAGAAGTATAGATAGTTTTGAAATCTAGTAATAGTTTTGGAAATAGTTTTACCCTAACTAACGACCATGCTAACTAAGGCTTCCTACAGTCAGGATGGCTCTGATACCAGCTCTGTGGGGACCCCGACTCTTAAGTCGTGATCACCGAATGCACGTGTATAGTGATCCCAGAGATCAATGCTCACTGAACACACAGAAGCTAAATAACAAGAGTCTTACATCCATACATACCGTATTACACAAATAGGACCATTATGGTCAAGCCTTGAGTATATCACTGCAGCGGAAATCTTCAATAACAACTTGGACCCATGCCATCTGCCTTAACCCTCCAGGCATTCTGACTGGGAAGCGTCCTAGCTCGCATGTTCGTCACCAAGAAATCTTCATCATATCCTGTTCTCTCATGCCTGGCCAATAAAATAACCAGTGGCAAGCCAATGATTACTTTGAATGTACTCGCAAGCAATCCATGATTTGGTTCAAAGTAACAATGCAATTGTACAACAATGAGCAATCTAGCTACGAGCTAGAATAAATATTCTACTGTCGGTGTACTAAGATAGGGGTACCTTAGTACCCCAACTTGTGCACGGGCAGTAGCAGCTTCCCGGGGCAGGCTCTACCACGTGCTTGCCGGAAACCTCTCCGATCCTCATTTAAGCCATTCAAAAACAAAGTATACAAGACAGTAGATCAAGGCCCCGGCAAGTGGAGCTTGCCGGGAAGGCCGTTCCAGGCTCAAGATTTCCTCATTAACACAATACCCTGGCAAGAGGAGCTTGCCAGGAAGACCAGAAGACTGTATCTAGAAGCCAAGCCCCGGCGCACTTTGCGCCCCGGAAAGACCCGGGGAGCGACAAGCTTCCCGGCCCGACAAGATCAAGCTCCCGGCAAGGTGCTTGCCGGGGGAAGTCTGCACTGTGTGCCTGCGCTCCAGCTCATCAGCCCATGCGTCGCCCTGGGACCATTCCAGGGACGCGTGGCGGATGGCTGTGCAGCCTGGGGGACACGGTGGCACTCCACGGTGACGAAGCCATCGACGTGGCAAACGGAGACGCAAGGGCGGGCGCTTTTGGGGTCGACGGCGACGGGCATTTAATGCTCTTGTCCCCCACTGTCAAAGTAGGTGATGACCACTGTACATCCACTGTTCATCCACTGTTCCCGCACTGTTACAACTACCACCACAATTACATTTTTACCCCTTTCTCCTACGTTGACACCTGTCGGTGACCCCTTGAGCTATAAAAGGAGGCCCATGCACAACGTAGAGGGGGTTCGGAACCTAGATCGCTCATTTGCTCGGTGTAGCTAGTTCTTCAAGATCCCGAGCTCCCCAACTCAATACAAACTAAGCAGGAGTAGGGTTTTGCGCGTCCATCGCGGCCCGAACCTGGGTAAACTGCCCGCGTGCTCACCTCGATCTGCTCTTTGTGCTCCCTCCGCTCCCTTACCGCACGAACAAGGGGCTCCGGTCCCATAGGTGCTCGTGGTGGACAGTTTCCCCCGACATCTTTGGCGCGCGGATTGGTGCTGGATAGTAGAGGACGAGCCGCAGCCCTTCACTGCACCGTGCACAACTGCTATAGTGCGCGGCAGGGCCAGGAGCCGATGGAGCAACTTCTCCTCCTCGGGCTCGTCGCTCCTGCCAGGCGCCTCGACGATTTTCAGTCCCGCGGAGGCGAGAACCTCCCCATCGAAGGCCTCTCCCTCCGCGGGGGCTCGCGACGAGGATCCCCACGGTACCTGAATGAAGACGCCGTTGGGAGCCTCGAGGTAGAAGCCTGACTGCTCCTTTCCGGCGGAGGGGTCGGCGGCCGGTGCAGCACTCGATGCTCCTGCCGCCTCCGGGCCGGCAGTGCGGTCGCCGTCCCCCTCCTCGGCCGCAGCGTCGGCGGTTGGAGCAGTCTCCTCCGCGGCCGGCTCGTCGGCTCCCGCCCTGCTATCAGTAGCAGTGGCGTTGCCGTCGCCGCCGCCCGCCTCCTCCTCGACGACGACCTCCGTCTCCATCTGCTCTGGGGGAGGAGGATCTAGAAGAAGAAGAAAAAGAAAAAAGTTCAAGCAAATATCCAAAAAAGACGAATCCAAGAAGACAAGATTACAAAACTTACCTTGGCGGACTTCGTCGACGACAGGCTCCCTCGCCGGGGAGCTCTCCCTTGGCGGGGTGGCCGCCCTCGCCGGGCTGCTCGCCCTCGGCGGGGTACTCGCCCTTGGCGGAGTACCCGCCCTTGGCGGAGCGCTCTCCCTCGCCGGAGAGTTCGTCCTTGGCGGGGACGGCGGGGCCTGCAGCTCCTCGGGAGTGGTCTCCGGGCGCCCCTATGGCTGCGGCTCCACCTCTGCACAAGACAATCAAGACAAAAACAACAAGATGTTAATACAAGACAAAATCCTCAAGCGCGCCCGACGAGTGGAAAGATCAAACACCAGACTTACGCTGGGGGCTGCGCTGGGGGCTGCTCCTCGGAGCAGCGCTTGGGTCCGGCAAGCTCGTCGCCGGCGCGTCCCCTGTCGCCACGACGGGCGAGTCGTCCTCGACCTCGACTACGGGAACCTTGGCCTTCTTCGCCGCTCGCTGGGCCAGGGTCCTGAAATCAAAACAAGAAGCAAGATCAGAATCATCAACGGAAGAATCAAGACGGAATTGAAGAAGCTACAGAATACAAGTCCTTACTCCTGTTCCTCGTCGTCGTCGTCGTCGCTCAGGGCGGAGAAGTCGAACTCCACCTGAGGCGCGTCTGCACGAGGGGCAGGAGGAGAAGGCTCCCGCGGGCGCTTGGCGGTCCCCGGGGCTGGGGGCTGCGAGGACCCGGCCCCTGTGGACGCCGAGGCCCAGGGAGCAGGTGGAGCAGCCGCTCCGCTCTGAGAAGACCCTCCTCCACTAGGCGCTGACGTACGGGGCGCCTCCGCCGTAGCCTGTGTGCGGGGCGCCTCCGCCACGGTTGGTGCGCCGGGCGCTCCCGTCGCAGCTTGGCTCCCCCGGGTAGCTCGCGCCGCCCGGCGAGCTGGTTGTTGTCGGGGCGCCTGCGCCCTCGTCGCCGTCGCCACCTTGCGGAGACGCTTCAGCGGAGATCGCCTGGGACTTGCCCGAGGCGGGGAGGTCTCCGAGGACGAGGAGACGTCGTCGTTGTAGAGCCCCAGGGACCCACCGGAGTCCTCGCCGCCCCCGGCGTCCTCCTCCTCCTCCTCGGCCGGCTCGCTGGGCCCAGCGCCCTGCCCTGTGGCCATGCTCCCCCCGGCGCCACCTCTCCCTCCGGCGCCTCTGCTTCCTCCGGCAACGTCGACCCTCGCGGCGGCCTCGGTCACGACCCCGGGGATCCCGGCGTGCCTCAAAGAAGGGACCCCGGCGAGCTCGTCGGGAGGAAGCTTGAGCAGCCTGCGGATCTCCGCCTCCTCTGCTTGGCACGATGCTTCCGCAGCCTCTGCCTCTTCAACTGTGAACCCGAACTCTCCTGCTGCTGCAGCTGTGGCGGCCTCTTCTACTCGGGAAGCAATATAAGCAATCTCCCGGTCAGTGGTGTCCCGGGTGAGCCCCTTGATCTCCTCCTTGTTCTTTGGCACCTCCACCAAGTTGTCGAAGAAGCTCATGATGGCATCCGGCTTGGGCGCTATCCATGTTGGATCGACGCCGTGCGAGTCGCATGCGGGCATCATTGCGCGTAAGGGGTCCCGGGCCGTGCTGTTGCAAAGAGGCATCACTCCCCGGGGAGCTCTAAACCACTCTGGGTGGGCCGGGTCGTGCTTAAAAAGTTCCCGGACCATCCCCTTCAGCTCCAGCGACGTGAAGTTGAAGTTCAGCCCTGGGCGCAGTCTCATAATGTCCGCCGCGTTGCCGTACTCCCATGCTGGCCTCTTCCTCTCCTGTAGAGGGGCAATGCGGCGGCGGAGGAAGTCTGCTCCTACTTCTCCCATGGTCAGTTTGGCTACCCGGAGACGAAGAATTCTGACAAGGGCGACGTTGAGCTTGATGTCGTCCGAGTCCAGCTCACTCCAATCCCTGCCGCGCACTATAGCAGTTGTGCGCGGCGCAGTGAAGGGCTGCGGCTCGTCCTCTACTATCCAGCACCAATCCGCGCGCCACTCCTCCCACTTGCCGCGGAGCTCCCCTTGCAGATAGGATTCCTTTTTGTTCAAGCGGAAGACCCAAGAGATCCCTCCGGAGAGGGGAGCGCCGGCCTCTACTCTAGGTGTAAAGAAATGCCTAAAAAGTGCTACGTTTGGATAAATCCCAATATAGTTTTCGCACAGATGTGCGAAAACCGCCATCGTGAGGATGGCGTTGGGGGTGAAGTCTAGAAGATGGAGGTTGTAGGTGTTCATGATATCGCAGAAAAATTCAGAGAATGGAGGGCAAAGGCCGCAGTGGAAGAAAGCAGCGAAGAAGAAATACCCGCCGGGGTACAGATCCTTGGCGGCGGCGGGATAAGCTCTGGTCCGAGGATGCGCCTTGGTCTCCTTGGCCCAGAACAAGTAGTACTTGTTCCAGAGTTCCCGCGCGCCGAGCCTTGGCGCGAAGACGACATTCCTCTTCCGCAGGAGAGCAAGCTTCGCCGCCTGCTCGGATTTCTCCTTCTTGGTCTTCTCCGCCTTCGCCTTCTCGGTCTTCGGGGCCATGGCGGGGGCGGCGAGGGAAGGGGGGCGAAGAGTCCGGCGGCGCCGCAGATGCGGGAGACGGCGGAGGAGGTGTGGAGGCGGAGCGCAAAGGGGAATTTCTGGAGATGGAAGAAGCAATGAAGACGAAGTAAGGTAACGGCCCCTGCTTCCTCTGCTTTTAAGGGGGAAGTGGGGGACGCTCCGCATTTCCCATTAAAGAACATGGCCACGTTCTCTCCCACGACGCCGCAATTGACGCGTGCCGTTAGGGAGGGACGCGGCGGATGCGGGAGGGGAATTACGGCTTGCCGTGGGCCGCGCGTGCCCGTGCACTGTTTTGGGCCTGGTCCAACAGCGCTCGGCACCGTGTGTGGCCCAGGCCCGGGGGCTCCTGTCGGTGTACTAAGATAGGGGTACCTTAGTACCCCAACTTGTGCACGGGCAGTAGCAGCTTCCCGGGGCAGGGTCTACCACGTGCTTGCCGGAAACCTCTCCGATCCTCATTTAAGCCATTCAAAAACAAAGTATACAAGACAGTAGATCAAGGCCCCGGCAAGTGGAGCTTGCCGGGAAGGCCGTTCTAGGCTCAAGATTTCCTCATTAACACAAGACCCTGGCAAGAGAAGCTTGCCAGGAAGACCAGAAGACTGTATCTAGAAGCCAAGCCCCGGCGCACTTTGCGCCCCGGCAAGACCCGGGGAGCGACAAGCTTCCCGGCCCGACAAGATCAAGCTCCCGGCAAGGTGCTTGCCGGGGGAAGTCTGCACTGTGTGCCTGCGCTCCAGCTCATCAGCCCACGCGTCGCCCTGGGACCATTCCAGGGACGCGTGGCGGATGGCTGTGCAGCCTGGGGGACACGGTGGCACTCCACGGTGACGAAGCCATCGCCGTGGCAAACGGAGACGCAAGGGCGGGCGCTTTTGGGGTCGACGGCGACGGGCATTTAATGCTCTTGTCCCCCACTGTCAAAGTAGGTGATGACCACTGTTCATCCACTGTTCATCCACTGTTCCCGCACTATTACAACTACCACCACAATTACATTTTTACCCCTTTCTCCTACTTTGACACCTGTCGGTGCTGTTCAAGAAAGAGAAGCTTACCGGAGAACAGATAGACTATGAAAGCTAAGTTACCAGAATTTGAGCAGTTCAAATTTTTAAATTTTAGTTATCTTCCTTGAACAACCACACTTTGTATGGAAAACCTGTGCGCGGAGGAACCTACCCGTGGCTAGCCGCACCCTTATCTTGTTTTAGAGTACGCTCAACGACTTAAGTGAGCTGCGACAAGTGTCGCGCCCTTGCTTCGTTTCCGAGTTCGCTCAGCAAGCTAAGTGCGTCGCGACTAGCTGCGGCAAGGTTACTTGCCGGTGAGGCCTTGGCCAGCAGGCTGCTCAGAGTCCAGCACTCAGCGCTCGCGGCAAGGGCCCCTTGCCGGCAAGTCCCCTAGAAGCATAGGGTTAAAAACATACAAAGTAAAGGACCAAAACAAGGGAGATAACACTGCATCGATTGCTCAAAATAGGATAATATATTACAAGGGATAACTTGTCGCAATCACTAACAGATTCGTGTCCATGGCACACTTTGCAGCAACAAAGGAAATAAAAAGAAAGAGGCCTAGTCTACGCGATCGCCTTCACGCCTGGAGATCTTGTTCACCTTGGCGATAATGTGGGCGACCTGCGCCTTCAGCGCCTCCATATCCGCGTCGGCCGGCAAGCTGCGGAGAACGTTGACGAGATTTATACCAGGATTGCGGTACACTATCTTCGTCAGAACGCGCTCCAAAGTTCCCGCGCAGAGCTGGCGTGACTCCTCGGCCAGTTGCGCGGGGAGCTTCTTCTGAAGACTTGCGAGAGCCGGCGCGACCCCTCTGAAGAAGAGACTGAGCTTGGCGCTGTGGGGGAGATTTGGATCCGGAGAGTATATGAGATGCTCAACCTTCAGCGCCATCAGCTCCTTGTCGATGCTAGCTGCGGAGGCCACCAAGTCATCGGTCCATACTTCGACGGTCCGGCGGAAGTTCTCAGCTGAAGTGGCGGCGCTCTCCACCAGGCCTCGCTCCCTGCGGAGCTCGTCCTTCAGCTTGGTTTCGCGGTCCCGGACGGCGTCGAGCGAATTCTTCAGCGTCGAGACTTTCAGCTCCAGATCTGCAATTGAGTCCTTGGCGGCCTTCAGCTCGTCGCCCTGCTTGGAGAGGCGTACCTGGAGTTCCGAGTTGGTGTGGGCGTCCTTCTCGCGCTCTGTATTGAGCGCGGTGACCCTCTCCATGCTCGCCTTTAGGTACTCCTCCAGCTGCATAACCTTAACCTCAAGGTCTTTCTTGGCGGTCTCTGCTGTGGCGGCGGCGGCCTTCGCTTCCTTCAGCTCTCCGCCAAGGGCCTGCTCCCGAGCGGCAAGGTCGTCCTCGTGAGAGTCGAGCTCGACCTTCCGCTGGTTGAGCACTCCTTCTCGCTGGGATAACGCTTCTCCGGCGAGTCGCTGCTGCTCCTCGGCCTCGGCCTTCTCCAGGAGCCACTCCTGGTATTCTCCAGCAAGCCTCTCGCGCTCCTCCGCCAAGTTGCGGAGGGCCTCCTGGTTGGCGGCGCGGAGCTCGGCGGCGCGTTTCTCCATATCAGTTGCGGCCTTGGCGGTGAGGGCTTCTCGAGATTCAAGTTTCGCCTGCCTGGCCCGGTAAAGGGCCAGGAGCCGATGGAGCAACTTCTCCTCCTCGGGATCGTCGCTCCCGCCAGGCGCCTCGACGATTTTCAGTCCCGCGGAGGCGAGAACCTCCCCATCGAAGGCCTCTCCCTCCGCGGGGGCTCGCGACGAGGATCCCCACGGTACCTGAATGAAGACGCCGTTGGGAGCCTCGAGGTAGAAGCCTGACTGCTCCTTTCCGGCGGAGGGGTCGGCGGCCGGTGCAGCACTCGATGCTCCTGCCGCCTCCGGGCCGGCAGTGCGGTCGCCGTCCCCCTCCTCGGCTGCAGCGTCGGCGGTTGGAGCAGTCTCCTCCGCGGCCGGCTCGTCGGCTCCCGCCCTGCTATCAGTAGCAGTGGCGTTGCCGTCGCCGCCGCCCGCCTCCTCCTCGACGACGACCTCTGTCTCCATCTGCTCTGGGGGAGGAGGATCTAGAAGAAGAAGAAAAAGAAAAAAGTTCAAGCAAATATCCAAAAAAGACGAATCCAAGAAGACAAGATTACAAAACTTACCTTGGCAGACTTCGTTGACGACAGGCTCCCTCGCCGGGGAGCTCTCCCTTGGCGGGGTGGCCGCCCTCGCCGGGCTGCTCGCCCTCGGCGGGGTACTCGCCCTTGGCGGAGTACCCGCCCTTGGCGGAGCGCTCTCCCTCGCCGGAGAGTTCGTCCTTGGCGGGGACGGCGGGGCCTGCAGCTCCTCGGGAGTGGTCTCCGGGCGCCCCTGTGGCTGCGGCTCCACCTCTGCACAAGACAATCAAGACAAAAACAACAAGATGTTAATACAGGACAAAATCCTCAAGCGCGCCCGACGAGTGGAAAGATCAAACACCAGACTTACGCTGGGGGCTGCTCCTCGGAGCAGCGCTTGGGTCCGGCAAGCTCGTCGCCGGCGCGTCCCCTGTCGCCGCGACGGGCGAGTCGTCCTTGACCTCGACTACGGGAACCTTGGCCTTCTTCGCCGCTCGCTGGGCCAGGGTCCTGAAATCAAAACAAGAAGCAAGATCAGAATCATCAACGGAAGAATCAAGACGGAATTGAAGAAGCTACAGAATACAAGTCCTTACTCCTGTTCCTCGTCGTCGTCGTCGTCGCTCAGGGCGGAGAAGTCGAACTCCACCTGAGGCGCGTCTGCACGAGGGGCAGGAGGAGAAGGCTCCCGCGGGCGCTTGGCGGTCCCCGGGGCTGGGGGTTGCGAGGACCCGGCCCCTGTGGACGCCGAGGCCCGGGGAGCAGGTGGAGCAGCCGCTCCGCTCTGAGAAGACCCTCCTCCACTTGGGGCTGACGTACGGGGCGCCTCCGCCGTAGCCTGTGTGCGGGGCGCCTCCGTCGCGGTTGGTGCGCCGGGCGCTCCCGTCGCAGCTTGGCTCCCCCGGGTAGCTCGCGCCGCCCGGCGAGCTGGTTGTTGTCGGGGCGCCTGCGCCCTCGTCGCCGTCGCCGCCTTGCGGAGACGCTTCAGCGGAGATCGCCTGGGACTTGCCCGAGGCGGGGAGGTCTCCGAGGACGAGGAGACGTCGTCGTTGTAGAGCCCCAGGGACCCACCGGAGTCCTCGCCGCCCCCGGCGTCCTCCTCCTCCTCCTCGGCCGGCTCGCTGGGCCCAGCGCCCTGCCCTGTGGACGTGCTCCCCCCGGCGCCCCCGCTCCCTCCGGCGCCTCTGCTTCCTCCGGCAACGTCGCCCCTCGCGGCGGCCTCGGTCACGACTCCGGGGATCCCGGTGTGCCTCAAAGAAGGAACCCTGGCGAGCTCGTCGGGAGGAAGCTTGAGCAGCCTGCGGATCTCCGCCTCCTCTGCTTGGCACGATGCTTCCGCAGCCTCTGCCTCTTCAACTGTGAACCCGAACTCTCCTGCTGCTGCAGCTGCGGCGGCCTCTTCTACTCGGGAAGCAATATAAGCAATCTCCCGCTCAGTGGTGTCCCGGGTGATCCCCTTGATCTCCTCCTTGTTCTTCGGCACCTCCACCAAGTTGTCGAAGAATCTCATGATGGCATACGGCTTGGGCGCTATCCATGTTGGATCGACGCCGTGCGAGTCGCATGCGGGCATCATTGCGCGTAAGGGGTCCCGGGCCGTGCTGTTGCAAAGAGGCACCACTCCCTGGGGAGCTCTAAACCACTCTGGGTGGGCCGGGTCGTGCTTAAAAAGTTCCCGGACCATCCCCTTCAGCTCCAGCGACGTGAAGTTGAAGTTCAGCCCTGGGCGCAGTCTCATAATGTCCGCCGCGTTGCCGTACTCCCATGCTGGCCTCTTCCTCTCCTGTAGAGGGGCAATGCGGCGGCGGAGGAAGTCTGCTCCTACTTCTCCCATGGTCAGTTTGGCTACCCGGAGACGAAAAATTCTGACAAGGGCGACGTTGAGCTTGATGTCGTCCGAGTCCAGCTCACTCCAATCCCTGCCGCGCACTATAGCAGTTGTGCGCGGCGCAGTGAAGGGTTGCGGCTCTTCCTCTACTATCCAGCACCAATCCGCGCACCACTCCTCCCACTTGCCGCGGAGCTCCCCTTGCAGATAGGATTCCTTTTTGTTCAAGCGGAAGACCCAAGAGATCCCTCTGGAGAGGGGAGCGCCGGCCTCTACTCTAGGCGTAAAGAAATGCCTAAAAAGTGCTACGTTTGGATAAATCCAAATATAGTTTTCGCACAGATGTGCGAAAACCGCCATCGTGAGGATGGCGTTGGGGGTGAAGTCTAGAAGATGGAGGTTGTAGGTGTTCATGATATCGCAGAAAAATTCAGAGAATGGAGGGCAAAGGCCGCAGTGGAAGAAAGCAGCGAAGAAGAAATACCCGCCGGGGTACAGATCCTTGGCGGCGGCGGGATAAGCTCTGGTCCGAGGATGCGCCTTGGTCTCCTTGGCCCAGAACAAGTAGTACTTGTTCCAGAGTTCCCGCGCGCCGAGCCTTGGCGCGAAGACGACATTCCTCTTCCGCAGGAGAGCAAGCTTCGCCGCCTGCTCGGATTTCTCCTTCTTGGTCTTCTCCGCCTTCGCCTTCTCGGTCTTCGGGGCCATGGCGGGGGCGGCGAGGGAAGGGGGGCGAAGAATCCGGCGGCGCCGCAGATGCGGGAGACGGCGGAGGAGGTGTGGAGGCGGAGCGCAAAGGGGAATTTCTGGAGATGGAAGAAGCAATGAAGACGAAGTAAGGTAACGGCCCCTGCTTCCTCTGCTTTTAAGGGGGAAGTGGGGGACGCTCCGCATTTCCCATTAAAGAACATGGCCACGTTCTCTCCCACGACGCCGCAATCGACGCATGCCGTTAGGGAGGGACGCGGCGGATGCGGGAGGGGAATTACGGCTTGCCGTGGGCCGCGCGTGCCCGTGCACTGTTTTGGGCCTGGTCCAACAGCGCTCGGCACCGTGTGTGGCCCAGGCCCGGGGGCTCCTGTCGGTGTACTAAGATAGGGGTACCTTAGTACCCCAACTTGTGCACGGGCAGTAGCAGCTTCCCGGGGCAGGGTCTACCACGTGCTTGCCGGAAACCTCTCCGATCCTCATTTAAGCCATTCAAAAACAAAGTATACAAGACAGTAGATCAAGGCCCCGGCAAGTGGAGCTTGCCGGGAAGGCCGTTCCAGGCTCAAGATTTCCTCATTAACACAAGACCCTGGCAAGAGGAGCTTGCCAGGAAGACCAGAAGACTGTATCTAGAAGCCAAGCCCCGGCGCACTTTGCGCCCCGGCAAGACCCGGGGAGCGACAAGCTTCCCGGCCCGACAAGATCAAGCTCCCGGCAAGGTGCTTGCCGGGGGAAGTCTGCACTGTGTGCCTGCGCTCCAGCTCATCAGCCCACGCGTCGCCCTGGGACCATTCCAGGGACGCGTGGCGGATGGCTGTGCAGCCTGGGGGACACGGTGGCACTCCACGGTGACGAAGCCATCGCCGTGGCAAACGGAGACGCAAGGGCGGGCGCTTTTGGGGTCGACGGCGACGGGCATTTAATGCTCTTGTCCCCCACTGTCAAAGTAGGTGATGACCACTGTTCATCCACTGTTCATCCACTGTTCCCGCACTGTTACAACTACCACCACAATTACATTTTTACCCCTTTCTCCTACGTTGACACCTGTCGGTGACCCCTTGAGCTATAAAAGGAGGCCCATGCACAACCTAGAGGGGGTTCGGAACCTAGATCGCTCATTTGCTCGGTGTAGCTAGTTCTTCAAGCTCCCGAGCTCCCCAACTCAATACAAACTAAGCAGGAGTAGGGTTTTACGCGTCCATCGCGGCCCGAACCTGGGTAAACTGCCCGCGTGCTCACCTCGATCTGCTCTTTGTGCTCCCTCCGCTCCCTTACCGCACGAACAAGGGGCTCCGGTCCCATAGGTGCTCGTGGTGGACAGTTTCCCCCGACATCTACCATCAAGTATATGCATCAATAAATTCATGTAACCTCGAGGACAGGTTACCAATATCAACATGAATAGGATTCAGCTCAACAAGTCAAGTCACCACCTTGACTCATCACACACACATACTTTCACCGATGTAGTAAAATTATGGACATAGTTTAAGTAGCACCACGCAACTGTCCATGACCGTGGACACGGCTATTCGAATAGTTTTACACTGTGCAGAGGTTGCGCACTTTACCCACAAGATCCGGGAAGCTTTCGTGTCACCCCTGATCCCGCAGTACCTCAAGTACTCGGGGGAAGCACCCGGTCATTATCTTTCCTTAGACGACACTAACATAGGGTCCACTCGTTGGTGCACAGCCCTCAAGTACAAGCAGCAGATCATGGGACTTGCCCTATTTTCAATGTCACGCGTACACGAAGGGACCAACGGTGTGTCCGGTGCCCTGTGAAAACAGTCATGGTCGCCTATCGGAGCACGACCCCGTCCCGGGAAAGACCTCAAGTCTTCCCGACACTAGTAATGTGGGCACCATGCTAGTATCGGCCTAAGTAATCAATAAAGCCCCGTCCCATAAGGGGTAGAGTGGTTGCACATGTTTGGTTGGGATGGTAGTCACACATAAATCTAATCCATCATTTCACCCATGAACAAGATCTTTATTGGCACATCACTTCTTCCTCAAGTGATGACCTAACTCAACATCACCCTCGGGCATTAGGGGCACCCGATGGGGTTTTTGAAAAGAATGCAACCACGATGGTTTCATGGCACACATGCATCACTAAGCATCACTACTAACCATTTGCATTGCATCTAGCACATAGCAAGATCATGAGTAAAGCATGCATCATGAGGTGGTTCTCATCTAGGTCACCACCGTCACTCTTATCATCATGCATTCAGAAATAAATGGGTTCCGAAGAACACAAGGGTATCGTGGTCAAAGGGCTGCTTGCCTTATCCTTTCGAGTCTTCAAACCTTCTGGTCCTTCTCCGAGTACTCCGTTTATTTCGTCAACTAACGATGGAAACAATCATAATAAGCAACACAACAAAGCAAAAATAAAAGTGCTCTAAAATTAGGAGTTGGACTTTTCTAGGATACCTTTGGTCATATGAAAAATAACCAAGGTGGTTTCATTGGAGTATGATCAATGGATGGTTTGGCACATTTCAATATGATGGAATCAAGGGTTTTATGGATTTGAAAGAAGTGTACAGAAATATATTTTTGAAAGATGAGCAAAGGCACCCATTTAACAAGTCATGATTTTAGAAGCATCTAGGAGTTGGTTTCACTAGATTTGGAGTTCAAATGAATTCCCTAGGATTTTGCAAAGTTGATAAATATGAAGAAATGGCTCAATATTTGGTGGGGTACAGAAAGTATTAATAAAAATGTTCCAAAACTAAGTTTGGATATGACAAGCATCTAGGAATTTGAACCACTGCATTTGGATCAAATTTGAGCCCTCTGTGATTTTCTAAAGTTCATCACAGAAATAGAATAATGACATTTTGATAATATTTGTGAAGGAAAAGTTTCTGGAAAAATGTGCATGTTGCACCATGTAATAGAGCATGATTTATGGAGCCAGAGGAAATTTGAATCATCCAATTTGGAGTCCAAATTAATTGTTTATGGATTTTTGAAGTTGACTGGAAATGCAAAAAGAAAATGGAAAAGGAGGGGGGTTATACCTATACTGCGTTTCGGGCGCAGTATAGCGCCGTAGCGCCCTGGGCCGGCCCAGCAACACGGCCATACGCGGAGGGCCAGGCGACGTCGGAGGCGCCTTCGGGCCAGGCGTCTTCATCGCAGGGACGCGGCTCCCATGGATGCGTCTCCACTTATGCGCGGGCCCAGCCTCTCGGTCGCTTACAAGCAGGCCCCGCCTGGCAGGTTCGCCTTCCTCCTCCCACTCGAACAGAGGCGAGGCAGGGGAGACAGGGCCGAGCGCTCGCCGGCGTGGCCCCGTCGACTCGGGCCGTCTCCAGCGACGCCCCGGCCACCGGAATGACCAGCGCGGAAAGGCGCATCCAGCCATGGGTAACACGCCTGTCGGGGAGGACCAGGTCGAGCAGGGGTTCAACCATGGCGGAGAAGGGCCTCGGCCACCTTGGGCTTCGAGCGCACGGGCATCTCGGGGAGGATTGGCGGAGGTGGGGAGCTTCCTGGAGATCGTGCGATGGCACCGGAGTGGCGAGGAGGGAGAGAGAGGCTCGGGGTTGCTTGAATTCGAGCGGCGGCCGGCGGCGGGACTCCGGCTAGGGAGGTGGCTGTAGGGCACGGGGAGAGCAGTGGGACTGTTGGGGAGGTACACTAGAGGGAGAGGGGCAAATGGAGCCGCGAGGAGAGTCTTGGGTGCCCTATAAATAGGTGGGCGGCGGTCCACCGAGGTCTCGTGCGCCGGCGAGCTTGTTCCCGTCGCTGCAAGCCACGGGGGCGCCCGTGGGTGTGTCCGGAGGGTTCGTGGGGTTGGTCCAGGCCTAGAGAAGGAGATAGGAGGAGCGGGAATGCGCCAGGGCAGCGCGCGTGTGAGGCTGCCCACTGGAGCGCTCGGGCGGCCATGGCGCGCGTGCGAGCAGGGGACGGAGAGAGAGAGGAAGGAAGGGGCCGACCGTCTAGCGTGTCTCGGACGCCGAGGCGGCCTTGGGGGACACAATCCCATCGCCCCAGGCTGTCGAGTGCTGCTGATTGGGGGTGGCTACAGTGCGCCAGGGCACTGTAGCACGCTCCAGAGCGCCCGTTTGGCCGGCATGGCCGTGTCCTCGCCGCTCTGGACGCGTCCACTTTGCCCAATGATGTCTAGGGGGTCAGGGGAGGAGTAAACAAAGAGGTTTTGGTCTTGGATGCCCTGGTGAGCTTCTAGAAGGGGAGTGTGCTGAGAGACAAGGGTGAATATGGAGATTCAGAGATGTAAAATGGGGTTTCACCCCCCTTAATCATTGAGCTGTGGAGGAGAAAGAGTCCCTGGAGGTAGAAGGTGACTAGGAGCAGCTGTGGTAAAAAGTTGAGCTCAAGTAGAATAGTGAAAGGGGGCAGAACAATGGTTTTGGTAAAATGGCAGAAGGTGTTTGTTGTAGTTTTGGGAAAGCAAATGACTTCCAATTGACATGAGACTTAACAGGATCAAATGTCACATATATTTAGGCCCTTCCACCAATTTTGAGCTCATTTGGGAAAATTTGCCAATGCAACCTTTGTAAACCCTAGAAATCAACAGAAATGGATTTCTCAAGATTAGGTTAAGCAAATCATCTCCCCTTGATGCACCACTTGGTGTAGAGTCATCATTTGGGTTTGTGAGCATGTCCACCAAATTTGAGGCCCCAAGTAAAAAGTTGGCAGTGTAGAGTTGTTCAAATTTGGATCTGGTCAGAAAGGGTTTTGGGGCACTTAGGTCAAGTTATGCTTCTCCAATACTTGTGCCATTTGGTCTAGATGCATAATTAGACCATTCTAGCATATGCACCAAGTTTGAGAGCATTTGGACAAGTTTGGCAATGTAAAGTTGCTCAAACTTCAAAATGGACAGAAATGGTTTTGAGGGGATTAGATGATGTTTCCTAGATCTTCAAGGCATGAGGCTTTGCAAGATCATCAAATATGTCATATTTGACATGATAGAATTTCCCTGGAATTTTTGGAGACTATTTCCTTTGTAAATATTTCAAAAGCTTGAAATATCCAAAAAGGATTTTGGAAGGATTTGTCCAATATTTTAATCATGACCATGTGTTGAAACTCTCATATATGGACAATATATGAACTATGAGTTTCCCAACATTTTGGCAATTATTTTTGAAATGATTAAATAATTTTTCCCTATTAAAGACCATTTCTGGCCTTAAGAAAAAGCTTTTAAATAAAATATAAAAATAACTTTTAAAATTATAATTTTTTGGTTCCTGGGAGTCCTATACCTAATAGGATTCAAATATACTTTTTGAAAGATTTTTCACACCCTAATTAAGGTACTTGTAGTGCAAACCTCAATTCAGTGGGTTTTTGGAAAACTAATTTTAGAAAAATACTATTTGGCCAAAATATTTTTATAAGAAAATTCTATACTGTTCTATACACATGGCATGATCATTGAGAAAAGGTTTTGGATCAAGGAGATGAAGTATAAGAGTTGGAGGATTTATTTTATTTTTTAGAGCACTAGCAAACAGCAGACAGAAAATCAATCAAGCAAAGTCAAAATCACTCAAAAGTTTTTTTTTGTAAATCCATGATTTTAGCATGATTATTAGCTTAAGTATTCTGGCATGAAAATCTGGGTGTGACAAGTAGCCACCTATGTAAGTGGATGTTTAATTTGGTTATGCAACCATGTCCTTATAAGTGTGTATATATATACTATGTTGTTCTGTATGCATGCAATCCCATCGCACAACACACACGTCTTATTAGCAGCAACCGTCTCTGTTATTATCGGTCTTAGCACACATTTTTTATTATAGACCTATTTGCCGCGTATCACGCACATCTTCTTATATTGAATCGTTTCTGTTCTCTTGTCTCAACACAAACAGTTCATCCGGGTGCACCACATGTCATATATTGCAGACACCTTGATTTGCCTGACCGCTCCTTTTGTGTTGCCTAATCACAAACAGTTCATCCGACTGAATCGTATGCTCTACATCGCACATTCCTTCATCTGGCAGCCCGTTTCTTTTGTTCCTCCTCATCGCAAACAGTCAATTGAATTGAACTGTATGCCCACCATCGCACACACAACGAAAATCTGAACCGTGTTTGATGCATCCTCCATCGCAAACATTTTGCACCTTTTTGACATTTTTTTACACCCCCGTTTGCGATTATGGCAAAGCATACAGTTTTATCGAAGGGTCTCTGATCGTAGAGTCGCGTTAGGAGCAACCTGCAGTAGTGCAATTTCCACTTACCAGAAGCGCTTCACTCCCCAGCGATGGCACCAGAAAATTGCCTTGATGACCCACAAGTATAGGGGATCAATGGTAGCTACTTTCGATAAGTAAGAGTGTCGAACCCAACGAGGAGCATAAGGAAATGACAAGTGTTCTTTGGTAAGGTAATGTCTGCAGGTGCTAAAAATTTAAGCAGCGGAGTAGTTTGATAGCAAAATAATTTTGTAACGAGAAAGTAATGATAGTGATAGCAAAAGTGCAGCAAGATAGCCCAATCCTTTTGAGGCAAAGGACAGGCCAAGACGATCTCTTATAATAAGCAAAGCATTCTTGAGGGTACATGGGAATTTCATCTAGTCACTTTCATCATGTTGGTTCAATTCGTGTTCGCTACTTTGATAATTTGATATGTGGGTGTATCAGTGCTTAGGTGTTGTTCTTACTTGAACAAACTCCTACTTTTGATTAACCCTCCCACAAGCATCCGCAACTACGAGAAAAGTATTAAGAATAAATTCTAACCATAGCATTAAACTTTTGGATTCAATCGGTCCCTTACGGAATAGTGCATAAACTGGGATTTAAGCTTCTGTCACTCTCGCAACCCACCATGTAATTACTACTCTACAATGCATTCCCTTAGGCCCAAATATGGTGAAGTGTCTTGTAGTCGACGTTCACATGACACCACTAAGGGAATCACAACATACATACTATCAAAATATCGAACACATATCAAATTCACATGATTTCTCTCGTGACCTCAAGAACAAAGGTAACTACTCACAAGTGATAAACATGCTCAAGATCAGAGGGGTATTAAATAGCATAATGGATTTGAACATATAATCTTCCACCAAATAAACCATATAGTAATCAACTACAAGATGTAATCAACACTACTAGTCACCCACTAGCACCAATCTATAGTTCCGGTACAAGATTGAGCACAAGATATGAACTAGGGTTTGAGATTAGATGGTGTTGTTGAAGATGTTGATGAAGATAGCCCTCTCAGAGATGGGAGAGTTGTTGGTGATGATGATGACAATTATTTCCCCCTCCGGGAGGGAAGTTCCCCTGGTGGAATCGCTCCACCGGAGGGCAAAAGTGCTCCTGCCCAAGTTCCGCCGTGAGATGGCAACGCTCCGTCCCGAAAGGCTCCTCCTTATTTTTCTAGGTCAGAAGGGCTTATATACCAGAAGATGGGCACCGAAGGTGGGCCTGGGTGAGCACAACCCACCAGGGCGCGCCTGGGCTCCCTAGCACGCCTAGGTGGGTTGTGCCCACCTGGTGGGCCCCCTCTGGTACTTATTTGTTCCATTATTATTCAAATAATTCATAAAAATTCTCCGTGGAGTTTCATCTTGTTTGGAGTTGTGCAGAATAGGTGGCCTGACGTAGCTTTTTCAGGTCCAGATTTCCAGCTATCGAAATTCTCCCCCTTGGTGCATTCCTTGCAAATAATGAGAGAAAAGGCATTAGAATTACTCCAAAAAGCATTATTATGCATAATAACAACATACTCCCTCCGTCCGGAAATACTTGTCATCAAAATGAATAAAATGCGATGTATCTAGATGTATTTTAGTTCTAGATACATCCTTTTTTGTCCATTTTGATGACAAGTATTTTTGGACGGAGGGAGTACCTAACAGCAAGAAAACATGATGCAAAATGGACGTATGAGCTCCTCCGTATCCACGCCTGGCACAAGGAAAATTTTGGGATGAAGTATGTACCATTTCCTTAAATATCATCAATGCATGGATATAAACAAAACATTGTATATTGTGACCTGTGGAGGAAAAAAAGACCAAATGCAAAAAGATGAGACATCTTAGCTTATTCCCTTGGCCATTTCTGTAACCAAAGCTATCGGTTGGCCAACACAAAGGAGCTCGAATTTCGGAGCAACAGAAATAGGAATTTAATGATAGTTCTCATTTAGGGTAGTGGTTCTAGGTTTTATATTCAGAATTGTTTTTGTTGTCAAATTTTCTTGAAGAAATGTGTACCGACTGTTTCTGAAATAAAGTAACAATTTGACAAATAGAGTGAAGTGCACAATAGGTCCTTGAACTATTTCAAGGGTGTCACGTAGGTCCTCTAACTATGAAAATCATCATCCAGGTTCTCGAAGTATAACAAGTGTGTCATGCTAAGCAATATATAGGTCCTTGGACTACTTTCACCTTGAACTGATTTTGGACCTGGATGACACACTTACTTCACATTGAGGATCGAGATGATGTTTTACATAGTTCAAGGACCTAGCTGACACCACTGAAATAGTCCAGGGACCTATGCAATGCACTTCACTCAGACAAATAATACAAGAAGCCTCATCTATGTTGGCTTCATGAGGCATGTTTGACGCCGCTCCGCTGGTTGCTACAGTTTGAAGAGATGAGGCAGCGCCTCCTTGCTAAGCTCATTGTGGAGTGCGGCGTCGCGTCATCGCCGGGGTCTCCTTTTTATTTTGAAATCGTGTGCTTAAGTTGTGTTGTCGTGAATGTTGTTGTTTCTTGTTGCTTGCTCTGTTCGTTCTAGACTATACCCAAGAACTTCAGGTTTCTTCATTGAAGATGGTTAATTTTTTTATTTTGAAAGGTTCAACTTGCTCTTTTCATTTGTTATAGATTATAGAGATTTAATGGTTCAACTTGTAGTGGTTTCAATATGATATTCTTAAATGATCATAATGGTCCAGAAGAATGATGGTGTGCCATGTCACCGCTTCTTGCCTTCAAGTTCTCCATGAACATCATTTACGTTGATGCTAGAGATAAACAAGAGAATTATACATCATTTTGTTGCACTCACTAGGCTTACTGTACAGTACAAAATTATTTGCTTAGAAGAGTCTAGCAATTAGGTTGTGCAAAGTATGCATTTTTGGAGAAGTATATGTATTATTTAAGATCATCTTGTACATAGGTAGTTCTTGTTTCATCAGGTTCTCATTATTTTCATCAACTATAAGTTTACATTCTGCAAATGACAGTAACAAAAATAGTACTATGACGCAAATTCGGGTGATGACCAAGAGGTTGTTGATGAGATCAATGAAACCTGAGGGACTGGCATCTCAAGGAGCAGTTGGTGAATAGGAGTAGCAAAAGATGACATCTCTTGTGTTGTTGTAAACATCCGCTGCTAACAGAGCTTCAACCGGTGAACAGGAGGAGCAGAGACAACAATTGCTCTGCTAGCTGAGCTTCAAACTACTAGCCCCTCAACTGTAAAATTGGTTATATGCCCAATTGGCTTTACAATTTTCTGTTTGGTTCTATGCCAGATTAGTTTTACAATTTTCTGTTGTTATACGTAGGATATAGTGTTTAATCTGGTTGTAAATTATATTGGAAGTTCCTTGTTTATCGTGCATGTTTGTTAGCAATTAGAGAACAAATGGGTGGAAGGGTTGCTTGCCAATTTAGCACCACACAAACTTCCTCTCAGGAGGTGCCATCGGGTGGTGCCCCAACCGCAAGTATCTAGCATATGCAAGGAAGAAGAAAGAAACAATAGAAATCCCAACATGACGAGAGGTAATTTAGTAACATGATGATTTCTACAACAATATTCCACCTCTCATAATAATTGCATGTAGGATCATATTCAACTTCAGCAATATATCTATCACGTAAAATATCCTCTACATGATCCATATGTATGAAAAGTTGACACTCATTCAAAATAGTTGGATTAGAACAAAGTCATTGCTTCTCCAAGCCCACTTTTATCAAGAAATTCATAAGATTCATCAATATCCAAAGTAGTGGGATCAAAAGTTGACATTCCTTCAAACCCACATTCAATATTAAGGCAAACATTATTATGAATCTCATATTCCTCCTGGGGTTTACATAAATTTTCATGATCGTAAGAAGCATCACCCCAATCATGATCATTGCAACAAGTAGTGGACATAACAAAATAAGCATCCCCAAGCTTAGGGTTTTGCATAGCATTAGCACAACTGTCACTCATAGAATTTATAATAACATCATTGCAATCATGCTTTTCATTTAAGGAACTATCGTGAATCACTTTATGAATTTCTTTTAACACTTCATCACAATTTTCACATTCACGAATTTCAAGCAAAACCTCATAAAGATAATCTAGTTCACTCAACGCGCTAGCAATTGGTTTATCATAATTGGATATTTTAAAATATTAGTGAGTGGATGAAGATCCATAACACTTTCCTGATGAATTTGAATAAACACAATTATGCCAAGCAAACGAGCAAACAAACCAAGTAAGACATAAGGGCGAATTAAAAAACAAATATTTTTGTATTTTTCTGAAGATCCATAACACTTTCCTGATGAATTTGAATAAACACAATTATGCCAAGCAAACGAGCAAACAAACCAAGTAAGACATAAGGGCGAATTAAAAAACAAATATTTTTGTATTTTTTTGAAAACGTTTTAAGTGGGGGAGATGAAAACGAGAGGCAAATGGAAAATAATATAAATGCAAGAGATGAGAGTTTATGATAAGTACTTGGTAGGCTTGATGTAGACCTCCCGGGCAACGGCGCCAGAAATTCTTCCTGGTACTTCTTGAGCTTGCATTGATTTTTCCCTTGACAAGGAAAGGGTAATGCAGCAAAGTAGAGATAAGTATTTCCCTCGGTTGAGAACCAAGGTATCAATCCAGTAGGAGGTACAAGCAAGTCTCCGATATATGCACCTGCACAAACTAACAAATACTTGCACACAACGCGGAAAAGGGGTTGTCAATCCCTTCAACGTGACAAACAAGAGTGAGATCTAATAGAGATACATTTAAAACTAAAGTAAAAAAGCTAAATAAAGTAAACACAAAATAATTGCAGTAAGGTATTTTTGGGTTTCTAATTTTATAGATATGAAAATAACATATGTAAAATAGACCCAGGGGCCATAGGTTTCACTAGAGGCTTCTCTTTTTAATAAAGTATACGGTGGGTAAACAAATTACTGTTGAGCAATTGATAGAAAAGCGCAAAGTTATGACGATATCTAAGGCAAAGATCATGAATATAGGCATCATATCCGTGACAAGTAGACTGACTCCTGCCTACATCTACTACTATTACTCCACACATCGACCGCTATCCAGCATGCATCTAGAGTATTAAGTTCATAAGAACAGAGTAACACCTTAAGCAAGATGACATGATGTAGAGGGATAAACTCAAGCAGTATGATATAAACCCCATATTTTTATCCTTGATGGCGACAATACAATACGTGCCTCGCTACCCCTTCTAAGCACCTCTCCCATTGCAAGAACTACTAATCTAGTTGGCCAAACCAAACCAATAATTCAAAAGAAACACAAAGATATCAAATCTTACATATAAGAATTCAGAGAAGATTCAAATAATATTCATAGATAATCTGATCATAAATCCAAAATTCATCGGATCTCGACAAACACACAACAAAAGAAGTTTACATCGAATAGATCTGCAAGAACATCGAGGAGAACATTGTATTGAAGATCAAAGATAGATAAGAAGCCATCTAGCTACTGGCTATGGACCCGTAGGTCCGTGGTAAACTAGTCACACATCATCGAAAGGGCAGCAAGGTTGATGTAGAAGCCCTCTATGATCGAATCCTGCTCCGACAGAGTACGTAAAAGGCCTCTAGATGGGATCTCACGAGATCAGAAACCTGCGATGATGGAAAAGTATTTTCGTGGATGCTACTAGGGTTTTGGGAATATTTCTGAATTTATAGGCCAAGGTAGGTGGCTAGGGGGTCTCCAAGGGGGCCACAAGCCCTAGGTTGCGCTCCCCTAGCTTGTCGTCTCCTCAGGGACTCTCTGACTTGGACTCCAAGTCCTAGGCGTGTCTTCTGTTCCAAGAAAAATCATCACGAAAGTTTTATTCCGTTTGGACTCCGTTTGATATTCCTTTTCTGTGAAATGCAAAAACAAGGAAAAAACAGAAACTGGCACTGGGCTCTAGGTTAATAAGTTAGTCCCAAACTAATATAAAATAGCATATTAATGCATATAAAACATCCAAAGTTGATAATATAATATCATGGAACAATAAAAAATTATAGATACGTTGGAGACATATCATAACACATTTAAAATAGAACTGATGCCCTCTCTATAATTTCATTTCCAATGTAGATAAAGAAAGTGCTTATCTTCGTTAGTATATGTTTCATGGACTAGTCCCATTGTTAATGTTTAAGTGTTTCTGCAAACTGGGATGCTTAATTTTTGTTGAACTACACAAAAATAGAGATTGAAATGTCTCAAGGCCCCTCCTTGTACTACCGTTGTATACACTGATGTTCATCACTTGCAGAAGGTGTATCAGGGAGAATTGGGTCGATTTCCAGTAAGAGGCCTACCATATGAGGCGTCACAAGGCCCATCTCGCCCTCGCAGCATGGCATATTGCGAAACTATTGTATTTTTTATTAAATGTATTGTACCACAATCTTTTCCAAATAGAAAATGAAGTTTCTTCTATTTATTAATGTATGTTTCATCAACTAGTGCCACTATAATGTAATCATGCCTTTTAATTATCTGTGCAAACAGGGTTATCCAGCTACATTTTGGTGGAATTGCACAAATATACGGATGGAACCATCATCATATGCAGAGTGAGAGATGACACTATCTAACATAAACGTGGCTTGGAAAAGCACAGATGCTCAGATGGTTCCTCAAGTTCTTGCCGACCCGTTGTAGAATATTTTAATCTGCCAGTGTTTAGCTTGCACTTTACATGTTTTTTAGGGGACACTTTACTTGTTTCAGTGTTGCAGCAAATCCTCTAATCAAATAGGAGTAGCTTATATTGCCACTTTTCTAGGCGGTACTCTTTTCTGAAAGAAGCACCAATTGATTTTTCTTTATTTGTACACATTGTCACAACTTTGTTTTAGGTCGAGAGCTATATTAGGGTGATTCGCGTAGTACTCGGAGACTCATAGTACTACCCAGTACTTACTGCTACTTCTCGAGCTTGCGTTGTATTCCCTCGAAGAGGAAAGGGAGATGCAGCACAGTAGCGTAAGTATTTCCCTCAGTTTTTGAGAACCAAGGTATCAATCGAGTAGGAGACCACACGCGAGTCCTTCGCACCTGCACAAACAAATAAGAACTTCACAGCCAACGCGATAAGGGGTTGTCAATCCCTTTACGGTCACTTACGAAAGTGAGATCTGATAGAGATGATAGTTTATATTTTTGGTATTTTTTATTATAATAACATAAAGTAAAAGCGGAAAAAGTAAAGTAGATGTAGATTGATATGTTGAGAATAGACCCGAGGGCCATAGTGTTCTCTAGTGGCTTCTCTCATGATAGCGATATTCTACGACGGGTAAACAAACTACTGTCAAGCAATTGATAGAAAAGCGAATAATTATGAGACTATCTGGGCATGATCATTGTATATAGGCATCACGTCCGAGACAAGTAGACCGACTCCTGCCTGCATCTACTACTATTACTCCACACATTGACCGCTATCCAGCATGCATCTAGTGTATTGAGTTCATAAGAATAGAGTAATGCATTAAGCAAGATGACATGATGTAGAGGGATAAACTCAAGCAATATGATATAAACCCCATCTTTTTATCCTCGATGGCAACAATACAATACGTGCCTTGCTGCCCCTACTGTCACTGGGAAAGGACATCGCAAGATTGAACCCAAAGCCAAGCACCTCTCCCATTGCAAGAACTATTGATCTAGTAGGCCAAACCAAACCAATAATTCCAAGAGACTTGCAAGGATATTATGAACACACATAAAGAGTTCATAGAAGAACCAACTATTTCTCATAGATAATCTTGATCATAAACCCACAATTCATCGGATCTCAACAAACACACCGCAAAAAGAGATTACATCGAATAGATCTCCTCGAAGACCGAGGAGAACATTGTATTGAGATCCAAAAAGAGAGAAGAAGCCATCTAGATACTATCTATGGACCCGAAGGTCTGTGGTAAACTACTCACAACTCATGGTGAGGCGATGATGATGAGGTAGAAGCACTCTGTGGTAGATCCCCCTCCGGCGGAGCTTCGGAACAGGCCCCAAGATGGGATCTCACGGGAACATAAGGTTACGGCGGTGGAACTCGGGTTTTCTCTGTTGTTCTGTTTGTTTCGGGGTACGTAGGCTTATATAGGAGGAAGGAGGGCACCGGGGGCCTTATGTTGGACCACGAGGTAGGGGGCGCGCCCCCACCCTCGTGGGCACCATGTGGCCCCTACTCCGTGTTTCTCAAGTCTCCCGTGCATGATTTTCTCCAAAAATAACTCTCCCGAAGGTTTCATTCCGTTTGGACTCCGTTTGATATTCATTTTCTACAAAACCCTGAAACAGGCAAAAAACAGCAATCTGGACTAGGCCTTTGGGTTAGTAGGTTAGTCCCAAAAATAATATAAAAGTGTATGACAAAGCCCATTAAACATCCAAAACATCACAAATAATAGCATGGAACAATAAAAAATTATAGATATGTTGGAGACGTATCAAGCATCCCCAAGCTTAATTCCTGCTCGTCCTCGAGTAGGTAAATGATAAAAACAGAATTTTTGATGTGGAATGATAACCAACATAGTTTCTCAATGTAATTCTCTTAATTGTGGCATGAATGTTCAGATCTGATAGATTCAAGACAAAAGTCTATATTGACATAAGAAATAATAATACTTCAAGCATACTAACCATCCAATCATGTCTTCTCAAAATACTATGGCTAAAGAAAGTTATCCCTACAAAATCATATAGTCTGGCTATGCTCCCTCTTCATCACACAAAATATTCATATCATGCACAACCCCGATTTCAGCCAAGCACTTGTTTTCATACTCTATTCTTTCAAACCTTTCAACTTTCACGCAATACATGAGCGTGAGCCATGGACATAGCACTATGGGTGGAATTGTGATGGCCTGGCTTATTAGGGATGATAGACTACTCATATCAATAAGGAATTCCTTATTTTCCGGGAGCCCATTCGGATAGAACTCCAAAGTTAAGCGTGCTCAGCTTGGAGTAGTTTCAGGATGGGTGACCGACCAGGAAGTTGCTCCCGGGTGCGCACGAGTGAGGACAAAGTGCGCAGAAAAGACTAGTATTGATATGTGAGGCCAGTCTAGATCCCGCTAGGAGTAACGACCACCGGCGGGTGTGTCCGGGGCGTTACAAGTTGGTATCAGAGCCGACCCTCGCGGTTACACGGATGTTTGCGGACAGTTTGCAGTCATGTTGTGCATGACGTTTGTTACCCGTCGTGGCACACGGCATGGCACATGTGTTGTCCTGGAAGCACAGACGGTTGTGCCAAGAGGGAACGTTCCTGTGGCCCGACGAGGACGTCGGTTCCTCTGAGTGAGGGTGTATGTGATGGCCTGGCTTATTAGGGATGATAGACTACTCATATCAATAAAGAATTCCTTCTTTTCCGGGAGCCCATTCGGATAGAACTCCAAAGTTAAGCGTGCTCAGCTTGGAGTAGTTTCAGGATGGGTGACTGACCGGGAAGTTGCTCCCGGGTGCGCACGAGTGAGGACAAAGTGCGCAGAAAAGACTAGTATTGATATGTGAGCCCAGTCTAGATCCCGCTAGGAGTAACGACCACCGGCGGGTGTGTCCGGGGCGTTACAGGAATAGAGATGGTTGTGGAGAAGACAAAAAGGAGGGAGATAGTCTCACATCAACTAGGCGTATCAACGGGCTTTGGAGATGCCCATCAATAGATATCAATGTGAGTGAGTAGGGATTGCCATGCAACAGATGCACTAGAGCTAAATATGTATGAAAGCTCAACAAAAGAAACTAATAGGTGTGCATCCAACTTGCTTGCTCATGAAGACCTAGGGCATTTGAGGAAGCCCATCATTGGAATATACAAGCCAAGTTATATATTGAAAAATCCCACTAGTATATGAAAGTGACTAAACATGAGACTCTCTATCATGAAGAACGTGGTCCTACTTTGAAGCACAAGTGTGGAAAAAAATGTTGGGGAACATAGTATTTTATAATTTTCCTACGATCACGCAAGATCTATCTACCAGATGCATAGCAACGAGAGGGAAGAGTGTGTCTACGTACCCTCGTAGACCGGAAGCGGAAGCATCAAGTGACGCGGTTGATGTAGTCGAACTTCTTCGCGATTCAACCGATCAAGCACCGAACGTACGGCACCTCCGCGTTCAGCACACGTTCAGCTTGATGACGTCCCACGAGCTCTTGATCCAGTTGAGCTTCACGGGAGAGTTTCGTCAGCACGACGGCGTGGTGACGGATATGATGTATTCACCGGCGCAGGGCTTCGCCTAAGCACTGCGACGGTATGACCGAGGTGTGTTTCTGTGGAGGGGGGCACCGCACACGGCTGGAACAATTCAACTTGTGTGTCTTTGGGTGCCCCCCTGCTCCCGTATATAAAGGAGCAAGGGAGGAGGGCCGGCCGGCCTCCTATGGTGCGGCTAGGGCAATCCTACTAGGAATAGGATTGCAATCCTATTCCTAGTAGGAGTCCATCAAGAAGGAAGAGAGGGAAAGGAAAAAGAGGGAGAGGTGGCGCCACCCCAATCCTAGTCCAACTAGGATCCCTAGGTGGGGCGCCGGCCAGCCTCTATGGGCTGCCTCTCTCTTTTCCTTAAGGCCCACTATGGACCATCCCCCCTCGTAGGGGGTTCCGGTAACCCCCTCCGGCAATCCAGTTAAATCTGAAACTTTTCCGGAACACTTCCGGTGTCCGAATATAGTCGTCCAATATATCAATCTTTATGTCTCGGACATTCCGAGACTCCTCGTCATGTCCGTGATCTCATCCGGGACTCCGAACTACCTTCGGTACATCAAAACTCATAAACTCATAATACCGATCGTCATCAAACGTTAAGCGTGCGGACCCTACGGGTTCGAGAACTATGTAGACATGACCGAGACTCATCTCCGGTCAATAACCAATAGCGGAACCTGGATGTTCATATTGGCTCCTACATATTCTACGAAGATCTTTTATCGGTCAAAACCGCATAACAACATACGTTGTTCCTTTTGTCATCGGTATGTTACTTGCCCGAGATTCGATCGTCGGTATCTCTATACCTAGTTCAATCTTGTTACCGGCAAGTCTTTTTACTCGTTCTGTAACACATCATCTCGTGACTAACTCATTAGTCTTTTGCTTGCAAGGCTTATTATGATGTGTGTTACCGAGAGGACCCAGAGATACCTCTCCAACACTCGGAGTGACAAATCCTAATCTTGATCTATGCCAACACCACGAATACTTTCGGAGACACCTGTAGAGCATCTTTATGATCACCCAGTTACGTTGTGACGTTTGATAGCACACAAGGTGTTCCTACGGTATTCGGGAGTTGCATAATCTCATAGTCATAGGAACATGTATAAGTCATGAAGAAAGCAATAGCAGTAAAACTAAACGATCATAGAGATATGCTAACGGATGGGTCTAGTCCATCACATCATTCTCCTAATGATGTGATCCCGTTGATCAAATGACAACTCATGTCTATGGTTAGGAAACATAACCATCTTTGATCAATGAGCTAGTCTAGTAGAGGCATACTAGGGACACTCTGTTTTGTCTATGTATTCACACATGTACTAAGTTTCCGGTTAATACAATTCTAGCATGAATAATAAACATTTATCATGATATAAGGAAATATAAATAACAACTTTATTATTGCCTCTAGGGCATATTTCCTTCAGTCTCCCACTTGCACTAGAGTCAATAATCTAGCTCACATCGCCATGTGATTTAATACCGATAGTTCACATCGTTATGTGAATAACACCCATAGTTCACATCGCCATGTGACCAACACCCAAAGGGTTTACTAGAGTCAATAATCTAGTTCACATCGCTATGTGATTAATACCCAAGAGTAATAAGGTGTGATCATGTTTTGCTTGTGAGAGAAGCTTAGTCAGCGGGTCTGTCACATTCAGATCCGTATGTATTTCGCAAATTTCTATGTCTACAATGCTCTGCATAGAGCTACTCTAGCTAATTGCTCCCACTTTCAATATACATCCAGATTGATACTTAGAGTCATCTGGATTTAGTGTCAAAGCTTGCATCGGCGTAACCCTTTACGACGAACTCTTTATCACCTCCATAATCGAGAAACATTTCCTTAGTCATCCAGTTACTAAGGATAATTTTGACCGTTGTACAGTGATCTACTCCTGGATCATTTTTGTACCCCCTTGACAAACTCATGGCAAGGTACACAACATGTTTGGTACACAGCATGGCATACTTTATAGAACCTATGGCTGAGGCATAGGGAATGACTTTCATTCTCTCTATATTTTTCTGCCGTGGTCTGGCTTTGAGTCTTACTCAACTTCACACCTTACAAGTCAGGCAAGAA
This sequence comes from Secale cereale, assembly GCA_902687465.1. Lineage (NCBI taxonomy): Eukaryota > Viridiplantae > Streptophyta > Magnoliopsida > Poales > Poaceae > Secale > Secale cereale. The sequence goes on along the minus strand of LR738715.1, from coordinate 523,978,681 downwards.
CTCCTTCTTTGACTGATCCATTTTGAACTACTTCAAAATCTTATCAAGGTATGTACTCATCGAAAGTCTTATCAAGCGTCTTGATCTATCTCTATAGATCTTGATGCCCAATATGTAAGCAGCTTCACCAAGGTCTTTCTTTGAAAAACTCCTTTCAAACACTCCTTTATGCTTTCCAGAAAATTCTACATCATTTCTGATCGACAATATGTCTTTCACATATACTTATCAGAAAGGTTGTAGTGCTCCCACTCACTTCTTGTAAATACAGGCTTCACCGCAAGTCTGTATAAAACCATATGCTTTGATCACCTCATCAAAGCGTATATTCCAACTCTGAGATGCTTGCACCAGTCCATAGATGGATCGCTGGAGCTTGCATACTTTGTTAGCACCTTTTGGATCGACAAAACCTTCTGGTTGCATCATATACAACTCTTCTTTGAGATATCCATTCAGGAATGCAGTTTTGACATCCATTTGCCAGATTTCATAATCATAAAATGCGGCAATTGCTAACATGATTCGGACAGACTTAAGCATCGCTACAGGTGAGAAAGTCTCATCGTAGTCAACTCCTTGAACTTGTCGAAACCCTTTCGCAACAAGTCGAGCTTTGTAAACAGTAACATTACCATCTGCGTCGGTCTTCCTCTTGAAGATCCATTTATTTTCGATGGCCTGCCGATCATCGGGCAAGTCAACCAAAGTCCATACTTTGTTCTCATACATGGATCCCATCCCAGATTTCATGGCCTCAAGCCATTTTGCAGAATCTGGGCTCATCATCGCTTCCTCATAGTTCGTAGGTTCATCATGGTCCAGTAACATGATTTCCAGAACTGGGTTGCCGTACCACTCTGGTGCGGAACGTACTCTGGTTGATCTACGACGTTCAGCAGAAACTTGATCTGAAGTTTCATGATCATCATAATTAACTTCCTCACTGATTGGTGTAGGAATCACTGGAACAATTTTCTGTGATGTACTACTTTCCAATTCAGGAGAAGGTACAATTACCTCATCAAGTTCCACTTTCCTCCCACTCACTTCTTTCGAGAGAAAACTCCTTCTCTAGAAAGGATCAACTCTTAACAACAAAGACCTTGCCTTCGGATCTGTGATAGAAGGTGTACCCAACAGTTTCTTTTGGGTATCCTATGAAGATTTACTTCTCCGATTTGGGTTCGAGCTTATCATGTTGAAACTTTTTCACATAAGCATCGCAGTCCCAAACTTAAAGAAATGACAGCTTAGGTTTCTCGTCAAACCACAGTTCATACGGTGTCATCTCCACGGATTTAGATGGTGCCCTATTTAACGTGAATGTAGCTGTCTCTAATGCATAACCCCAAAAGCGATAGTGGTAGATCGGTAAGAGACATCATAGATCGCACCATATCTAATAAAGTACGGTTATGATGTTTGGACACACCATTACACTGTGGTGTTCCAGGTGGCGTGAGTAGTGAAACTATTTCACATTGTTTTTACTGAAGGCCAAACTCGCTAACTCAAATATTTTACCTCTACGATCATATCGTAGAAACTCTTATTTTTCTTGTTACGATGATTCTCCACTTCACTCTGAAATTCTTTAAACTTTTCAAATGTTTCAGACTGTGCTTCATTAAGTAGATATACCCATATCTGCTCAAATCATCAGTGAAGGTCAGAAAATAACGATACCCGCCACGAGCTTCAACACTCATTGGTCCACATACATCTGTATGTATGATCTCCAAAGAATATGTTGCTCGCTCCATTGTTCCGGAGAACGGAGTTTTAGTCATCTTGCCCATGAGGCATGGTTCGCAAGCACCAAGTGATTCATAATCAAATGATTCCAAAAGTCCATCACTATGGAGTTTCTTCATTTGCTTTACACCATTATGACCTAAACGGCAGTGCCACAAATAAGTTGCACTATCATTATTAACCTTGCATCTTTTGGCTTCAATATTATGAATATGTGTATCACCACGATCGAGATCCAACAAACTATTTTCATTGGGTGTATGACCATCGAAGGTTTTATTCATGTAAACAGAATAACAATTATTCTATGACTTTAGATGAATAACTGTATTGCAACAAATATGATCAAATCATATTCATGCTCAACGGAAAAAACATTTATTTAGGTTTTACACTAATCCCGAAAGTATAGGGAGTGTGCGATGATGATCATATCAATCTTGGAACCACTTCCAACACACATCGTCACTTCACCTTTAACTAGTCTCTGTTCATTCTGCAATTCTTGTTTCGAGTTACTAATTTTAGCAACTGAACCGGTATCAAATACCCAGGGGTTGCTTATGAACACTAGTAAAGTACACATCAATAATCTGTATATCAAAATATACCTTTGTTCACTTTGCCATCCTTCTTATCCGCCAAGTATCTAGGGCAGTTCCACTTCCAGTGACCATTTCCTTTGCAGTAGAAGCACTTAGTTTCAGGCTTGAGTTTTAGCTTTGGGTTTCTTCACGGGAGTGACAACTTGCTTGTCATTCTTCTTGAAGTTCCCCTTCTATCCCTTTGCCCTTTACTTGAAACAAGTGGTCTTGTTAACCATCAACACTTGATGCTCTTTCTTGATTTCTACCTTCGCCGATTTCAGCATCGCGAAGAGCTCGGGAATTACTTTCGTCATCCCTTGCATATTATAGTTCATCACGAAGTTCTACTAACTTGGTGATAGTGACTAGAGAACTTTGTCAATTACTATCTTATCTGGAAGATTAACTCCCACTTGATTCAAGCAATTGTAGTACCCAGACAATCTGAGCACATGCTCACTGGTTGAGCTATTCTCCTCCATCTTGTAGGCAAAGTACTGTCAGAGGTCTTATACCTCTCGACACGGGCATGAGTATGAAATACTAATTTCAACTCTTGGAACATCTTATATGCTCCGTGGCGTTCAAAACGTTTTTGAATTCCCGGTTCTAAGCCGTAAAGCATGGTGCACTTAAACTATCAATTAGTCATCATACCGAGCTTTTGTCAAAACGTTCATAACGTCTACATCTGCTCCTGCAATAGGTCTGTCACCTAGCGGTGCATCAAGGACATAATTCTTCTATGCAGCAATGAGGATAATCTTCAGATCACGGAACAATTCCGCATTATTGCTACTAACATCTTTCAACTTGGTTTTCTCTAGGAACATATAAAAAATAAACGTGGAGCAACATCGCGAGCTATTGATCTACAACATAGATATGCTAATACTACCAGACTAAGTTCATGATAAATTAAAGTTCAATTTAATCATATTAAGGAACTCCCACTTAGATAGACATCCCTCCGGTCATCTAAATGATCACGTGATCCAAATTAACTAAACCATGTCCGATCATCACGTGAGATGGAGTAGTTTCAATGGTGAACATCTTATGTTGATCATATCTACTATATGATTCACGTTCGACCTTTCGGTCTCCAGTGTTCCGAGGCCATATCTGCATATGCTAGGCTCGTCAAGTTTAACCCGAGTATTCTGCGTGTGCAAAACTGGCTTACACCCGTTGTATTTGAACGTAGAGCTTATCACACCCGATCATCACGTGGTGTCTCGGCACGACGAACTTTCGCAACGGTGCATACTCAGGGAGAACACTTATACCTTGAAATTCAGTAGGGGATCATCTTATAATGCTACCGTCGTTCTAAGCAGAATAAGAAGCATAATAAGATAAACATCACATGCAATCAAAATATGTGACATGATATGGCCATCATCATCTTGTGCTTTTGATCTCCATCTCCAAAGCACCTTCATGATCACCTTCGTCACCGGCGCGACACCTTGATCTCCATCGTAGCATCGTTGTCGTCTCGCCAACTATTGCTTCTACGACTATCGCTACCGCTTAGTGATAAAGTAAAGCAATTACATGGCGATTGCATTTCATACAATAAAGCGACAACCATATGGCTCCTGCCAGTTGCCGATAACATTACAAAACATGATCATCTCATACAAAACCGTATAACTCATCATGTCTTGACCATTTTGACCATATCACATCACAACATGCCCTGCAAAAACAAGTTAGACGTCCTCTACTTTGTTGTTGCAAGTTTTACGTGGCTGCTACGGGCTTAGCAAGAACCGTTCTTACCTACGCATACAAAACCACAACGATGTTTCGTCAAGTATGTGTTGTTTTAACCTTCACAAGGACCGGGCGTAGCCACACTTGATTCAGCTAAAGTGAGAGAGACAGACACCCGCCAGTCACCTTTAAGCAACGAGTGCTCGTAACGGTGAAACCAGTCTCGCGTAAGCATACGCGTAATGTCGGTCCGGGCCGCTTCATCTCACAATACCGCCGAAGCAAAGTATGACATGCTGGTAAGCAGTATGACTAGTATCGTCCACAACTCATTGTGTTCTACTCGTGCATATCATCTACGCATAGACCTGGCTCATGATGCCACTGTTGGGGAACGTAGTATTTTAAAATTTTCCTACGATCACGCAAGATCTATCTACCAGATGCATAGCAACGAGAGGGAAGAGTGTGTCTACGTACCCTCGTAGACCGGAAGCGGAAGCGTCAAGTGACGCGGTTGATGTAGTCGAACTTCTTCGCGATTCAACCGATCAAGCACCGAACGTACGGCACCTCCGCGTTCAGCACACGTTCAGCTTGATGACGTCCAACGAGCTCTTGATCCAGTTGAGCTTCACGGGAGAGTTTCGTCAGCACGACGGTGTGGTGACGGATATGATGTATTCACCGGCGCAGGGCTTCGCCTAAGCACTGCGACGGTATAACCGAGGTGTGTTTCTGTGGAGGGGGCACCGCACACGGCTGGAACAATTCAACTTGTGTGTCTTTGGGTGCCCCCCTGCCCCCGTATATAAAGGAGCAAGGGAGGAGGGCCGGCCGGCCTCCTATGGTGCGGCTAGGGCAATCCTACTAGGAATAGGATTGCAATCCTATTCCTAGTAGGAGTCCATCAAGAAGGAAGAGAGGGAAAGGAAAAAGAGGGAGAGGTGGCGCCACCCCAATCCTAGTCCAACTAGGATCCCTAGGTGGGGCGCCGGCCAGCCTCTATGGGCTGCCTCTCTCTTTTCCTTAAGGCCCACTATGGACCATCCCCCCTCGTAGGGGGTTCCGGTAACCCCCTCCGGCAATCCAGTTAAATCTGAAACTTTTCCGGAACACTTCCGGTGTCCGAATATAGTCGTCCAATATATCAATCTTTATGTCTCGGACATTCCGAGACTCCTCGTCATGTCCGTGATCTCATCCGGGACTCCGAACTACCTTCGGTACATCAAAACTCATAAACTCATAATACCAATCGTCATCAAACGTTAAGCGTGCGGACCCTACGGGTTCGAGAACTATGTAGACATGACCGAGACTCATCTCCGGTCAATAACCAATAGCGGAACCTGGATGTTCATATTGGCTCCTACATATTCTACGAAGATCTTTTATCGGTTAAAACCGCATAACAACATACGTTGTTCCTTTTGTCATCGGTATGTTACTTGCCCGAGATTCGATCGTCGGTATCTCTATACCTAGTTCAATCTCGTTACCGGCAAGTCTCTTTACTCGTTCCGTAACACATCATCTCGTGACTAACTCATTAGTCTTTTGCTTGCAAGGCTTATTATGATGTGTGTTACCGAGAGGACCCAGAGATACCTCTCCGACACTCGGAGTGACAAATCCTAATCTTGATCTATGCCAACACCACGAATACTTTCGGAGACACCTGTAGAGCATCTTTATGATCACCCAGTTACGTTGTGACGTTTGATAGCACACAAGGTGTTCCTACGGTATTCGGGAGTTGCATAATCTCATAGTCATAGGAACATGTATAAGTCATGAAGAAAGCAATAGCAGTAAAACTAAACGATCATAGTGCTATGCTAACGGATGGGTCTAGTCCATCACATCATTCTCCTAATGATGTGATCCCGTTGATCAAATGACAACTCATGTCTATGGTTAGGAAACATAACCATCTTTGATCAATGAGCTAGTCTAGTAGAGGCATACTAGGGACACTTTGTTTTGTCTATGTATTCACACATGTACTAAGTTTCCGGTTAATACAATTCTAGCATGAATAATAAATATTTATCATGATATAAGGAAATATAAATAACAACTTTATTATTGCCTCTAGGGCATATTTCCTTCAAAAAAAGATAGTAGCAATTGTCCCTTTTTCTTTTCTTTTTTTCTTTTTCCTTTTTTGGGCCTTTTTTTTCTTTGGCCTTTCTTTTTTTCCCGTTTTTGTGGAAGGGCTTTATTGATTTAGCTTTTCCCCACATGGGACAATGCTCTAATAATGATGATCATCACACTTCCATTGAATTACTACTTGATACTAGAACAAGTATGACTCTATATGAATGCCTCCAGCGGTGTACCGAGATGTGCAATGAAACAAGAGTGACATGTATGAAAGATTATGCATGGTGGCTTTGCCACAAATACGATGTCAACTACATGATCATGCATGGCAATATGACAATATGATGCGTGTCATATGAACGGAACGGTGGAAAGTTGCATGGCAATATATCTCGGAATGGCTATGGAAATGCCATGGTAGGTAGGTATGGTGGCTGTTTTGAGGAATAATATGGTGGTTGTTTTGAGGAAGGATATATAGTGGGTGTATGGTACCGGCGAAAGTTGCGTCGTACAAGAGAGGCTAGCAATGGTGGAAGGGTGAGAGTGCGTATAATCCATGGACTCAACATTAGTCATAAGAACTCATATACTTATTGCAAAAATCTACGAGTCATAAAAACAAAGCAATCAACGCATGCTCCTGGGGGGAGGTTGGTAGGAGTTATCCATCGTGCGCCCCCGACCTCCACACAAAGGTTGGCACTTTACAAATACCTCATGCTCTAACTTCGTCACATAGCGGATCACCATACATGCATGCTACGGGAATCACTAACCTTAACACAAGTATTTCTCAATTTCATGATAACTCCACTAGCATGACTCTAATATCACTATCCTCATATCTCAAAACAATTATCAAGCATCCAACTTCTCATCATATTCAATGCACTTAGTGTGAAAGTTTTTACTACATTGATATTGGATGTCTATCAGGTGATGACTAGTTTTATAGCCTAAACACATTACCATGCTGTTTTAATAGACTCTCAAAAGGATATAAGTGAAGCATGAGAGTTCAACAATTTCTTCAAATTATTACCACCACCGTGCTCTAAAAGATATAAGTGAAGCACTAGAGCAAAAACTATTCAACTCAAAAGATATAAGTGAAGCACATAGAGTGTTTGAACAATTCCTAGGACATCTTTAACTCTCCCAAATAGGTGTGTCCAGCAAGGATAATTGTGGCAAACTAACAAGCAAAGACTCAAATTATACAAGACGCTCCAAGCAAAACACATATCATGTGGTGAATAAAAATATAGCTCCAAGTATAGTTACCGATAGATGAAGACGAAAGAGGGGATGCCTTCCCGGGGCATCCCCAAGCTTAGGCTTTTGGTTGTCCTTGAATTTTACTTGGGGTGCCTTGGGAATCCCCAAGCTTAGGCCCTTGCTACTCTTTGTTCCATAGTCCATCAAAGCAATACTCAAAACTTGAAAACTTCACAACACAGAACTTAGACAAAAATCTCGTGAGCTCCGTTAGTATAAGAAAGCAAACCACTACTCAAAGGTACTGCAATGAATTCATATGGTGCATACCTACCAATATTACTCATAGATGCATTGAAATAAGCAAACAACACACGAAAAACAGAATCTGTCAAAAACAGAACAGACTGTAGTAATCTGCTGATTTTGCATACTTCTGTAACTCCAAAAAATTCAAACTAAATTGGTAAACGTGAGGAATTGTTCTGTTAATCATCTTCAAAAAGAATCAACTAAATAGCATGCTCCAGTAAAATCTAATGACCATTCTAGCAAGCGCTAACGATTCTGTTTTTCACAGCAAGATCACATACACTTCACACAAGTCTTCCCAAAGGTTCTACTTGGCACACACACTAAAAAAACACAAAAGCACATCTAAACAGAAGCTAGATGCAATATTTATTCCCTAACAGCAACAAAAACAAAAAATATAAAATTGGGTTGCCTCCCAACAAGCGCTATCGTTTTATGCCCCTAGCTAGGCACGATACATGATAGATCTAGGTATTGCCATCTTTGATCTTCACCCTTTTGATGGGGTAAAGCTCAAATCTGGGAGGTTCTTTACGTTTCCCTTCATATTCGGAAATCTCTAGATCTAAAGAATCCAACCGCTTATTACAAAGGGTAATCAACATATTCATGTGGTGGAGATTTCCACTAACACTCTTAAGAGGTTCAAGAGACTTTTGTAGTATTTTTGTTACTTCGCAAATTTTCTCAAAAACTTGCGTCCCTTCCTGGGTTGAATGTGACCCCTTTTGGGGAGGTAGTGTTCCCACTATTCCCTCTATAATTTCATGTGCAATACTAGGATCAATTTCGATAAAATTCCCTTTGGCAACGCAATCCAAGAGTTGTCTATGAGACATATTTAATCCAACATAAAAATTGCGAAGCAAGATTCTAAAATTCACCTCTAAGGTGCACTTACGATAAGATTCCATCATCCTAAACCAAGCATCTTTGAAGTTTTCTCCTTGCTTTTGCTTGGAGTGAAGAACTTCAAACTCGCGAGACAAAGGAGCAGATAAGGGACTAGCCATTATGAGAAGGCAATGCAAACGATAAACACACAACAGAAGAAGGGCAAATAAAACGGCAAGGGTGAAGTGGGGGAGAGGAAAACGAGAGGCAAAAATGTAATGCGAAGGATAAGGGTTTGTGATAGGTACTTGGTATATGACTTTTGCGTAAGCCTCCCCGGCAACGGCGCCAGAAATTCTTCTTGCTACTTCTCGAGCTTGCGTTGTATTCCCTCGAAGAGGAAAGGGAGATGCAGCACAGTAGCGTAAGTATTTCCCTCAGTTTTTTAGAACCAAGGTGTCAATCTAGTAGGAGACCACGCGCGAGTCCCTCGCACCTGCACAAACAAATAAGAACTTTGCAGCCAACGCGATAAGGGGTTGTCAATCCCTTTACAGTCACTTATGAAAGTGAGATCTAATAGAGATGGTAGTTTATATTTTTGGTATTTTTTATTATAAGAACAGAAAGTAAAAGCGGAAAAAGTAAAGTAGATGTAGATTTATATGTTGAGAATAGGCCCAGGGGCCATAGTGTTCTCTAGTGGCTTCTCTCATTATAGCGATATTCTACGGCGGGTAAACAAATTACTGTCAAGCAATTGATAGAAAAGCGAATAATTATGAGACAATCTAGGCATGATCATTGTATATAGGCATCACGTCCGAGACAAGTAGACCGACTCCTGCCTGCATCTACTACTATTACTCCACACATTGACCGCTATCCAGCATGCATCTAGTGTATTGAGTTCATAAGAACAGACTAACGCCTTCAGCAAGATGACATGATGTAGAGGGATAAACTCAAGCAATATGATATAAACCCCATCTTTTTATCCTCGATGGCAACAATACAATACGTGCCTTGCTGCCCCTACTGTCACTGGGAAAGGACACCGCAATATTGAACCCATAGCCAATCACTTCTCCCATTGCAAGAACTATAGATCTAGTAGGCCAAACCAAACCAATAATTCGAAGATACTTGCAAGGATATTATGAGCACACATAAAGAGTTCAGAGAAGAACCAAATATTTCTCATAGATAATCTTGATCATAAACCCACAATTCATCGGATCTCGACAAACACACCGCAAAAAGATATTACATCGAATAGATCTCCTCGAAGACTGAGGAGAACTTTGTATTGAGATCCAAAGAGAGAGAAGAAACCATCTAGATACTAGCTATGGACCCGAAGGTCTGTGGTAAACTACTCACAACTCATGGTGAGGCGATGATGATGATGTAGAAGAGCTCCGTGGTAGATCCCCCCTCCGGCGGATCTCTAGAACCGGCCCCAAGATGGGATCTCACGGGAACAAAAGGTTACGGCGGTGGAACTAGGGTTTTCTCTGTTGTTCTGTTGGTTTCGGGATACGTAGGCTTATATAGGAGGAAGGAGGGCACCGAGGGCCTTACGTGGGACCCACAAGGCAGGGGGCGCACCCCCCACCCTCGTGGGTACCACGTGGCCCCTACTTTGTGTTTCTCAAGTCTCCCGTGCGTGATTTTCTCCAAAAATATATCTCCCAAGGTTTTATTCTGTTTGGACTCCGTTTGATATTCCTTTTCTGCAGAACCCTGAAACAGGCAAAAAACAGCAATCTGGACTGGGCCTTTGGGTTAGTAGGTTAGTCCCAAAAATAATATAAAAGTGTATGACAAAGCCCATTAAACATCCAAAACATCATCAATAATAGCATGGAACAATCAAAAATTATAGATACGTTGGAGACGTATCACTTACTAGTATGATTTTCATTAGCCATCACACTGATTGTAAGCATGAGCAGATGGAAGATTAGGTTAGTGCGAAGTTTACCTTAAACCCTACCATCGTCCTTGAAATGAGGCGAGCGGCAAGAGAACCGTTGAGAACGACGAGGAAGCGATGTCACACCATTCGACCTCCTCTTGCGGTGGGAGAACGAATACTCATGTGGGTCCGGTTGGCACTGCACCCTCACGAACGTCACACCGTACTCGATCGATTTGTTATCCTGTGGATGCTCAACCTTTGACTTGTACGCCCACCACCTCTGTCTGACTTTCACCTTGGGAGAATCTGTCTGCTCCATCGCCTAGAGGAGATACTCAATGAACTTGAAGGACTGCGGCGTGACTACCATCGGGGAGTACATCGCCGCCGTCTCGCTCTTTCTTGTACATTTCCACATGGCTGTCACCGTCCTCGAAACCTCCCACTCGTTGTCAAAACATGTAAGGATCTCCTTCAACCTGGCTAACTTCGCCCGGTCACCATCGGCGATCTGCCAGATTCGTTGTTGCATCCTCTCCATAGATGTGCTACTGAGAGGTCCGGTGCTCGCTTTGGAAGACGGGAGGAGAGACGATGGTCTTGCAATGGATAAGAGGGAGAGGCGAGACTGTGGTTTTCCAATGGAGAAGATGGAGAGGAGAGGGGGTGGCTTTGCAATGGAGAAAACCGAGAGGCGAGACGGTGGTTTTGGAATGGAGAAGATGGAGAGGAGATGGGGTGTTTTGCAATGGAGAAGAGGGAGAGGAGCATGCGGTAGCGATTTAGGATTGGACGAGAGGCCCGGCGTGCTGTGACTAGATCAAAACCAAAATCAAAATCAATTTACCCTTCAGTTAAGAAGCGACCCCACATTAACTAGTCTCTTTTGTATTCTGGGTCATATTTTGACCATGATTTTAACAAATAAAATATATGTTATACGTTGCAAAAATAATATAATTTGAAAGTACATTCAGATATGAACCAAACAATACAATTTTTTGTGACATGCATTCACATTATCCTTGTCAAATACAGCATGTGGTCAAACTTTGACCCAAAATACGCAAAACAAAAAAGTATTTCGAAGACCACTGTCGCTCCTCTCTTCTTCCATTTAAAAACCACCGCCGCTCTTCTCCGGTTCAAATCCAAAACCAACGCCACTCCTCTCCTCTTCCATTTCAAACCCACCGCCGCTCCTCTCCTGTTCCAATCAAAAACGAGCGTTGCTCCTCTCCTCTTACATTTCAAAACCACCGCGGCTCCTCTCCTGTTCCAACCAAAAAAACGAGCGCCGCTCCTCTCCTCTTCCATTTCAAAACCACTGCCGCCCCTCTCCCGTTCCAATCCAAAACCAGTGTCGCTCCTCTCCTCTTTCATTCAAAAACCAATGCCGGCGAGTTGTTGTGGAGAAGTAGATCATTGGAGGAGTACAACCGGTACGTGAGGATCGCAGATGGCGACCCTGTGAAACTAGCCAGGATGTTGGAGATACAGTCCTGGTTTGACAACCCGGGGCAATTAGCGGCAACGGCGATGGCCAAATATCTGGAACCGAGCAAAAAGGAGGAAATACTCCTGGAGGGAGTCTCGAGTGAGTACATAGAGTTGCTCCTCTAGGGCATGGAGCAGACAGATTCACCGAATCCGGCCGTGAGGCAGCGGTGGTGAGATTATTGATCCAAGATGGAGCTACCACCAGAGATTGAAGGATAGAGCATCTACACGCTGCCGTTTGTGAGGGTGCCGTGGCAGGGCGAGCCGGTGGAGTCTTAGTCCACCGTACACAAATACAAGAGGAGAAAAGCAGTTGGCACGATGACGCTTCCTCGCCATCCTGTCCCTGTGTCACGCCCAAGATGCGATTCTATCCCTATCATGAGACAACTTCGTGATTGGGCACAACCGCATTTCGGGCGCTTAGCAAGATGGATATCATTACATCATACCATTACATAAATAGATGGGGATACATACAAGTCATACAACATCCACATGGATACAACATCAAGATACGCATGGCATCCGACTACGGATGAAACACATGAAAAGCACATGACATCCATCCTGCTATCCCAGGCTACCGACCAGGAACCTATCCCAAGACTGAAGAAGAAGAAGAAGAAGAAGAAGAAGAAGAAGAAGAAGAAGAAGAAGAAGAAGAAGAAGAAGAAGAAGAAGAAGAAGAAGAAGAAGAAGAAGAAGAAGAAGAAGAAGAAGAAGAAGAAGAGGAAGAAGAAAGAAAGAACTCCAACACAAGTAAACATCGCTCTCATGTCAAGTCCTCGGGAACATGCACCTGCAACTGTTGTTGTAGTAACTGTGAGCCACGAGGACTCCGCAATCCCATAACCATGGGTATCAAGACTAGCAAAGCTTAATGGGTATGGAGAGGTTAAGTGGTGAGGTTGCACAGCGGCTAAGCATTGTATGGTGGCTAACTTACGAGTACAAGAATAAGATGAGCCTCGACGCAAACGGTCGCAAACTAGAAATGATCGCTAAAGATCCTGAACTACCTACGAGTCAAACATAACCCCACCGTGTTCTCTTCTCAAATGAAAAAAGACGGTCACGGTTACTCACGCGGTTGGTGTGTTTTATTTCGGATCCTCTGTCAAGTTTTCTACAACCGGACATTAATAAATTCCAATCTGCCACATAACCGTGGGCACGGCTTTCAAAAGATCATAATCTTGCAGGGGTGTCCCAACTTAGCCCATCACAAGCTCTCACGATCAGCAGAGGTAAAAATCCCTTATCTTAGGGACAAACCGAATAGACTCGGAATCCCGGTGCACAAGACATTTCGACAATGGTAAAACAAGTCCAGCAAGACCTCCCGGCGTGCCGACACCCTCTTAGTAGCCGCGCGTATCTTGTCTCAGGCCACGTCCGGATAGGTCAGCCTACAGGTATACCAGATACCTCGAGTTTCCCCAAGGCGGCCCCGCAGTCTGCCCGTTTGGGACCAACACCATCGGCACTGGCCCCCCTATATGTGGAAAGAATCCTCGGGTAGCGCTAACTCCCTATGCAATTTAATTAATTAATTAAGTTTTTATTATCTTGCAAATTAAAACCAAAGTTGGGCCTTGCTGGAGGAGTTTTATTCAAAGCGAACTGTCAAGGGGTCCCCATATACACAACCGCGTTAGGAACGCAAAATCAAGGCATAACACCGGTTTATCAGTTCTTAAGGCGGCATGAGTGGAACAAAACACCGAGCAGAAGGCCAAGCCTTCCACCCATTTCCAAGTATATAGGTGTGTTAATTATAGTAAGATATATTGTGATATTCCCAACATCCAAGTTCCAACATGGAGCAATCTTCATCTTCACCTGCAACTAACAACACTAGAAGAGGGGCTGAGCAAGTGGTAACATAGCCACACAACGGTTTGCTGGGATGGTGTCAAAGGTTAGAGGGTGTTTCATGGCAACAAGGAGAGGCTGACAACAAATAGATAGGTAGCGCGATATACAGCGATAGCATCGAGACAACTAGCATAACAATGATAGTAATGAGATCCAAGGTGATGGTCATCTTGCCTGAGATCCCGCAAGGAAGAAGATCGAGTCCATGAAGAAGACGAAGAAGAAGCCACGAAGACGAACCAAGCATAGTCGAACGAATCCTCACGATCGCAACAAAACAAGAACTATCGAGAAGAAGCTCAACCGGAAAGAAGCAAACAACATAGTAAACAACCATCACAGAAACATGGCATGATGCACAACCAAGTATGATGCATGTCCGGTTTAAATGTGCATGGCATGTCAAAGTGCAACAAACAATACTACAAATTAAGTGGAGCTCAATATGCAACGAGTTACATATTGATGGAACACCACATTAAATTATTTAGTTCGTTCTTGTTTATGAACAAAACAAGATTAAATGGTGTTTAACATGGCAAGAGGTGAAACACAAAATAAACCACACTAGCTAAGCAATTTAAATGGGGCCGGAAACAACAAACAACAATCCCGGTAAATCCCCATATGCATATTTAGCAATGTTTTTTTAAGCAAACAACAATTTTAAACATTTTAAATGTTGTTATCATGATGCGGATGACAAATGCAAGTTTTATGCAATTTTTAGTTAAAGTTGACATGAAGATGATATGGAGTATTTGTCACCGTGGTGGAAAGGAAAGGGGTGCCACGGCGGCGAATCCGAAAATGATGCCACGACAACATATCGGTTCCGGTAACTCGTTGAGATGCCGGCGCAAAAGAAAGGGTCGACGTGAGCGTGTAACGGAAAGATGGTGAGGGTAATCCCGTCACCGGGTGACCAGGGTTCGACGGCAAGGCAAAAGAGGAACATGCACAAGACAAATGGGCACGGTGCAAGAACGGGCATCGCATACACACAAGCATTCGCTCATGGGCATCGTTCCGGCGATATACCTTCGTAGCGTGCGGTTCGGGGTGGTTCGAGTCGTCGAGGGAAGTAGTCATTCTCGCGACGGTAGTGGAAGTAGTGGTACACGGCGATGGTAGAGGAAGTAGTTGTACACGGTCACGGCGGGGAACTTGATGTCCGTATGTTCCAAGGGGTCTTGGAGGGCCGACGGTAGTCGTACATGTTGGCCGTAGTGTACTTGATGGATCCGAGCTCTTTGAGGGTCGTCGTGGTACTTGCAGGCTTTGGCGATTCCATGTAGTCGTACATGTTCCGTAGATGTACAAGTCGCCATAGCCGTTCGTAGACGATGTAGTTGAACTTGACGAACACGAACCCGTCGGCGTCATGGATGTTGTGGAACTTGACATCCAAGGGATCCTCCAAAATCTTCTGTAGTTGTACTCGCTTCGTAGACGTTCGGTGTGGTGCTTGGCGAATCCAGGAAGGCCTTGGAGGTCTCTGGTCAAGTGAGGGTGATGCGGATGAACTTGGCAGCAGGACGTGGGGATCTGGTGTTCGAAGCACCGGTGGCCGAAGAACAAAAAGGAGAAGGCAGGCTTAGCTGGCTGGACGCGCTGCTGGTGTTATCCGTTGCAGAAGACGGCACCGGAGCACACAGGGGCAGCGACGATGGAGGGACAACGGGCATCTCCGACGAGACGAGAACAGAGGCGGGGCAAGGAGGAGCTTCGCCACGAGCAGAGGCGGACGGTCATGGCGTGGAGATGGGGCCGGGGGTCCGACGAGGTAGTGTAGGATCGAAAGTAAGTCTAGAGGGGGGGTGATTAGACTACTTGACAAAATAAAAAATCTGCCTTTAGATCATGCAATGTTTTTGGCAGTTTCACAATTAAGATCAATTCAAGTAACACCCTACACATGCAATTCTAGAGTATATGCAGCGGAAAGTAAATTGCACATGTAAAAGAGAGGTGGAGAAGATCAAACGCAGTTTGGTGACACGGAGATTTTTGTCGTGGTTCCGATAGGTGGTGCTATCGTACATCCACGTTGATGGAGACTTCAACCCACGGAGGGTAACGGCTGCGCGAGTCCACGGAGGGCTCCACCCACGAAGGGTCCACGAAGAAGCAACCTTGTCTATTCCATCACGGCCTACGCCCACGGAGGACTAGCCTTACTCGGGGTAGATCTTCACGAAGTAGGCGATCTCCTTGCCCTTACAAACTTCTTGGTTCAACTCCACATCATCAAGACGGAGGCTCCCAAGCGACACCTAACCAATCTAGGAGGCACCACCCCCCAAAAGGTAATAGACGGTGTTGATGGTGATGAACTCCTTGCTCTTGTGCTTCAAGTGATAAACTCCCCAACACTCAACTCTCCTCACTGATATGGCTGTGGTGGAAGAAGGGTTTGAGTGGAAAGCAACTTGGGAAGGCTAGAGATCAAGTTTCATATGGTAGGAATGGAATGGCTTGATCTCAACACAAGGGTAGGTGGTTCACTTCTCAGAAAGTGTATGGTAGAAGTGGTGGTACTTTCTGATGGCTCTCCTCACGAATGAGGAGGGGGTGGAGGGGTATATATAGCCTCCACACAAAATCCAACCGTTACACACACATTTGACCATCTCGGTCAGACCGAAGTGAAAACTCGGTCAGACCGAAAGTTCAAATATAGTGAACGTTGGGATTTTCGGTGGGACCGAAAATACCATCTCGGTGAGACCGAAGTGAGTCAAAGGTTAGGGTTTGCCATCTCGGTGAGACCGAAAATATAAACTCGGATATTCCGAATTGATGTCAACTGATCACAGAAGGTTGGCAGCCCTTTTTCGGTGAGACCGAAACTCAGAATCGGTTTGACCGAGAAGCTAGGGTTTGGAGAAACAACTGAAGTGGTTCATCTCGGTGGGACTGAGTTGAAGAAATCGGTGTGACCGAGATGTTAGGGTTTGTGTTAAGTAGTGAATAGTGCTGATAGTTGAGGGAGTTAGATCACCAAGCACTTGAGCAACAAGAACATTAACACAACCTCATCCCCTTTTAATAGTATTGGCTTTTCCTATGGACTCAATGTGATCTTTGATCACTAAACCAAAAATGGAGTCTTGAGCTTTTGCCAATGCTTGTCTTAGCATTTTGAGGGATCCACTTCTTCAGACATTTCCATACCCATATCATCGAACTTCTCTGAAATGATTCTCAAGATAATATTAGTTCAATGATATATATGTTGTTATTAATTACCAAAACCACCCGGGGATTAGTTGCACTTTCAATCTCCCCCTTTTTGGTAATTGATGACAACATATAGATCAAAGCTTCGACAAAAGATATAATCAATGAATAATATCGTCGCTTTGAGAAGTATGTGATAAACAAGAGCTCCCCCTAAATTTGTGCATTATTTAAAATTTGCGTTTGAATGCAAATGCACAATCGATTAGGATTATGGGTCACTCTTCCATGTCACATACATCTTGGTGGAGCGCACAAAATGATAAGAATGAATAACATGCACTTAATCACCAAGACAAAAGTAAATAGCCATACAATAAGGAATAGCACATGATAAGCAATAAGCACACATTAAAGCATAGTATGACTAAGCACTCATTAAGATAGCATCAAACGTAGTAGCAAGCACACTTAAAGTATCTGGAACCAAAAGAAACCAATGTATCTCAAGGGAAACCGGCAAAAGAACGAAAAGACGAAAGAGCACTCTCTCTCTCGAAGCCCTATGATCTATAACAATTTCTCCCCCTTTGGCAACAAGTTACCAAAAAGTTCGAAAAGGTATAGAGCTAAACGTCACTGCGGGCTCGGCTGGCGGCTCCCGTCTGGGTCGATGTCGGTGTAGAGATGGCTGCATCTGTGAAGACTTCTGCTGATGTCTGCGCTGGAGGAGTGGATGCTGGAGCTGAAGGAACTGCTGGAGCTGTAGCTGGTGCTGAAGCGGTAGCCCTGGAGTCTGTCACTGGGATAGCTGCAGACCTGGATCCTCTGGGAACCGGAGCAGTCTGGCGATGAGAGTCCTGGACTAGATCATCCTGCATAAGCTCTGCTCTCTCCTGCCTAGTCTCCTCCATGTCTGCCTCAAGCTTGTTGACAGACACCTGAATCTCAGTCAGCTTCACGTCCAGAGCGTGGATCTTGTCCTCGACAATCCTCTCAAGGCTCTCCTGAGATTGCTCAATGCTGGCCAGGCGTTGTTCAATTCTCCGGGTTGCTTCAAGAATCTGATCTCCGAAGCTCTTTGGCTTAGCTGCTGCTGCCGCTGCCTCTTTGTCAGCTTTGGCTTTCTTCGCAGCTTCAATCTTGGCTTGCCCTTCAACTGAGGTAGGATCCTCTTCATCCATCACAACTACGTTGTCCTCATGCTCTGGCTGCAGTGGCAAGTGCTTCCTATCCAACATGAATTTGCCCGTGCCAAACTTGGCGTTGATAAGCATCTGTATCTGCGGTGCAAACCCACACGACCTCTTCTGGTCAGCTGCAGTCCTCTTGATGGTCTCTACCATCAAGTCCATCACCTTAAAAGGTGCCTTCTCATCGAGTATGTGCAGCATGTTGATAGAATAGCCTCATATCATCCGGTGGTCACCTGACTTAGGCATCAAAGTATGCCTCAGGATAGTGTTAGTAGTGGTCAGACCTGCCTGGAGATAATACACTGAGCCGAGTTTCCATCCCTCCAAATCAGCAGCTGGAATCTCCTTGTACATATTCTTCATGGAATCATGACTCTTCTTAGGAATCCCATAGACATCAATGTCGTCCTCTCTCTGCACTGGAGCGTTCAGAAGTTCTGCCCATTCTGCAACAGTTGAAGAAAACCTTTGACCTTCAGTCATCCAGGTGATCTTGCCATCAGGGTAGAAGTGGGCTGTGGCATAGAACTGCATGATCATCTCGTCATTCCATGCTGTCAGTTCTTGACCCACAAAGTCAGCAACTCCACATGCAGTAAAGCTCTCATGCACATGGGGAAAGAAGTCCCGATGCTCTCTGCTGTCAATATACTTCCAGTCGACATACCTGGTGTCAGCAACAATGGGCTTCTTATCCATTAGCACTGTCTCATAGAAATCCTGCTGCTCTCTGGTGTGGAATCTGGGGTCCACAGCAGTCCTTCTTCTTACGGCATATGGATCAGATTGTCTCCATAGCCTGAGACCTTTGTCCTTCCTTGCCTTCATATCCTCAGCTTGAGGATGAGCATCATTGTGGAGTGGCAACTTGGGACGGAGCTTGAGCAGCACATGCTCTTCATCTGACTCAGAAGGTGGCATCTCACCTTTGTTCTTCTCAGAAGCTGGAATGCTTCTGGTTGTTCTCTTGGGCTTGGCTGGAGCTGCCTTAGCTTGAGCAGGCTTCTTGGGCTTGGAGGAGGCTTGAGCCCGAATAGCATCACCCATGAACTTAGCTTTCTGAGGAGGAGGCTGGGGTGCATCTTCTTCTTCTTCTTCTTCAGCAGCCTCTTGAGGTTCAGCATATACAACTCTCTTCCTTTTGGAAGTCTTCTTCACCTTGCTTGAAGCTGGCTCTTCCAAGTTGAGCTTCTTAGCAACTGCAGACTGCTTCACTTTGCTTGTGCCTTTCTTTGGCTGCTGCCCTTGGAGCTCTTTGGCAACCACTTGCCTCTTTGGCTTGGAGGTAACTTCCTCAGCAACAAAGTCGGAATCCTCATCATCAGACGTTCTCTTCTTCCTGGTTCTCGTAGCAGCAGGAGGCAGACCACTGGGGGTACTCCTCTCACCATCATCACTAGAGCTGCTAGCCTCAGGACTTGTACCTGCCTCTGGAATCTCAGCAAACGGTGATTCGGACCTGTTCTGGCTGTCACTGACATCTGACATGGCTGAAAGACCTGTGAATAGATAAGGTGTAGGCAGAGTAGAAGAGTTATCACAACTGCAGAAGTTTTTGCAAAAAAAATGAGTTCAAAAACTTAGTTTTGAGTTTTCACAGAATGTATTTCGGTCAAACCGATTTCAAGTTTCGGTGTAACCGAAGTGTTCAACAGAACCTACACACCACTTTCGGTCAGACCGAAATGGGTTTCGGTCCTACCGAAAACTTAGGGTTTCACAGAAACTTTAATTCGGACATTCCGATTTTCACAACTCGGTCAGACCGAACTATGTAGTGCAATGGTCAGAAACCAAATCGGTCAGTCCGAGTTTCAGAAATCGGCTTCACCGAGATGCATTCCGTGGAAACCTAAACCTAAGAATTTTCCTCGAAACTAAACGATCTGAACAATGTATTGGGATCATATCAAACGTGGATTGAATCAGGGCAGTCCTATCATGCAAGAATCAGAAGTGGAGCATGAAAGGGATCGGGACACACCCTAACTTGGTGGTGTCCCTCTACGGCGGCAACGGCGGAGAAGATTACCGTTGACGGCGGCGGAGACCTGCGGCGAGGGCGCACAGGCGACGAAGACGACGATCCTTAGATCAGGGCGACGGCAGCAGGGGTCTTGGAGGGCGAACGGTTTGAAAGGAATAGATCGTGCGCAGCCCTCAGTATATATAACCCCGTGCTGTCAGTGGGACCGAGTTGAAAAACTCGGTGTCACCGAGATGCATAATTGCAGTGCAGTTACGCATGTCGGTCAGACCGAGATGTTGAACTCGGTTTCACCGAGATGAAACCTAGATCAATCTAAGTGTTTCGGTTGGACCGAGATTGAGAAACCGGTCAGACCGAAATGGACTTAGAAGGTTTTGGAAGTCAGCCTTAGACGAATCGGTGGTTCCGAGTGCTCCTCACTCGGACTGTCCGAAAAAGACTTGTTCAAAGTTGTGATATGAGCATGAAAAGAATTTTTGAGACAAGAAAGCATAGATAGCTAGGGAAGGTGCTTAGGCATTCTTGTCCATCCATTTGGCCAGAAGAAGAAACCAAAACAATCAAAACCACAAATGGATGTCCTTGAATGGATAAAATCATGCATTCAACATGCTCACACAATAAGATAGCAAATGAAATATGTGTCAAACATGCACAACCAATCACTCTAGCTACTAGCACACAATTTGTCGATGACTAGGTCATCTATATATGAGTATGTTGACTTAGGAGTCAAATGAGAACATTTGATCATAGGTCATACTCATCATTTAAGCACAAGTGGGGTTACCACTTTTACATAAAGCATTTATGTGTTCACATCATTAGAAGATGCTTTAGCTCAATTTTTAGAGCAAAGCTCCCCCTAGATGTGAGAACCCCTTTTAAAGGGTCAAACTAACCTTGGGTTGTCGTAGAAGACTTCATGTAGATGTTGAAGATGTGGATGCTCAATGTTGATGTAGATCATCATGAGTTAGGAGCAATCCTTTGAATTAGGGCACTTTCAATACCTACATGGGTTAGTCCCACAAGGAACAAACAAGAATATCCATGGACATAGAGTGAAGTACACAAAAGATGATGTCCATGAAAGCAATGATTACCTTGTCCCTTGACTTACCAACAAGAGGGTTTGTGACTCCATGAACAAGTGCATGATGTGGAAGTTGATTGCACAAGTTCTTGCCAAAATGAATATGAGTGAAGTTTGTTGGCGGAGTCACCCTCAAGAACCTACTAGTTCTTCTTCTTTGGGATCCACATCATCTTGATGGGAATCCTTGGTGTTGTAGTTGAGCTTGACGAAGTAGAACTTGATGTGTCCTTGGGAACCCACTTGACCATGGCTTGAGGTGCTTCAATGAATGCATCAATCTCCTCTTGAAGCTTGTCCTTGGCCTTTAGCTTGTGGTCTTGTGGTGGAAGGTCATCTTGAGCTTGTTCCACATTGGAAGAAGTAGGATCATACTTCTCCTTTTGTGAGACAAACTGTGGAGTAGGGTATTGACCTTCTTCCCACTCAACACCTTTGGCGTTGAACTTTCGCTCAAATCCAATCCCTTGATTCTTCCGGTGTCTTCCTTGTTTGCGAACAATCTCCTCAAAGTTCTTGCTTCCGGCAAGACTCTTGTAGACACCTTTCTCTATGATTTCCTTCAATAAGCTATTTTCTTGCTCAAGTGTAACTTGGCTTGAAACATTGTTAGTGGAATCAAGAGAACTACTAGAAGCAACAATATTGGATTTAACATTGTTATTGTTACTACTAGAGGAAGAATTTTTCTTATGCTTGTCATGCTTAGTCTTAATAGGTGGCAAGAAATTAGACAAGAGAAGTCGTTTGGCAAGATATGAAGAACTCTTCTTTCGAAGATCATCATTGATCGCTTTTAGAAACTCATGTTCTTGCTCTAGAGTGAGCTTCTCGAAGCGTAGCTTCTCATGAGATCTTAGGAGCTCTCTATGATCTTCTTGAGTTGTTTCATGAGCTAACTTAAGAGTGTTTAGTTCTTTAGTTAGACGCTCAATCTCCTTCATAGCATTGTCATTCGACTCTTCTCGACTATAAAGACTACTAGCATTTTCATCATTACTAAGCTCACTAGTTTTATCATGCAAGAGCTCATCTTCACCAAGTAAGTCATCCTCATCACTATCAAAGTCAATGAATTCAGGATGTCTTACCTTGGGGCCTTTAGCCATGAAGCATCTTCCAATTCCCTCATTTGGTGAATCAAATAAGTCGTAGGAGTTGGAGTTGGAGGATACGAGTGCAAGTCCGGCAACACCTTCATCTTGACTATAGTCGGAGTCGGAGTGATAGCTTCCATCGGATTGACTGTCAGAGTCGGAGCCGGAGACCCATTCACCAACATGAGCTTGATGTCTTCTTCTTGTGTAGCTCCTTGATGACTTGTCTTTCCTCTCCGAATCCTTGCTTCTCCGAGAGGGTCTTCGTTCATAACGATCATCTCTACTCCTTCTCTCTCTCCGAGGTGACTCATCTCTTGCTCTTCTTCTTGGAGATTCTTCTCTTCTCTTGTGGGGAGCCGTACACTCATTTGAGAAGTGTCCGGGTCGTCCACAATTGTAGCAGTTTCGATCACGACTAGAAGATCTCTTTCCATCATATGATCTAGACTTTGAGCTTCTTTCTTTGCCTCTATTCTTGTAGAACTTGTTGAAGTTCTTGACCATTAGGCTTATGTCTTCATTGGAAATTTGCTTGTCACTTGAGGTAGTAGGAGCATCACTTGTAGCTTTGTAAGCACCACTTGACTTGTTGTGAAGCTCTTCCTTATCCTTAAGTGTCATCTCATGAGCAACAATCCTTCCGATGACTTCAGTTGGCTTGAGAGTCTTGTAGTTTGGCATCATTTGGATCAAAGTGCACACCGTGTCATACTTTCCATCCAAAGCTCTGAGAATCTTCTTAATGATGAATCGGTCGGTCATTTCTTCGCTTCCTAAGCCTGCAATCTCATTTGTGATGAGAGCAAGCCTAGAGTACATTTCAGCGACTCCTTCACCATCCTTCATCTTGAACTTGTCAAGTTGACCTTGAAGAATATCTAGCTTTGATTCCTTCACAGATTCAGTGCCTTCGTGCATTTCAACCAAAGTATCCCAAATCTCCTTAGCATTCTCAAGACGACTGATTTTGTTGAACTCTTCGGGACACAAAGCATTGAAGAGAATGTCACAAGCTTGAGCATTGTTTTGCAACATCTTCAATTCTTCGGGTGTAGCTTCGCGATCCGGAACTTTTCCATCTTCAAAGAAGTCACCTTGCATACCAACACAAATAATGCCCCATGTGGCTGGGTTATGACCAAGAATATGCATTTTCATTTTATGCTTCCAACTAGCAAAATTTGTACCATCAAAGTAAGGACCTCTACGATAATTACCCTCACTAGACGCCATACTCTCCTAGGTTGTGAAACCAAGCTTATGGAGTCCAATGCAATGGAAACCAAGGCAATGGAGACCAAAGCTCTGATACCACTTGTAGGATCGAAAGTAAGTCTAGAGGGGGGGTGATTAGACTACTTGACAAAATAAAAAATCTGCCTTTAGATCATGCAATGTTTTTGGCAGTTTCACAATTAAGATCAATTCAAGTAACACCCTACACATGCAATTCTAGAGTATATGCAGCGGAAAGTAAATTGCACATGTAAAAGAGAGGTGGAGAAGATCAAACGCAGTTTGGTGACACGGAGATTTTTGTCGTGGTTCCGATAGGTGGTGCTATCGTACATCCACGTTGATGGAGACTTCAACCCACGAAGGGTAACGGCTGCGCGAGTCCACGGAGGGCTCCACCCACGAAGGGTCCACGAAGAAGCAACCTTGTCTATTCCATCACGGCCTACGCCCACGGAGGACTAGCCTTACTCGGGGTAGATCTTCACGAAGTAGGCGATCTCCTTGCCCTTACAAACTTCTTGGTTCAACTCCACATCATCAAGACGGAGGCTCCCAAGCGACACCTAACCAATCTAGGAGGCACCACCCCCCAAAAGGTAATAGATGGTGTTGATGATGATGAACTCCTTGCTCTTGTGCTTCAGATGATAAACTCCCCAACACTCAACTCTCCTCACTGATATGGCTGTGGTGGAAGAAAGATTTGAGTGGAAAGCAACTTGGGAAGGCTAGAGATCAAGTTTCATATGGTAGGAATGGAATGGCTTGATCTCAACACAAGGGTAGGTGGTTCACTTCTCAGAAAGTGTATGGTAGAAGTGGTGGTACTTTCTGATGGCTCTCCTTACGAATGAGGAGGGGGTGGAGGGGTATATATAGCCTCCACACAAAATCCAACCGTTACACACACATTTGACCAATCTCGGTCAGACCGAAGTGAAAACTCGGTTAGACCGAAAGTTCAAATATAGTGAACGTTGGGATTTTCGGTGGGACCGAAAATACCATCTCGGTGAGACCGAAGTGAGTCAAAGGTTAGGGTTTGCCATCTCGGTGAGACCGAAAATAAAAACTCGGATATTCCGAATTTATGTCAACTGACCACAGAAGGTTGGCAGCCCTTTTTCGGTGGGACCGAAACTCAAAATCGGTTTGACCGAGAAGCTAGGGTTTGGAGAAACACTGAAGTGGTTCATCTCGGTGGGACTGAGTTGGAGAAATCGGTGTGACCGAGATGTTAGGGTTTGTGGAAATAACTTCATCTCGGTGGGACTGAGTTGGTTTGACCGAGATTACTTATGGGTGTGTGTTAAGTAGTGAATAGTGCTGATAGTTGAGGGAGTTAGATCACCAAGCACTTGAGCAACAAGAACATTAACACAACCTCATCCCCTTTTAATAGTATTGGCTTTTCCTATGGACTCAATGTGATCTTTGATCACTAAACCAAAAATGGAGTCTTGAGCTTTTGCCAATGCTTGTCTTAGCATTTTGAGGGGTCCACTTCTTCAGACATTTCCATACCCACATCATCGAACTTTTCTGAAAAGATTCTCAAGAGAATATTAGTTCAATGATATATATGTTGTTATTAATTACCAAAACCACCCGGGGATTAGTTGCACTTTCAGGTAGGTTTGCGGATATGGATGCGGCAGCGTTGCAGATCGAGGACGATGGCGTTGTCCTACGGGCATCCATGGCAGCCGCGAGCAACAAGGGTGCAACGACGCGGTGCCGGAGCATGGGCTCGCCGGCCGGAGCAGCGGTGGGGTCACGGGGCGATGAGAGGTTGAAGCAGCAGGAGGGGAGCAGGCAGGAGAAGGGGCGCGCGAGGCAGCGACGGTCGGCAGGGCCAGGACACGAGGTCGCGACGGCGACGGGAGGCACGATGGTGGCGGCGGGCCGGCTTGATCCGGCCGGAACCGAGCGTGACGGTGGCGGGGTGGCCAAGCTTGAGGTGGCGCTGGTTGAAGGCGAGCATGCGCGCGGTAACGGCGCGGTGTTGGTGTGTGCAACGACACAGAGAGAGACGAGGGAGGAGAGGTGGTGGTGGCAATGGGGATTGGGTCGAAGGGCTCTGCCCTGGCAGCGCAAGCGAGGGAGATCGAGGAGAGGTCAGCGCTGGGAGGACGAGGGACGGAGTGAGATGGGGATCGGGCCTCCTAGGGTTAAGGAGAGGGGTGGGGCTAGGCCTAGCTGGGCCAGTTGGTTGGTCGGCCTGGGCCGGCTAGCATGGAAGGGACATGGCGAGAGGCCTGGCTGCTGGGATCTCTCCTCTCTCTCTATCTTCCTTTTCTCAATTTCCTCGAACAAAAAATAAGAGAGAAAAGCTCAGAGATAAAGGGAAGGCGTGAGAGAGATATGAGAATATATCTGGAGTCCTTGCATTATGCAAAATTTGAATAAATGGACTTGGCAATTTTTATAGATAGAAAAAATAATTCAAGTTTGAATTAAATTCAAACTTGAGCCATTTTTTAACCCGACCAAATCTAACCCAAAAGAGCTTAAACATTTAGGAGTAGGTCTTGGCATGGCCTAGGATTAATAGGGAAAGAATGAACATTTATGGAGGAAGGGAAAAGTTCACTTGCCAAAATGGAAGAAAGAAGAAGGATGGCGGTGATGATGCATGGGACATATGCATAGGGCAAGCAACATTGACAAACATAGTGCAAGTACAACAAGATGAATACCACAATGCATATGAGATGATTTTGGCATCAACATAGGATGGCACAATGCAAAATAATAAAAGATGAACATGATGCAAGAAGCAAAGTATGGCAATGGCATTCATCATGATCATGGCAACAACATAGAGGAATGAAATATGCAAAATAATTAAGATAATGCAACAAACAAAATAAGCACACAACAACAACGATAAGAAAAGGAATCCCATTGGAACCTTGGTCTTGGGCGTCACAACACTCCCCTACTAACAAGAGATCTCATCCCGAGATCTTAGGAACAAGACGTGAGAGAAAAAGGAAGAAGGTGAAACAAAAAAACTTAGAGAGGTTGAACAACTTGAACGAAAGAATACAACGGAGATGAGCGAGATTGAGAAGCTCCGATAAAATGCAGAAACAAGGCATACAACGAGAACCAAGTGCTTAAGTGACAAGAGAGACACTGAGAGTACTCTGGTTGAATATGAATGGAATGGAACAAGAACTTGAAAAGATGAAATGATACTTGACGAGAGCAACAACACAATATGTCGGTGTACTAAGGTAGGGGTACCCCAGTACCCCAACTTGTGCACGGGCAGTTGCAGCTTCCCGCGGCAAGGTTTACTGCGTGCTCGCCGGAGACCTTCCTGCCTCCTATTAAACCATTCAAAAACAAAGTATACAAGACAGAAGATCGAGACCCCGGCAAGAGGAGCTTGTCGGGAAGGCCGTACCAGGCTCAAGACTGTTCCAATAGCACAAGACCCTGGCAAGAGGAGCTTGCCAGGAAGATTAGAAGATATTGCCTCGGCGCTATGCGCGCCCCGGCAAGGGGCCCGGGGAGCAGCAAGTTCCCGGGCCCGGCAGGATCAAGGCCCCGGCAAGGCGCTTGCCGGGGAGGCTACGCTGTGTGCCCGCGCTCCAGCTCATCGGCCCACGCGTCGCCCTGGGGCCTAACCAGGGACGCGTGGCGGATGGCTGTGCAGCCTGGGGGACACGGTGGCACACCACGGAGATAAATCCGTCGCCGTGGCGGATGGAGACGCTAAGGCGGGAGCTTTTGGGGTCGACGGCGACGGGCATTGAATGCCCTTGTCCCCCACTGTTAAAGTAGGTATAGACCACTGTTCTGTACTGTAGCTCCACTGTTCCCGCACTGTTACAACTACCACCTCTTTTACATTTTTACCCCTTACTCCTACGTTGACACCTGTCGGTGACCCCTTTGCACTATAAAAGGAGGCCCATGCACAACGTGGAGGGGGTTCGAAACCTAGATTACTCTCACGCACGGTGTAGCTGCTTCTTCAAGCTCCCGAGCGCTCAACTCAATACACAACCAAGCAGGAGTAGGGTTTTACGCATCCGTGCGGCCCGAACCTGGGTAAAACTGCCCGCGCGTCTGCCTCGATCTGCTCTTTGTGCTCCCTCCGCCCTCGTGCCGCACAGACAAGGGGCTCCGGTCCCGTAGGTGTTCGTGGCGGACAGTTTCCCCCGACATCTTTGGCGCACCAGGTAGGGGGCGTCGAGGTTGTGCGAACCTGATCCGGCGTTCGCGCGGGCGCATTCTTCATCAACCTCTCCAGTTTCATCAGCAACTTCATCAGCGACAACTCCATGGCCCCGAAGAAGAAGCCTTCGGAGGTCGGAGGCCCGTCTGCGTCTCACCCGCCGCCACCAGAGCCAACGGTGGGCGGGGGAGACGCCGTCGGAAGGGTGGTTGCCGGCGAGGACACTCACGGTGCCACCAGATCCAAGAACAAGACGGATGACCGGACCTCGGTCTCCGTGGACGCGCCGCGTCCATCACAGCACACGACGACCCCGCAGCGCCATACCACGGGAGGTGGTATCCGCTTGCTGGGACAAGGCCAAACTGGAGGTTCGCGAGACGCCCCGGACCCCCGTCCGGGCACAAGCAAAGCGAAGGCGCCGGCGCGGGACCCCGCACCTTCTAACGTCGTTAGAAGTCCGAGCGTATCCCGCTCCTCGCACCGCTCGCCCGCGTTCCCCACTACTCCGGCAGAACCGCTCGCAAGGGCGCAGCTGCTTCTTGATTTTCCTCCGGCGGCTGACAAGGCCGAAGAATGGAGGGCCACCATCCGGAGCCTGATAGACTTCGCCAACAACGACTCTCCGCAGCAGCCGTCGGCCTCACGGCCGCGGCAGGCTGAGAAGACGAAGGCTATCGGCGACAAGACTGCCGGGGGTGCGACAAGCGTGCACTCCCCGCCGCAGAAGCAGAAGACGCCGCCCCGCCGGAACAACCCCGACGACGGCTCCACAGCCTCGTCGGACCCGCGGGCCCGTCGGGACCAGCGCCAGGTCCTCGACGACCGGCGAGATGAAGACGCTCGGACCACGATCGAGCGCCGCCGAGAAGCTCGGCGACAATCCGACAAGAGAGCTGGGAACACTGTCGACGCACCCGCGCCCGGTGAACCAGGCGACTTGCCGTACGCGGCAGGCTGCCCTGCGTTCACCCGCGAGCTGCGGCGCGTCCAGTGGCCCAGCATGAAGAACTTTAAGCCCGACGTACCGGAGAAGTACGACGGCAAGACGCATCCCTCGGAGTTTCTCAGCGTCTACACTATAGCAGTGCAAGCTGCCGGGGGGCGCGACGAGAAGATCCTAGCCAACTACTTCCCGCTCGTGCTGAAGCCGAACGTCCGTTCGTGGCTCATGCACTTGCCGGAAGGCTCTATCTCTTCTTGGGCCGACCTCTGCCATCAGTTTGTTGGCGCCTTCACCGGCGGCCACAAACCCCATGGCCAGGAGAGCGATCTCCACATTTTGGCCCAGAAGGAAGGCGAACCCCTGCGCAAGTAT
Source organism: Secale cereale (assembly GCA_902687465.1). NCBI lineage: Eukaryota > Viridiplantae > Streptophyta > Magnoliopsida > Poales > Poaceae > Secale > Secale cereale. Next base: position 523,949,513 of record LR738715.1, on the reverse strand, counting down.
ATCCAACGCTTCAGCCGGGTACAGCACAACATCCCCGACGTTCACCCTGCTGCGGTTATCAGCGCGTTCCATCAGAACGTGCGAAACCGCCGCATGCGTGAGGAGATGGCGATGACCAAGATCAGGGACGTCAGTGTCGGGGGAAACTGTCCGCCACGAACACCTATGGGACCGGAGCCCCTTGTCTGTGCGGTACGAGGGCGGAGGGAGCACAAAGAGCAGATCGAGGCAGACGCGCGGGCAGTTTTTACCCAGGTTCGGGCCGCACGGATGCGTAAAACCCTACTCCTGCTTGGTTGTGTATTGAGTTGAGCGCTCGGGAGCTTGAAGAAGCAGCTACACCGTGCGTGAGAGTAATCTAGGTTTCGAACCCCCTCCACGTTGTGCATGGGCCTCCTTTTATAGTGCAAGGGGTCACCGACAGGTGTCAACGTAGGAGAAAGGGGTAAAAATGTAAAAGAGGTGGTAGTTGTAACAGTGCGGGAACAGTGGATCTACAGTACAGAACAGTGGTCTATACCTACTTTAACAGTGGGGGACAAGGGCATTTAATGCCCGTCGCCGTCGACCCCAAAAGCTCCCGCCTTAGCGTCTCCGTCTGCCACGGCGACGGATTTATCGCCGTGGTGTGCCACCGTGTACCCCAGGCTGCACAGCCATCCGCCACGCGTCCCTGGTTAGACCTCAGGGCGACGCGTGGGCCGATGAGCTGGAGCGCGGGCACACAGCGTGGCCTTCCCGGCAAGCGCCTTGCCGGGGCCTTGATCTTGCCGGGCCCGGGAACTTGCCGCTCCCCGGGCCCCTTGCCGGGGCGCGCATAGCGCCGAGGCAACGCCTTCTAATCTTCCTGGCAAGCTCCTCTTGCCAGGGTCTTGTGTTAGTGGAACAGCTTTGAGCCTGGTACGGCCTTCCCGGCAAGCTCCTCTTGCCGGGGTCTCGATCTTCTGTTTTGTATACTTTGTTTTTGAATGGTTTAATAGGAGGCAGGGAGGTCTCCGGCGAGCACGCAGTAAACCTTGCCGCGGGAAGCTGCAACTGCCCGTGCACAAGTTGGGGTACTAGGGTACCCCTACCTTAGTACACCGACAGGAGCCCCCGGGCCTGGGCCACACACGGTGCCGAGCGCTGTTGGGCCAGGCCCAAAACAGTGCACGGGCACCCGCGGCCCGCGGCGCGCCGAATCCACTTCCATATCCGCCGCACCCCACGGTAACGGCACGCGTCGATTGCGGCGCCGTGGGATGGGACGTGCCCACGATCTCTTAATGGAAAGGAGAAAAACGCCCCCCGCTCCCCCATAAAAGCAGAGGCAGCGGGCGCGGTTCCCCTCCCTGTGCTCTCATTACGTCGTCTTCTTCCTGCAAAAAGATTCCTTCTTGCGCTCCGCCTCCACAGCTCCGCCGCCGCCTAGCTCTTCGTCCCCTTCCTTCCGCCGCATCCGCCATGGCCCCAAAGAGCGACAAGGGGAAAGCGGAGAAGTCCAAGAAGGAGAAATCCGAGCAAGCAGCCAAGCTCATCGCTTACCGGAAGCGGAACGTCGTCTTCTCGCCGAAGCTCGGTGTGGAAGAACTCTGGAACAAGTACTACTTGTTCTGGTCCAAGCGCACCGATGCGCATCCCCGCACCCGAGCATACCCGGCCGCCGCCAAGGACCACTATCCCGGCGGGTATTACTTCTTTGCTCCCTTTTTCCACTGTGGTCTCTGCCCTCCATTTTCGAACTTCTTCTGTGATATCATGAATACGTATGGCTTCCATCTGCTTGATTTCACCCCCAACGCCATCCTCACCATGGCCGTTTTCGCACATATGTGCGAAAACTTCATAGGAGTCCACCCCAACGTAGCCCTCTTTAGACACTTTTTCACCCCTAGAGCCGAGGCAGATGCCCCTCTCTCCGGATGTATTTCTTGGGTCTTCCGTCTCGGGAAGAAGGGGTCGTACTTGCCGGGGGAGCTCCGCGGCAAGTGGGAGGAATGGCGAGCTGAGTGGTGTTGGATTGTAGAGGACCAGCCGCAAGCCTTTACTGCGCCGCGCACAACGCCTATCGCGCGCGGCAGAGATTGGAGCGAACTAGACTCCGACGACGTCAAGCTCGACATCGCGCTTGTCCGGATCCTCCGTCTTCGGCTGGCCCGGCTGTCAGTTGCTGAGGTGGGCGCAGATTTCCTCCGCCGGCGCATCGCCCCTCTCCAGGACCGGAAGAGGCCGGCTTGGTTGTACGGCGGCCCGGCAGACATCATGCGGCTGCGCCCTGGACTTAATTTTAACTTCACCACTCTGGAGCTGCGCGGGATGGTACGAGAGCTCTTCAAGTACGACCCGGCGCACCCCGAGTGGTTCCGGACTCCCCGGGAAGTGGTGCCGCTCTGCAACAACGCCGCGAGGGACCGAATCCTGGCCATGATGCCGATGTGCGACTCGCATGGCCTGGACCGCTCGTGGATCCCCCCGAAGCCAATCGACGTCCTCACTTTCTACGACAACCTCGTCGAGGTGGCGAGCAACAAGGAGGACCTCAAGCTGCATACGCGGGACACCACCGACCAGGAAATCGCCTACATAGCTTCTCGGGCTGAGGAGGCCGCCGCAGCCGCGGCGGCAGGAGTCTTCGGATTCTCGCCGGAGGAGGCGGAGGCCGAGGAGGCGTCCACCCAGGCGGAAGAGGCGGAGATCCATCGGTTGCTGAACCTCCCACCCGACGCGCTCGCCGGAGTCCCCTCGTTGAGGCACTCCGGGATCCATGGGATCGCGACGGAGGCCGCGGCAAAGGAGGGAACCGCCGGAGGAAGCAGAGGCGCCGCGAGGGGCGGAGGCGCCAAGGGGAAGAGGGCCGCATCGCTGGATGCTGGGCCCAGCGAGCCGGCCGAGGCAGAGGAGGAGGAGGAGGAGGAGGCCGAAGACTCCGGCGGATCGACAGAGTTGTACGCCGACGACCTCTCCTCGTCGGAGAGCTCCCCGCCCCCGGCAAGCCCGAAGGAGTCCCCGGCAAAGCGTCTTCGCAAGGCGGCGACGGGGGAAAGGGCACAGGCGCCCCGGCAACAGCCACCTCGGCGGGCGGCTCCCCGGGGGAGTCAAGCCGCGCCAAGGCCGTCCGGCGCACCAGCCGCAGCAGAGGCGGGCCGGGCGCGGACCACGACGGAGGCGCCCCGCAGGTCGGCAGCGAGCCGGCAGGGGTCTTCTCGGAGCGGAGCAACGGCTCCGCCCGTCCCCCGGGCGCCGGCAGCCACAGGGGCTGGGTCTTCGCAGCCTCCAGCCCCGGCGAGTACCAAGCGCGCGAGGGAGTCTTCGCCTCCCGCTCCTCGCGTCGACGCGCCCACGGTGGAGTACGACTTCTCCGCCCTGAGCGAGGACGACGAGGAGGACCAGGAGTAAGGATCCGAGATTCTTCATCTTCTTAATTTTTGTCTTGAGCTTCTGCTAATGCTAACTCTGTCTTCTGTTCTGGTTTCAGGACCCTGGCCCATCGCGCCGCGAAGAAGGCCAAGGCGCCCGAGGCTGAGGTCGCGGAGGACTCGGCAGCGGCGGCAGCGGAGGGCGCGCCGGAGCCGAGCCTGCCGGACTCTGGCACTGCTCCGATGAGCAGCCCCCAGCGCAGCCCGCAGCGCAGCCCCCAGCGTAAGTCTGGGGTTCTTTCTTTTTGCTTGTCGGGGTACGTCTGAGGCTTTTGACTTTATCTTCATATTTTGACATCCCTCGTCTTGTTTCGTGCAGAGGAGGAGCCGCAGCGGGAAGAGCGCCCGGAGACCACCGCCGAGGAGCCGCAGGCACCGCCATCTCCGCCAAGGCAGGACTCTCCGGCAAGGGAGAGTGCTCCGTCAAGGGCGGGTACTCCGCCAAGGCAGAGTACCCCGCCAAGGACGAGCAGCCCGGCGAGGGCGGCCACCCCGCCGAGGCCGAATTCCCCGGCGAGGGCGACTACCCCGACGAGGCCGAGCTCCCCGGCGAGGGAGCCCGCCGCTGAGGACGTCCGCCAAGGTAACCTTTATAACTTGTCTTCTTGGCTTGTCTTTTTTGGATATTTGCTTGAGTCTTAAATTTCTTTGTCTTCTTCTTCTTCCTAGATCTTCCTCCTCCTGTGCCTATGGAGACGGAGGTAATTATCCTCGAGGAGGAGGACGCGCAAGGTGGCGGCGGCGACGCACCAGTCGTCGAAGAGGTGGGCGAGGCCGCCGAGCCGGCCGCGCAAGAGACTGCTCCGGCTGCGGACGCAGCGGCCGGGGAGGGGGACGGTGGCCGCACCGCCGACCCGGAGGTGGCGGGAGCATCGGATGCTGCGCCGGCCACCGGTCCCTCCGCCGGCGAGGAGCAAAGGTTTTATCTCGAGGCCCCCAATGGCGTTTTCATCCAGATGCCGTGGGGGTCTTCGTCGCGAGCTCCTGCGGAGGGCGAGGCGTTCGACGGAGAAGTCCTCGCCTCCGCAGGCCTGAAGATAGTCCAGGCGCCCGGTGGAGGTGAGGGGCCCGAGGAGGAGCGATTGCTTCATCAGCTCCTGGCCCTTTATCGGGCCAGGCAAGCAAAGCTCGCTTCCCGGGAGGCTCTTGCCGCCAAGGCTGCGGCAGAGATGGAGAAGCGTGCGGCGGAGCTCAGCGCCGCCAACCAGGCTGCCCTCCGCCAGGTGGCAGAGGAGCGAGAGCGTCTCGCCGGCGAGTACCAAGAGTGGGTACTTGAGAGGGCCGAAGCCGACGAACAGCAGCGCCTCGCCGGGGTGGAGATGTCCCGGCGAGAGGGAGAGCTCGCGCAGCGGAAGGTGGATCTGGATTCTCATGAAGAAGACCTTGCCGCTCGCGAGGCTGCCCTTGGCGGGGAGCTGAAAGAGGCGAAGGCCGCCGCGGCTGCCGCGGAGGACGCCAAGAAAGAGCTCGCCGCCAAGGTTGAACAACTGGAGAAGGCGATGAAGGTGAGCGCCGAGAAGGTTGCCGCGCTCATCCTGGAGCGCGAGAAGGATGCTCACACCAACTCAGAGCTCCAGGTGAGTTTGTCCCAGAGGGGTGACGAGCTGAAGGCCGCCAAGGATTCCATTGAAGACTTGGAGCTGAAGGTCACCACCCTGAAGGAATCGCTTGACGCTGCCCGGGCCCAGGAGACCAAGCTGAAGGATGAGCTCCGCAAGGAGCGAACCTTGATGGAGAGCGTCAACAAGGCCTCCGAGCTCTTCCGGCAGACTATTGAGGTGTGGACCGAAGAGCTGGTTTCTTCTGCGTCCAACATTGACCAGGAGTTGCTTGCCTTGAAGGTCGAACATCTTATCTACTCGCCGGATCCAGATCTCCCGCACAGCGCCAAGCTCAGCCTCTTCTTCAGAGGCGTCGCTCCAGCCCTTGCAGGTCTCCGGAACCGCATCCCCGCGCAGCTGGCCGAGGAGTCGCGCCGTCTCTGCGCGGGAACTCTGGAGCGGGTGTTGACGAAGATCGTGTACCGCAACCCGGGGATCAACCTCACGAACGTTCTTCGCACCCTGCCGGCAGACGCAGACACGGAGGCCCTGAAGGAGCAGGTTGGCCACATCATCGCCAAGGTGGCAAAGCTTGGCAGGAAGGAAGGCGACCGCGTAGATTAGGGCCCCATTTATCTTTATCTTTTTGTTGCTGCACATTATGTTATGAACTCATTAGTCTATTGCGACAAGTTATCCTTGTAAGATATTTGCTTTATTTCAATCAATCAGTGCAATGTTATCTTCCTTGTTCCAATCTTTGACTTTGTATGTTTTTCACCCTACGCTCCCGGGGAGCTTGCCGGCAAGGGGCCCTTGCCGCGAGCGCTGAGTGCTGGACTCTGAGCAGCCTGCTGGCCAAGGTCCTCGCCGGCAAGCAACCTTGCCGCAGCTGGTCGCAACGCACTTAGCTTGCTGAGTGTACTCGGAAACGAGGCAAGGGCGCGACACTTGTCGCAGCTCACTTAAATCGTTGAGTGGACTCGAAAACAAGATAAGGGTGCGGCAAGCTACGGGTAGGTTCCTCCGCGCACAGGTTTTCCATACAAAGCGTGATCGTTCAAGGAAGACAACCAAAATTTAAAATTTGAACTGGTCAAATTCTAACAACTTATCTTTCGTATGCTGCTTGCTTATGTTGCTTGCTTTTCGGTAAGGCTCTTCCTACTTGAACAGCACTTAGTTCCTCCTCCATCTCCTTCCCCCCCGGCAAACTTGTGCGCGAGGAACGTTCCTTCTGCTTAAGAGAAAAGGAAAGGGAGAGGGAAACAAGCATATTGCCTTTCGGCGTAATAGTGCTTACCGTATGTCTGAGTGTTGCATCAAATGCCAAACAGAACATGCAAATAGCAAAGAGAAGCATGCAAAAGGCAATCGATGCGAAAACACGAAAACTTTACTGATGCACGGGGTCTGCGCCCGGCTTTGTACAAAGGGTTACATGCAACAGCGGCAAGGCTTGTACAAAAGATGGTTGCCGGAACGGATCACGGCAACCGCGCCTTAGGGGTGAAACTTGCGAAGATGCTCTATGTTCCAGGAGTTGCTCACCGGTAAGCCTTCTTCGGTCTCGAGGCGGACAGCGCCGGGCCTCGTAACTTGTCTCACCCGATAAGGGCCTTCCCACTTCGGCGTCAACTTGTTGGAATTCTTGGCGGACTGAACACGCCGAAGAACAAGGTCGCCTTCCTCGAGACTCCTGGCCTTGACTTTGCGGCTATGGTAGCGGCGCAAAGCTTGCTGGTATCGAGCAGCTCGTACAGCAGCCTGGAGACGTCCCTCCTCAAGGAGCAATGCGTCATCTTGCCGCAGTTGCTCTTGCTCGAGCTCATCATAAGCGAGCACTCGAGGAGATCCGTATACGAGTTCCGTGGGGATAACTGCTTCTGCTCCATAGACTAGAGCAAAAGGTGTCTGTCCGGTGGCTCGATTCGGTGTCGTTCTGATTGACCAAAGAGCCGCCGGGAGCTCCTCTATCCAATTCTTTCCGCACTTGCGCAGCCTGTCAAAGGTCCTTGTCTTGAGTCCGCGCAGCACTTCAGCATTTGCCCTCTCCGCTTGACCGTTGCTCCTCGGGTGAGCAACAGAAGCGAAACAGACCTTGGCTCCAAGGTCTTGGACGTACTGCATGAAGGTGCGACTAGTGAATTGCGTACCATTGTCGGTGATGATCCTGTTAGGAATCCCGAAACGGCAAACAATCGACCTGAAGAACCTGACTGCTGACTGTGCCGTCACCTTTCTCACTGGCTCCACTTCCGGCCACTTTGTGAACTTGTCGATTGCAACGTACAAGTACTCAAAGCCCCCGACAGCACGAGGGAAAGGGCCGAGGATATCTTGCTGGGCTCTTCCCCGCCACCTTGGGCCTTCTCCTTGTCGCGCCTCTCGTACTCAGCTTTTTGCTGCTCGACGAGGTACTCGACGCGCTTGCAGTTGGAGAGGTCGTGACCCTTGGTGCGGTGAATCTTGCAGTATTGCTTGTCGGAGCTACCCGGCTTGTTGGCCGCCGCCGCAGGGGCAGGCTCCTTGCCGGAGCCGCCAGCCTGCGCTTGCTTGGAGCGCTTGTCTGTGAACTTACAAAGAAGCTCTCCGAAAGGCGATATGCTTGTTTCCCTCTCCTTTTCCTTTTTCTCTTAAGCAGAAGGAACGTTCCTCGCGCACAAGTTTGCCGGGGGGGGAAGGAGGTGGAGGAGGAACTAAGTGCCGTTCAAGTAAGAAGAGCCTTACCGGGAAGCAAACAACATGAGCAAGCAGCTTATGAAAGATAAGTTGTTAGAATTTGACCAGTTCAAATTTTAAATTTTGGTTGTCTTCCTTGAACGATCACACTTTGTATGGAAAACCTGTGCGCGGAGGAACCTACCCGTGGCTTGCCGCACCCTTATCTTGTTTTCGAGTTCACTCAACGATTTAAGTGAGCTGCGACAAGTGTCGCGCCCTTGCCTCGTTTCCGAGTACACTCAGCAAGCTAAGTGCGTTGCGACCTGCTGCGGCAAGGTTGCTTGCCGGCGAGGACCTTGGCCAGCAGGCTGCTCAGAGTCCAGCACTCAGCGCTCGCGGCAAGGGCCCCTTGCCGGCAAGCTCCCCGGGAGCGTAGGGTGAAAAACATACAAAGTCAAAGATTGGAACAAGGAAGATAACATTGCACTGATTGATTGAAATAAAGCAAATATCTTACAAGGATAACTTGTCGCAATAGACTAATGAGTTCATAACATAATGTGCAGCAACAAAAAGATAAAGATAAATGGGGCCCTAATCTACGCGGTCGCCTTCCTTCCTGCCAAGCTTTGCCACCTTGGCGATGATGTGGCCAACCTGCTCCTTCAGGGCCTCCGTGTCTGCGTCTGCCGGCAGGGTGCGAAGAACGTTCGTGAGGTTGATCCCCGGGTTGCGGTACACGATCTTCGTCAACACCCGCTCCAGAGTTCCCGCGCAGAGACGGCGCGACTCCTCGGCCAGCTGCGCGGGGATGCGGTTCCGGAGACCTGCAAGGGCTGGAGCGACGCCTCTGAAGAAGAGGCTGAGCTTGGCGCTGTGCGGGAGATCTGGATCCGGCGAGTAGATAAGATGTTCGACCTTCAAGGCAAGCAACTCCTGGTCAATGTTGGACGCAGAAGAAACCAGCTCTTCGGTCCACACCTCAATAGTCTGCCGGAAGAGCTCGGAGGCCTTGTTGACGCTCTCCATCAAGGTTCGCTCCTTGCGGAGCTCATCCTTCAGCTTGGTCTCCTGGGCCCGGGCAGCGTCAAGCGATTCCTTCAGGGTGGTGACCTTCAGCTCCAAGTCTTCAATGGAATCCTTGGCGGCCTTCAGCTCGTCACCCCTCTGGGACAAACTCACCTGGAGCTCTGAGTTGGTGTGAGCATCCTTCTCGCGCTCCAGGATGAGCGCGGCAACCTTCTCGGCGCTCACCTTCATCGCCTTCTCCAGTTGTTCAACCTTGGCGGCGAGCTCTTTCTTGGCGTCCTCCGCGGCAGCCGCGGCGGCCTTCGCCTCTTTCAGCTCCCCGCCAAGGGCAGCCTCGCGAGCGGCAAGGTCTTCTTCATGAGAATCCAGATCCACCTTCCGCTGCGCGAGCTCTCCCTCTCGCCGGGACATCTCCACCCCGGCGAGGCGCTGCTGTTCATCGGCTTCGGCCCTCTCAAGTACCCATTCTTGGTACTCGCCGGCGAGACGCTCTCGCTCCTCCGCCACCTGGCGGAGAGCAGCCTGGTTGGCGGCGCTGAGCTCCGCCGCACGCTTCTCCATCTCTGCCGCGGCCTTGGCGGCAAGAGCCTCCCGGGAAGCGAGCTTTGCTTGCCTGGCCCGGTAAAGGGCCAGGAGTTGATGAAGCAATCGCTCCTCCTCGGGCCCCTCACCTCCACCGGGCGCCTGGACGATCTTCAGGCCTGCGGAGGCGAGGACCTCTCCGTCGAACGCCTCGCCCTCCGCAGGAGCCCGCGACGAAGACCCCCACGGCATCTGGATGAAGACGCCATTGGGGGCCTCGAGATAGAACCTTTGCTCCTCGCCGGCGGAGGGACCGGTGGCCGGCGCAGCATCCGATGCTCCCGCCACCTCCGGGTCGGCGGTGCGGCCACCGTCCCCCTCCCCGGCCGCTGCATCCGCAGCCGGAGCAGTCTCTTGCGCGGCCGGCTCGGCGGCCTCGCCCACCTCCTCGACGACTGGAGCGTCGCCGCCGCCGCCCTGCGCGTCCTCCTCCTCGAGGATAATTACCTCCGTCTCCATAGGCACAGGAGGAGGAAGATCTAGAAAGAAGAAGAAGACAAAGGAATTCAAGACCCAAGCAAATATCCAAAAAAGATACAAGCCAAGAAGACAAGTTACAAAGGTTACCTTGGCGGACGTCCTCAGCGGCGGGCTCCCTCGCCGGGGAGCTCGGCCTCGTCGGGGTAGTCGCCCTCGCCGGGGGACTTGGCCTTGGCGAGGTGGCCGCCCTTGCCGGGCTGCTCGTCCTTGGCGGGGTACTCTGCCTTGGCGGAGTACCCGCCCTTGACGGAGCACTCTCCCTTGCCGGGGAGTCCTGCCTTGGCGGGGATGGCGGTGCCTGCAACTCTTCGGCGGTGGTCTCCGGGCGCTCTTCCCGCTGCGGCTCCTCCTCTGCACGGAACAAGACAAGAAATGTCAAAACATGAAGATAAAGTCAAAAGCCTCAGACGTACCCCGACAAGCAAAAAGAAAGAACCCCAGACTTACGCTGGGGGCTGCGCTGCGGGCTGCGCTGGGGGCTGCTCATCGGAGCAGTGCCAGAGTCCGGCAGGCTCGGCTCCGGCGCGCCCTCTGTTGCCGCCGCTGCCGAGTCCTCCGCGACTTCGGCCTCGGGCGCCTTGGCCTTCTTCGCGGCGCGATGGGCCAGGGTCCTGAAACCAGAACAGAAGACAGAGTTAGCATCAACAGAAGCTCAAGACAAGAATTAAGAAGATGAAGAATCACGGATCCTTACTCCTGGTCTTCCTCGTCGTCCTCGCTCAGGGCGGAGAAATCATACTCCACCGTGGGCGCGTCGACGCGAGGAGCGGGAGGCGAAGACTCCCTCGCGCGCTTGGTGCTCACCGGGGCTGGGGGCTGCGAAGACCCAGCCCCTGTGGCTGCCGGCGCCCGGGGGGCGGGCGGAGCCGCTGCTCCGCTCCGAGAAGACCCCTGCCGGCTCGCTGCCGGCCTGCGGGGCGCCTCCGTCGTGGTCCGCGCCCGGCCCGCCTCTGCTGCGGCTGGTGCGCCGGACGGCCTTGGCGCGGCTTGACTCCCCCGGGGAGCCGCCCGCCGAGGTGGCTGTTGCCGGGGCGCCTGTGCCCTTTCCCCCGTCGCCGCCTTGCGGAGACGCTTTGCCAGGGACTCCTTCGGGCTTGCCGGAGGCGGGGAGCTCTCCGACGAGGAGAGGTCGTCGGCGTATAACTCCGTAGATCCGCCGGAGTCTTCGGCCTCCTCCTCCTCCTCCTCCTCTGCCTCGGCCGGCTCGCTGGGCCCAGCATCCAGCGCTGCGGCCCTCTTCCCCTTGGCGCCTCCGCCCCTCGCGGCGCCTCTGCTTCCTCCGGCGGTTCCCTCCCTTGCCGCGGCCTCCGTCGCAATCCCATGGATCCCGGAGTGCCTCAACGAGGGGACCCCGGTGAGCGCGTCGGGTGGGAGGTTCAGCAATCGGCGGATCTCCGCCTCTTCCGCCTGGGTGGACGCCTCTTCGGCCTCCGCCTCCTCCGGCGAGAACCCGAAGACTCCTGCCGCCGCGGCTGCGGCGGCCTCCTCAGCCCGAGAAGCTATGTAGGCGATTTCCTGCTCGGTGGTGTCCCGCGTATGCAGCTTGAGGTCCTCCTTGTTGCTCGCCACCTCGACGAGGTTGTCGTAGAAGTTGAGGACGTCGATTGGCTTCGGGGCGATCCACGAGCGGTCCAAGCCATGCGAGTCGCACATCGGCATCATAGCAAGGATTCGGTCCCTCGCGGCGTTGTTGCAGAGCGGCACCACTTCCCGGGGAGTCCTGAACCACTCGGGGTGCGCCGGGTCGTACTTGAAGAGCTCTCGTACCATCCCGCGCAGCTCCAGAGTGGTGAAGTTAAAATTAAGCCCGGGGCGCAGCCTCATGATGTCTGCCGGGCCGCCGTACAACCAGGCCGGCCTCTTCCGGTCTTGGAGAGGGGCGATGCGCCGGCGGAGGAAATCTGCGCCCACCTCGGCAACTGACAACCGGGCCAGCCGAAGACGGAGGATCCGGACGAGGGCGATGTCGAGCTTGACGTCGTCGGAGTCTAGATCGCTCCAATCTCTGCCGCGCGCGATAGGCGTTGTGCGCGGCGCAGTGAAGGCTTGCGGCTGGTCCTCTACAATCCAGCACCACTCCGCTCGCCATTCCTCCCACTTGCCGCGGAGCTCCCCCGGCAAGTACGACCCCTTCTTCCCGAGACGGAAGACCCAAGAAATACATCCGGAGAGAGGGGCATCGGCCTCGGCTCTAGGGGTGAAAAAGTGTCTAAAGAGGGCTACGTTGGGGTGGACTCCTATGAAGTTTTCGCACATATGTGCGAAAACGGCCATGGTGAGGATGGCATTGGGGGTGAAATCAAGCAGATGGAAGCCATACGTATTCATGATATCACAGAAGAAGTTCGAAAAAGGAGGGCAGAGGCCACAGTGGAAAAAGGCAGCAAAGAAGTAATACCCGCCGGGATAGTTGTCCTTGGCGGCGGCCGGGTATGCTCGGGTGCGGGGATGCGCGTCGGTGCCCTTGGACCAGAACAAGTAGTACTTGTTCCAGAGTTCTTGCACGCCGAGCCTCGGCGAGAAGACGACGTTCCGCTTCCGGTAAGCAATGAGCTTGGCTGCTTGCTCGGATTTCTCCTTCTTGGACTTCTCCGCTTTCCCCTTGTCGGCCTTTGGGGCCATGGCGGACGCGGCGGAAGGAGGAGGACGAAGAGCTAGGCGGCGGCGGAGCTGTGGAGGCGGAGCGCAAGGAGGAATCTTTTGCAGGAAGAAGACGACGTAATGAGAGCACAGGGAGGGGAACCGCGCCCGCTGCCTCTGCTTTTATGGGGGAGTGGGGGGCGTTTCCCCCTTTCCATTAAGAGATCGTGGGCACGTCCCATCCCACGGCGCCGCAATCGACGCGTGCCGTTACCGTGGGGTGCGGCGGATATGGAAGTGGATTCGGCGCGCCGCGGGCCGCGGGTGCCCGTGCACTGTTTTGGGCCTGGCCCAACAGCGCTCGGCACCGTGTGTGGCCCAGGCCCGGGGGCTCCTGTCGGTGTACTAAGGTAGGGGTACCCCAGTACCCCAACTTGTGCACGGGCAGTTGCAGCTTCCCGCGGCAAGGTTTACTGCGTGCTCGCCGGAGACCTTCCTGCCTCCTATTAAACCATTCAAAAACAAAGTATACAAGACAGAAGATCGAGACCCCGGCAAGAGGAGCTTGTCGGGAAGGCCGTACCAGGCTCAAGACTGTTCCAATAGCACAAGACCCTGGCAAGAGGAGCTTGCCAGGAAGATTAGAAGATATTGCCTCGGCGCTATGCGCGCCCCGGCAAGGGGCCCGGGGAGCAGCAAGTTCCCGGGCCCGGCAGGATCAAGGCCCCGGCAAGGCGCTTGCCGGGGAGGCTACGCTGTGTGCCCGCGCTCCAGCTCATCGGCCCACGCGTCGCCCTGGGGCCTAACCAGGGACGCGTGGCGGATGGCTGTGCAGCCTGGGGGACACGGTGGCACACCACGGAGATAAATCCGTCGCCGTGGCGGATGGAGACGCTAAGGCGGGAGCTTTTGGGGTCGACGGCGACGGGCATTGAATGCCCTTGTCCCCCACTGTTAAAGTAGGTATAGACCACTGTTCTGTACTGTAGCTCCACTGTTCCCGCACTGTTACAACTACCACCTCTTTTACATTTTTACCCCTTACTCCTACGTTGACACCTGTCGGTGACCCCTTTGCACTATAAAAGGAGGCCCATGCACAACGTGGAGGGGGTTCGAAACCTAGATTACTCTCACGCACGGTGTAGCTGCTTCTTCAAGCTCCCGAGCGCTCAACTCAATACACAACCAAGCAGGAGTAGGGTTTTACGCATCCGTGCGGCCCGAACCTGGGTAAAACTGCCCGCGCGTCTGCCTCGATCTGCTCTTTGTGCTCCCTCCGCCCTCGTGCCGCACAGACAAGGGGCTCCGGTCCCGTAGGTGTTCGTGGCGGACAGTTTCCCCCGACACAATACCTCCGAAAGAATTGAAAGAATAGAATAAAAAGAACAGAGAAGAAGATGACTACATCAACCATGAATGAATTCGAAAAGCATCCTTACGAAGAAGGGTTGAACGGAGTTGTTGAGAAAATGAACAACCAAAGAATAAGCTTGGTGTGGACTTACGGAAAACATCCCAAAACTTGAGGTGAAATAGGTCACAACCAAAAGATTGAATATATGCGATGAAGGGAGAAATGCAAAACTCCATTTGAAAAGAATACGGAGAATTAATTGCACTCGAGAGGCAAAAGAATAAAGCTTGAGCTTCTCCACGAGGATTTTGAAGAGCGCTTGAAGAAAGAATTAAATTATGAAGAGCCACCATGAAGAACTCCGGTAACAAAAGGACGATGAAATAGAAATGAAGATGAAAATAATATGATTAAAGCCTTGGGATGATTTAGAAGAAGGTTCCGACGAGATAGCCGAGAAAATTTTGAACTCCGGGGAAGAAAAGATGAAAGGATTTGGAAGTGGAATTTATTCGACAAGAACGAACTCCGAAGGGAGGGATTACTCAACTTGATGAAAGAAGACTAAGAATTATGTTATGCTTATCCTTCATCAATTAAATTGATGAGAAGCAATGGATTTGCATACTGCTTATTCATGTTGAAATTGGTTAAAGAGGGATATAGCTCAAACTTGAGAAATCCTTCATGAACCACCGGTAGGTTTGGAATGAACGAATGAATTGATATGATAACAGAGGAAAAGAAATATTGAACGAACCACCATAAGAATTGAAATCAAGCGATGAAAGAGAACAAGCCACCGTAAGGAATAGCAATTGAGTGAATACAAGAGAATGAATCGCCGGTAAGAATAAAGCGCTTGAGAAAATATATATACAAGAGAACAAAGAGATCACGAACTGGTTAAAGAATACTTGGACGAAGCACCGGAAGAATGTGAAGACGAACGGAGAGGCATCAATGAAGAATAGTTGGAGGATGAAGTTGAACTGAGAATGAAGAAGTCTTCTGAAATGATGGCCTTCGGAGGATCACAATGGAAAGAATTCATGAAAAGCTTTGGATGGGTAAGAAAAAGAGTTTATGACAAGCAGAATTATTTGAGAGGATAAAATGAATCTAGAACCATGAATCTTCGAGAGAACGGACAAGATTTAGGGGAAAACTCTTCTCCGGTCTTCAAATGACAACGAGGAACACCACCAAGAATTGTTGAGATACTCCGGAAGAATGAAAGAGAAAAGGTTGAACCAACGATGAAAGGAATTTGAAAACGATCTTCGAAAGGCATATAACTGATGGAATCCATTCTTACATCACACTTTGAAAAGAATTTGGAAATAACTCCGAAAATTATAAGATTCAGGTAAGATCCTGGGAAAAGACCTGTGGGTTATGAGCCCACTGAAGAGAATCATCGTTGGAAAGGATTATTGAATGAGAAATGATGCACCGGAATGATTAAAAGACTCGAATGAGGTGACAACCTCGAATTAATTAGAACATAGACGAATCTCCAGAGATGTCTTCAGAACTCTGGACAATTAAATGACGAGAGGCAAATGAGCAAGGGGAAACGTTTGAGCCGATGAAAGAATATGAACAACACCGAGAAATTGGAATTGAAATCCACAGAAAAAGAAAAGATATGAAAAATGTCGAACAAGAGGAGAATTCATCGGAAAAGAAAAGAGATGAAGGATGACGAACTAGACGAGAATTCACCGGTTGAAATAATTTATGAAAGGAATTCAAAGACTTCACACGCGTTGGTTGGAAACTCGATTAAGGACTCCGGCTCCGAGAAGAAAAAGGGTGGGTGGGTGGGGAAAGAAATACCACTTCGGACGGGGAAAACCGTCGGTTGAAAAGAACTGGGATTGAACTAGCAAAAGATGAAGAGGATCGAATCATCAAAGAGAATTACACCGGATGAAAAAAGGCTGGCATCGCAATGAATGAAAACTAACCGCGTGATCCTAAAAAAATTTTGAAGGGGACGAGGAGTAATTCAAAACATCTACGTCAAGATTCCTCACTAGAGCGACGAAGGGGCTGAGAAGTAAAAATAATTCCTACTCTCCGATATAACTAAACTCCAAAAATAGTTTCCCTCTAGACTCGACAATGGCCAAAGAGTGATCAATCAAGGGGGCTCCTATAGTCGGTCGAGGCTCTGATACCAACTTGTCACGCCCAAGATGCGATTCTATCCCGATCACGAGACAACTTCGTGATTGGGGCACAACCGCATTTTGCGCGCTTAGCAAGATGGATATCATTACATTGTACTATTACATAAATAGATGGGGATACATGCAAGTCATACAACATCAAGACACGCAAGGCATCCGACTACGGATAAAAGACATGAAAAGCACACGACATCCATCCTGCTATCCCAGGATACCGACCAGGAACCTATCCCAAGACTGAAGAAGAAGAAAGAACTCCAACACAAGTAAACATCGCTCTCACGTCAAGTCATCGGGAACCTGCACCTGCAAATGTTGTTGTAGTAACTGTGAGCCACGAGAACTCAACAATCCCATAACCATGGGTATCAGGACTAGCAAAGCTTAATGGGTATGGAGAGGTTAAGTGGTGAGGTTGCAGCAGCGGCTAAGCATTCTATGGTGGCTAACTTACGAGTACAAGAATAAGATGAGCCTCTACGCAAACGATCGCAAACTAGAAATTATCGCTAGAGATCCTGAACTACCTACGAGTCAAACATAACCCCACCGTGTTCTCTTCTCAAATGAAAAGAGACGGTCTCGGTTACTCACGCGGTTGGTGTGTTTTATTTCGGATCCTCTGTCAAGTTTTCTACAACCGGACATTAATAAATTCCAATCTGTCACATAACCGCGGGCACGGCTTCCAAAGATCATAATCTTGCAGGGGTGTCCCTACTTAGCCCATCATAAGCTCTCACGATCAACAGAGGTAAAAACCCCTTATCTTAGATACCTCAAGTTTCCCTAAGGCGGCCCCACAGTCTGCCCGTTCGGGACCAGCACCATCGGCACTAGCCCCCTGTATGTGGAAAGAATCCTCGGGTAGCGCTAACTCCCTATGCAATTTAATTAATTAATTAAGTTTTTTTATGTTGCAAATTAAAACCAAAGTTGGGCCTTGCTGGAGGAGTTTTATTCAAAGCGAACTGCCAAGGGGTCCCCATATACCTAACCATGTTAGGAACACAAAATCAAGGAATATAACACCGGTTTATCGGTTCTTAAGGCGGCATGAGTGGAACAAAACACCGAGCAAAAGGCCAAGCCTTCCACCCATTGCCAAGTATATAGGTGTGTTAATTATAGTAATATATATTGTGATATTACCAAAATCCAAGTTCCGACATGGAGCAATCTACATCTTCACCTGCAACTAACAACACTATAAGAGGGGCTGAGCAAGCGGTAACATAGCCACACAACGGTTTGCTGGGATGGTGTCAAAGGTTAGAGGGTGTTTCATGGCAACCAGGAGAGGCTGACAACAAATAGATAGCTAGCGCGACATATAG
Source organism: Secale cereale (assembly GCA_902687465.1). Lineage (NCBI taxonomy): Eukaryota > Viridiplantae > Streptophyta > Magnoliopsida > Poales > Poaceae > Secale > Secale cereale. The sequence continues at coordinate 523,932,350 of LR738715.1, read as the reverse complement.
CGATAGCATCAAGACAACTAGCATAGCAATGATAGTAATGAGATCCAAGGTGACGGTCATCTTGCATGAGATCCCGCAAGGAAGAAGATTGAGTCCATGAAGAAGACGAAGAAGAAGCCACGAAGACGAACCAAGCGTAGTCGAACGAATCCACATGATCGCAACGAAACAAGAACTATCGAGAAGAAGCACAACCGGAAAGAAGCAAACAACATATTAAACAACCATCACAGAAACATGGCATGATGCACAACCAAGTATGATGCATGTCCGGTTTAAATATGCATGGCATGTCAAAGTGCAACAAACAATACTACAAATTAAGTGGAGCTCAATATGTGATGAGTTGCATATTGATGGAACACCACATTAAATTATTTAGTTCGTTCTCGTTTATGAACAAAACAAGATTAAATGTTGTTTAACATGGCAAGAGGTGAAACACAAAATAAACTACACTAGCTAAGCAATTTAAATGGGGCCGGAAACAACAAACAACAATCCCGGTAAATCCCCATGTGCATATTTAGCAATGTTTTTTTAAAAGCAAACAACAATTTTAAACATTTTAAATGTTGTTATCATGATGCGGATGACAAATGCAAGTTTTATGCAAATTTTAGTTAAAGTTGACATGAAGATGATATGGAGTATTTGTCACCATGGTGGAAAGGAAAGGGGCGCCACGGCAGTGAATCCGAAAATGATGCCACGACGACATATCGGTTCTGGTAACTCGTTGAGATGCCGGTGCAAAAGAAAGGGTCGACGTGAGCGTGTAATGCAAAGATGGTGGGGGTGATCCCGTTACCGGGTGTCGAGGGTTCCACGGCATGGCAAAAGAGGAACGTGCACAAGACAAACGGGCACGGTGCAAGCACGGGCATCGCATACACACAAGCATTCGTTCACGGGCGTCGTTCCGGCGATATACCTTCGAAGCGTGCGGTTCAGGGTGGTTCAAGTCGTTGAGGGAAGTAGTCATTCTCGCGACGGTAGTGGAAGTAGTGGTATACGGCAATGGTAGAGGAAGTAGTTGTACACGGTCACGGCGAGGAACTTGATGTTCGTATGTTCCACGGGGTCTTCGAGGGTTGACGGTAGTCGTGCATGTCGGCGGTAGTGTACTTGACGGATCCGAGATCTTCGAGGGTCGTTGTGGTACTTGCAGGCCTTGGCGATTCCATGTAGTCGTACACGTTCCGTAGATGTACAAGTCGCCATAGCCGTTCGTAGACGATGTAGTTGGACTTGACGAACCCGAACCCTTCGGTGCCGTCGACGTTGTGGAACTTGACATCCAAGGGATCCTCCGACATCTTCTACAGTCATACTCACTTCGTAGACGTTCGGTGCGGTGCTTGGCGAATCCAGGACGGCCTTGGAGGTCTCCGGTCAAGTGAGGGTGATGCGGATGAACTTGGTAGAAGGACGTGAGGATCTGGTGTTCGAAGCACCGGTGGCCGAAGAACAAACAGGAGAAGGCAGGCTTAGCTGGCTGGACGCACTGTTGGTTGATACGTCCATTTTGCGTCATGCTTTTATGTTGATATTTATTGCACTATGGGCTGTTATTACATGTTATGTCACAATACTTATGCCTTTTCTCTCTTATTTTACAAGGTTTACATGAGGAGGGAGAATTCCGGCAGCTGGAATTCTGGGATGAAAAAGGAGCAAACATTGGAGACCTATTCTGCACAACTCAAAAAGCCCCGAAACTCCGTTATAGAAAATATAAAAATATCTGGCGAAAGAGATACGCCAGGGGGCCATCCACCGTCCACGAGGGTGGGGGTCGCGCCCCCTGCCTCGTGGGCCACCTGATGACCCCCCTATGCCCATCTTCTCCTATATGAGGTGTTTTGACCTGAAAAAATCATAAGGAGGCTTTCGGGACGAAGCGCCGCCGTCTCGAGGCGGAACCTTGGCGGAACCAATCTAGGGCTCCGGCGTAGCTGTTCTGCCGGGGACACTTCCCTCTGGGAGGGGGAAATCATCGCCATCATCATCACCAACAACTCTCCCATCTTGGGGAGGGTTATCTTCATCAACATCTTCACCAGCACCATCTCCTCTCAAACCCTAGTTCATCTCTTGTATCCAATCTTTGTACCAAAACCTCAGATTGGTACATGTGGGTTGCTAGTAGTGTTGATTACTCCTTGTAGTTCATGCTAGTTGGTTTACTTGGTGGAAGATCATATGTTCAGATCCATTATGCATATTAATAGCCCTCTGATTATGAACATGAATATGCTTTGTGAGTAGTTACGTTTGTTCCTGAGGACATGGGAGAAGTATTGCTATAAGTAGTCATGTGAATTTGGTATTCGTTCGATATTTTGATGAGATGTATGTTATCTTTCCTCTAGTGGTGTCATGTGAACATCGACTACATGACACTTCACCATTGTTTGGGCCTAGAGGAAGGCATTGGGAAGTAATAAGTAGATGATGGGTTGCTAGAGTGACAGAAGCTTAAACCCTAGTTATGTGTTGCTTCGTAAGGGGCTGATTTGGATCCACATGTTTCATGCTATGGTTAGGTTTACCTTAATACTTATTTTGTAGTTGCGGATGCTTGCAATAGAGCATAGTCATAAGTGGGATGATTTTCCAAGTAAGGGCAGCACCCAAGCACCGGTCCACCCACATACCAAATTATCATAGTAACGAACGTGAATCATATGAACGTGATGAAAACTAGCTTGACGATAATTCCCATGTGTCCTCAGGAGCGCTTTCCTTCATATAAAAGCTTGTCCAGGCTTGTCCTTTGCTACAAAAAGGATTGGGCTAGCTTGCTGCACCTTATTTAGTTTTACTATTTGTCACTTGTTACCAATTACCTTATCACAAAACTATCTATTACCGATAATTTTTGTGCTTGCAGAAAATACCTTACTGAAAACTGCCTATCATTTCCTTCAGCTCCTCGTTGGGTTCAACACTCTTACTTATCGAAAGGACTACGATAGATCCCCTACACTTGTGGGTCATCACGACACCTTTCTGGCGCCGTTGCCGGGGAGTGAAGCACCTTTGGTAAGTGGAATTTGGTAAGGAAAAATTTATATAGTGTGCTGAAATTTACTCTCACCTGTTACTATGGCTCATAATCCTTTGAGGGGTTTGTTCGGGGTATCTTCACCCCGACCAGTAGAGCAAAGAGTTGCTCCTCAACCTACTGAAGCTACTGAAAATGTCTGCTTTGAAATTCCTTCGGGTATGGTAGAGAAACTGCAAGCTAATCCCTTTACAGGAGATGGAACACTGCATCCCGATTTGCACCTAATCTATGTGGATGAAGTTTGTGGTTTATTTAAGCTTGCAGGTATGCCCAAGGATGTCATCAGGAAGAAGGTCTTCCCTTTATCTTTGAAGGGAGATGCATTGACATGGTTTAGGCTATGCAATGACATTGGATCATGGAACTACAATCGATTGAAGTTGGAATTTCATCAGAAGTTCTATCCTACTCATCAGTTTCATCGTGATCGTAATTATATATATAATTTTTGGCCTCGCAAAGGAGAAAGTATCACTCAAGCTTGGGGGAGGCTTAAGTCAATGTTATATTCATGCCCCAATCATGAGCTCTCAAGAGAAATGATCATTCAAAAATGTTATGCTCGGTTTTCTCTCAATAATCGCTCCATGCTCGATACTTCTTGTACATGTTCTTTTATGATGAAGACTATTAAATTCAAATGGGATTTATTGGAAATAATTAAGCGCAACTCTGAAGATTGGGATCTTGAGAAGGTAAGGAGTCAGGTGTCGGCAACCTGGGAACCAGGGTACCCAGACTTGCCTGTCTGCGGGCCGCGACGCGCTCCTACCACGGCCTGGTACGGCCCAGCTGATCGACCAGCTGCCCAAGACCCTCGCGAGGAGGCTAGTCCTCGCGAGAAGAACAACGTCAACAACCCCTCAAGAGCGGCCTCGACAAGGTGCTCCAGATGGGCAGAGAATCCAAGGCCAAGTCTGCCTCAGGAGGAGGCAACGACGTAAGCAGTGACGCACCACGCCAGCGGGTGCCAGCGCCCGCCAGCGGCGTAGTTGCCGTTTCGGTGCAAAGGACGCAGCGCAGGCGCAGTTTCCCGAGGAGCGGTACAAAGGTTTCTCCATTGGTGCAACAAGACCGGAGACCGCAAGGACGACATGGAGGATGTCACCACCGAGCCCACCACCGCGTCACCGCCTGATCCTTTTGCAGGCGAAGACTGCTTTTGTCAGGGTAGGAACGTCCTTGTGTTCTCGCTCGAAATGGCCGTTGTGGGATCCCTTCCCGCCTAAAATTTTTGGGGGAAGAGGACCTTGGCCGCCTATATAAGTAGCTAGGATCCCCACTATGGAGGGGGAGAGAGCAGATCCATAAACTCTGCCACCACGCAAAGGGGCAAGAACTCTTGCCTCCCGACCCTCCTGAGCTCACCTCCTGAGCTCAGGAACCATCGTACTAGTTCATATTCTAGCCCTCCTGAGGCCAATCTATCAAAGTAGGAAGTAGGGTTTTACACCACAAGGTGGCCTGAACCTGGGTAAACTCTTGCGTGCTTCACTTGTTGTTTGCTTGAATCTCTTCACTAGGCGAGGGAGAGACGCTAGGTAAACGTGAGTGAGAAAGACCTTCGTTCACGCCCCTGTGTTCGAACTTCTTGGGTTTCCGGAGCCCGTAATCCGACATTTGGCTTGCCAGGTAGGGGGTGTGTTGAAATCTCGCCTCTCCAACGACCTCGCCTCCCCTCTCCTATTCCCCGCCACCACGATGACCGCGGCCCGCCACATCCGCGTGGGGGCTAGCACTCTCCCCGTCGTCTGAGCGGTATCGGAGACCGCGCCACCCACGGGCGCTCCTCCTCCTTCCCCGACGATGTTCTTGCCGGTCGGGCCACCGGAGAGCGGCCTACTCTGCTACTCCCGCTTCCTATGGCCACACCGGTCGCACTCTTGGTGGCACGATGGCTGCCCCGGCACCGGCCATCTGCGGGAGAGCACGGCGCTCGAACGGCCCGCGGCGGCGGGCTGCTGAGCGTCGTCGGCGGGGAGCTGCCCTGCCGCGGGGTCGCCTGCATCCTCGGAGGGTCCCAAGCGCCGGCGTCGGCTCGGCACGTCAAGTCGCACTTTTGGCAGGTCGGGGCCGCCGCCCAGCCACAGGAGGCCTCGCGGGCACAGAGTGCACAGTTGCACGCCATCACCTTCGGCCCTAGCGACCTCGCCACAGAAGCAGCCGGCGCGAGCGTTTTCCCCACGGTGTGCACGCCCACCATCTGCGGGGTGGCTGTGACGAGGACCATCATCGACGATGGCGCCGGACTCAACATCCTCTCCCCCGAGGCCTTCGGTCATCTGCATGTGCCCTACAGGCAGCTCCTCCCCACCAAGCCCTTCTCAGGGGTCACGGGCTCGGCTGTTCCGCTGGGCCAGATCTGCCTCCCGGTCACCTTCGGTACACCGGCTAACTACCGGACTAAGCTCATCGACTTTGACATTGCGCCCATCCACCTGCCCTACAGCGCCGTCCTCGGCTTCCCAGCCTTGGCGAAGTTCATGGCGGCGACTCACCCGGGCTACAACACCGTCAAGATACCCGGGAGCAACGGCGTCATCACCGTCAAAGGGGACCCCAAGGCCGCCCTTCAGGTCCTCGGGCACACTTATAGGGCTGCTGCCGCAGCTCATCCAGGAGCAAAGGGGGGTTCGGAGGACCCGGAAGCCGCGCTTGCCAAGAATAAGCAGCTCTTCTCTCAGGACCCCGCCGAGACGAAGCAGGTGCCCACTGACGAAGAGGGCTTAGGAGCCACCTTCACCATTGGCACGGGCATGGACCCTGAGCAAGAGGCAGCGCTGGCCAGCTTCCTCAGGGATAACAAGGATGTGTTCGCCTGGAAAGCCGCTGACTTGGTCGGGGTGCCAGGGCACGTCATCAAGCATCACCTCACGGTGTGCCCCAATGCGCGCCCTATCAAGCAAAAGGCACGCAGACAAGCCCCAGAGAAGCAGGCCTTCATCGTTCAGGAGGTTAGGAAGCTAGAGGAAGCAGGCATCGTACGGGAAGTACGGCACCCGGAATTGTTGGCCAACCCCGTCATAGTCCCGAAGAAAGGAGGCAAGGAGCGCATGTGCGTTGACTTCACGAGCCTCAACAAGTTCTGCCCTCAGGACCCATTCCCTCTTCCGCGCATCGACCAAATCGTGGATCCAACGGCTGAGTGCGACCTGCTCTGCTTCCTCGACGCCTTCTCAGGCTACCACCAAATCAAGATGGCGGTAGAAGACATGGAGAAGACGGTGTTCCTGACCCCATGCGGGGTCTACTGCTACACTTGCATGCCTTTTGGGCTGAGGAACGCGGGCGCCACCTTCCAGCGCCTGATGCACATCACCCTCGGCCCTCAGCTAAAGAGGAATGCGGAGGCCTACGTCGACGACCTCGTGGTCAAAACCAGGGAGGCCGGGACTCTCGTCCAGGACCTAGAAGAAATGTTCGCCAACCTGCGCTAGGTGAAGCTGTGCCTCAACCCGGAGAAGTGCGTGTTCGGTGTAACCTCCGGCAAGCTGCTAGGGTTCCTGGTTTCGCACCGGGGCATTGAAGCTAATCCGGAGAAGATCAAGGCCATCAAAATAATGAAGCCACCCACGAACCTGAAGGAGATGCAGAAGCTCGCGGGATGTGTAACGTCCCTAGGGCGCTTCATCTCTAAGCTTGGGGAACGCGCCATCACGTTCTTCAACCTCATGAAGAAGAAGGGGCCCTTTGAGTGGACTCCGGAGGCTGATGCCGCCTTCCGGGACCTCAAGGAATACCTCACCAACTCGCCGGTTATGGTAGCGCCGCTACCCCTGGAACCCATGACTCTCTACCTCGCCGCAACGCCTCACTCTGCCAGTGCGGCGCTAGTAGTGGAGCGCGAGGAGAGGCCCCGAAGCCTGAGGCCCCCGGGCGGCTCGGCATCTTCAGGGCCCACGCCACCCCCTGACGCAGTCCAGAGGTGGATTCAACCACGGTCACTCACGGCCCCGCCACTCAGCAAGAGGCACCCAAGGTTCCTGAAGCGCCCATGGATCATGTTGCGCCGACCCTCGTGGAGCACCCGGTGTACTTCGTCAGCACCGTACTGCGCGACGCGCGCTCGCGCTACCCGATGCCTCAGAAGCTGCTCCTGGCGTACCTCGTCGCCTCCAGGAAACTATGCCATTACTTCCAGGGCCATCCTATCAAAGTTGTTTCGTCATATCCTCTCGAGAAGGTACTGCGGGGCCCGAATGTCGTCGGGAGGGTCGCCGAGTGGAACATCGAGCTTCGGGCGTTCCAGTTGGAGTTTAGCACCACGCGAGTGATCAAGGGAGCGGCTCTGGTAGACTTTGTGCCGGAGTGGACTGACGCGTCGGAGCGGGGGGGCTAGCGAGGACCGCTTGCTGGCCCCCGGCGATGAAGCCCCAGACGGATGGGTGGTATACTTCGACGGCGCCTTCTCGCGCCTCGGCGCGGGGGCTAGCGCCGTGTTAGTATCTCCCACTCAGGACAAGTTGTACAACATTGTGCAGCTTTGCTTCCAGCAAGGCGAAAAGGTCTCCAACAACATCGCAGAATACGAGGGCCTAATTGCTGGGCTCAAGTCCGCCGCTGCACTGGGGGTCAAGCGTCTCACCATCAGGGGTGATTCGCAACTCCTCGTCGACTTATCCAACTAGAAATACAAGCCCGAGGACGAGCACATGGTGGCATATCTGGAAGAGGTGCGCAAGATGGAGAAGCGATTCCAAGGACCGAAGGTGCAGCACGTACCGAGAGGCACCAACAAGGAAGCAGATGACATCGCCAAACGAGCCTCCAGGCGAGAGCCTCAGAGGCCAGGTGTCTTCGAGGAGCGACTACTCAAACTATCGGCAGCACCGCCCGTTCATGAACCGGCATCCCCTCAACAGGGGTTACCTGCGGCGCCTACGGACGGCGCCCCACCCTACGGACCGCCCTCCGGAGCCCGCCTGCTGCTCGTCGAGGAGCCCGAGGAGGGTTGCTGGACCCAAGAGCTCAAGATGTACCTGCAACACGACACCCTGCCGGACAAGGAAGAAGACGCAGAGCGCGTGGTCCGACAGGCCTCAGCTTACTGCATCCAAGACGGTGAACTCTACAGGAGGCGCCCCAACGATGTCTTGCAAAAATGCATCTCGAGGAAGCAAGGGCGCGAGCTATTGGCTGACATCCACGATGGAGACTGCGGTCATCACTCATCATCCCGCACCCTCGTAGGCAAGGCCTTCCGCAGCGGCTTCTACTGGCCCACGACGCTCAACGATGCCACGGAGCTTGTGCGGGCTTGCGAGGCGTGTCAGTTTCACGCCAAGCAAATCCACCAACCGGCGCAAGGCCTCCACACGATTCCGCTCTCCTAGCCCTTTGTGGTATGGGGGTTGGACATCCTGGGTCCATTTCCGCGGGCAGCGGGGGCCTACCGCTTCCTGTACGTCGCCATCGACAAATTCATCAAGCGGGCAGAGGTGGAGCCTGTTCGCGCGATCCCAGCCGGGTCGGCTGTCAAGTTCATCCAAGGCATCGTGAGGCGATTCAGGGTCCCTAGCCGCATCATCACGGACAACGGTTCACAGTTCACAAGCAATCTCTTCAGGTCATATTGTGCTAACCTTGGAACACAGATCTGCTACGCTTCGGTGGCTCACCCCAGGAGCAACGGTCAGGCCGAGCGCGCCAACGCGGAACTCTTGCAAGGCCTCAAGACGCGCAGCTTTAAGAAGAAGCTTGAGGCTTGCGGCAGGGGCTGGATCGACGAGCTCCCGTCCGTGTTGTGGTCAATCCGAACCACTGCCACCAAACCCATGGGGGAAACTCCTTTCTTTCTCATCTATGGGGCGGAGGTGGTCCTCCCTCACGAGGTCAAGCATCGCTCCCCACGGGTCTTGGCTTTCAATGAGGAATGCCAGGATGCTGCCTGGCAGATGGACCTCGTGCTCGGCGAGGAGGGCCGCCGCCGAGCTGCCCTCAGGGCGGCGCGATATCAGCAGGCGCTGCGATGGTACCACTGCCGTGGCGTCCGCGCAAGAACACTTGAAGTTGGTGACTTGGTCCTGAGGCGGGTCCTCTCCAGGGAGGGGTTACACAAGCTCTCGCCCATGTGAGAGGGCTCGTTCAGAATCGCCCGTGTCTCTAGGCCCAATGTTGTGCATCTGGAGACGCAGGATGGGATACCGATCCAGAATTCCTGGAACATTGAACACCTCAGGAGGTTCTATCCGTAATCAAGGCTCCATGCCCGTGAAGGTCTCCGCCTGTGACACTCTCACGTAATAATGAGTTGGGGTTGTACACGCCTCGGAGTCTCCTGTGCGTTGCCTATGGGTGCTCAGACGGAGCTCCCACCCACGCCCCAGTGGCAATCCTTAGCTCCACACTGGGAAGAAGACGTAGTGTAGGGGTCGGACGCGACCTTTTTTCCTTTTTGGCTTGGTGTTTGGCTGTCAGCCTTTTCTACTTCCTTGGCTATCAGCCCTTCCTCTACCCCGTGCTATGAAGTTCTCGTGTTTCTCGCATTTCTTGCATTTGGTTGAAAGTCTTGATTGGGATCTTTCTCGCCGGTTTTAAGGTCAGTTTGTTGAGCAGGGTTGCGCCACCTGCTCTTCTTCGCGCGCCTCGCGCGTGGGGGCTGGGGCACGGTCGGTCACCGGCCTTCATCTGCCACGGCCCCGTGACCTCGGCTGACCAAGCCTGCTCAGGCTCTGGCGTCGGGCTTCGCAGTCCGCGGAATCTATCCTACCGAGCCGGCTTAGGCTTTGGTGCTTTAACCCGCGCTCGGCGCTCTCAGCAGCTCTCAGTGGCTCACCCATGCTCGGGGGCTGCACGAGCTCTCTAGATTCGGCCGTCCTCATGACCCGATGGGGCTCATGACGCCAAAGAGTCAGGAGCACTCCGCCTCAAGACGTCGTGATGCATAAAAGCTAAGTAATGTCACCAAGGCCAAAAAACATGACAGCAAGTTCTCGCTTCATACATATATCACAATCCATTACACGCCTTCTCGAGGCAACTTGAAATTTGGACACAGGAAGGACATGAAGAAAAAAGAAGGAGAAGAAGCAGAGGCCGCTCTCGCTCAGTCGGAGTCTCCCAGTTCCTCCGGCTTCACCGAGCCACAGCGGCGCGGTAACCCCCTCCCCTCGCCGGGTCGAGCTCAGCGGCGTGGTGGCTCGTCGCGGCCGCCGCTGCTGGAGGAGCTGCTGCTACCACAGAGGGGGGACCCGCGGCGCCCCCCAGGGCTAAGATCGTCTCCGGAGGAGGAGCTGCTCCTCCGGACATCGTCCCCGTCGTCCTCTTCGTCATCGGCCTTGGGACAACACCCAAGGCGCCTCCCTTCCTCCGAGAAGACCCTGACAAACAGCGTGGAGGCGCCATCGTACCTGAAGTGGAGCATAAACCTCCCCTGCAGCCGGCGCGCGTGAGCAAATGATTGCCAGCCACGCTCCAGGAACACGTCACCCGAGGGAACCACATCAACCTCCACCCAGGACGCACCACTGCAGCAACCGTCAGCCTGCAGCCAGACGCCACTAGGGCCTCTGGCTGGTAGCACGTTGTCGAACGAGCGGGGAAGCCGGAGCCACGAGCCACCAGGCTTCTCCGCCCACACCACGAACTCTGACGACATGTCGAAGGAGAGGAGCTGCGGGCGCAAAGGATGCGCGACCGCATGCGCCGTCTCGCGCCTCCTCTCCCACCACGGCCACGACCACCTTCACCATGGGAAGACGTACCGCGCCTCTCACCAGTAGCCGCGACATGACCCGGAAGGCCGCGCCCGCTTCCCCAAGGAATCGCTGCGCGCACATCGGCATGCTTGCGGGGACGCCTGCGGCCCCTCTTCGGCGGCAGCAGGGCCAGATCCTTCTCGGCCTTCCCTTTCTCTGCGGTGGACGGCTTCCTCAGCGGCGCCATGGAGATCTCGCAGCAAGAGGGACAGCGGGGAACAAGCAAGGAGGAAGACGACGTTGGCTTGAAGATGGCTTGGGGGCTCCCCCTAGTTCCATTTATAGGGCGGAGGAGCCCAACCGCTAGCCACTGGTGTTGCAGCCATAACAGCCCCGTCGTCTGCGCCGGGGAGTTGTCAAGTCACACGATTTCCAAGACTGCGTGGGGAGCGGAGTCACCACGTCCCATCCAACCGTCATGCGCCAGCCTGGCCCGCAGCCTTTTGGGGCCCGCGGCGCTTCGTCCTTGACTAAGGCTTCGCTCCGAAGCCAACTCCGCGCGCACCTTGGGCCCGAGGGCTACTGTCGGCGTCCTGGGAACCAGGGAACCCAGATTTGCTTGTCTGCGGGCCACGACGCGCTCCTACCACGGCCTGCTATGGCCCAGCTGATCGACCAGCTGCCCAAGACCCTCGCGAGGGGGCTAGGCCTCGTGAGGAGAACAACGTCAATACCCCCTCAGGAGCGGCCTTGGCAAGGTGCTCCGGAGGGGCGGAGAATCCAAGGCCAAGCCTGCCTCAGGAGGAGGCAGCAACGTAAGCAGTGATGGACCCCGCCAGCGGGTGCCAGCGCCCGCCAGCGGCGCAGTTGCCGTTTCGGTGCAAAGGAGGCAGCGCAGGCGCAGGTTCCCGAGGAGCGGGACAAAGGTTTCCCCATTGGTGCAACAAGACCGGAGACCGCAAGGACGACAGGGAGGATGTCACCACCGAGCCCACCACCGCATCACCGCCTGATCCTTTTGCAGGCGAAGACTGCTTTTGTCAGGGTAGGAATGTCCTTGTGTTCCCGCTTGAAATGGCCATTGTGGATCCCTTCCCGCCTAAACATTTCAGGGGAAGAGGACCCTGGCCGCCTATATAAGTAGCTAGGATCCCCACTATGGAGGGGGAGAGAGCAGATCCATAAACTCTGCCACCACGCAAAGGGGCAAGAACTCTTGCCTCCCGACCCTCCTGAGCTCAAGAACCACTGTACTAGTTCATATTCTAGCCCTCCTGAGGCCAATCCACCAAAGCAGGAATTAGGGTTTTACACCACAAGGTGGCCTGAACCTGGGTAAACTCTTGCGTGCTTCACTTGTTGTTTGCTTGAATCTCTTCACTAGGCGAGGGCGAGACGCTAGGTAGACGTGAGTGGGAGAGATCTTCGTTCACGCCCCTGTGTTCGAACTTCTTGGGTTTACGGAGCCCGTAATCCGACATCAGGTATAACCCCTAAGTTTGATTGTGTTTAATCTTTTATGGATACCGATGTTTTCCGTGAATTTAGCACTAAATATGGACTTGACTCTGGGATAGTAGCTTCTTTCTGTGAATCATTTGCTACTCATGTTAATCTCCCTAAGGAGAAGTGGTTTAAATATCATCCTCCCATTGAAGTTAAAGTAGTTGAACCTGTTAAAGTTGAAGAAAAGACCATCACTTATAATGTTGATCCTATTGTTCCTACTGCTTATATTGGGAAACCACCCTTCCCTGTTAGGATAAAGGATCATGCTAAAGCTTCAACTGTGGTTCATAAGTGTAATACTAGAACACCTACGCCCTTTGAGAAAATTAAAGTTGAACCTAGTGTTGCTATGGTTAAGGATCTCTTGGTCGATAATTTAGATGGGCATGTTATTTACCTTCGAGAGGAAGCTGCTAGAATCGCCAAACCCAATACTAGGAATAAACATAGACATGTTGTAGGCATGCATGTTATTTCCGTTAAAATAGGAGATCATTGCTATCATGGTTTATGTGACGTAGGTGCTAGTGCGAGTGTAATACCCATTTCCTTATATGAAGAAATTATGCACGATATTGCACCTGTTGAGTTAGAAGGTATTGATGTCACTATTAAGCTTGCTAATAGAGACACTATTTCACCAATTGGGATTGTTAGAGATGTTGAACTCTTGTGTGGGAAAGTTAAATACCCTGCTGATTTTATTGTTCTCGGTTCCCCACAAGATGAATTTTGCCCCATTATATTTGGTAGACCCTTCTTGAATACAGTTAATGCTAAGATAGACTGCGAAAAAGATATTGTTACTGTTGGTTTAGGGGATATGTCTCATGACTTTAACTTTGCTAAATTTCGTAGACAACCCCATGCTAAAGAATTGCCTAGTAAGGATGAAATTATTGGTCTTCCTTCTATTGTTGTGCCTCCTAACGATCCTTTAGAACAATATCTGCTAGACCATGAAAATGATATGTATATGAATGAGAGAAGGGAAATAGATGAAATATTCTTTAAACAGGGGCCTTTATTGAAAAACAACTTGCCTGTTGAAATTCTAGGGGATCCTCCTCCACCCAAGGGTGATCCCGTGTTTGAACTTAAACTATTACCTGATACTCTTAAGTATGTTTATCTCGATGAAAAGAAGATATATCCTGTTATTATTAGTGCTAACCTTTCAGAGCAGGAAGAAGAGAAATTATCGAAAACTCTGAAGAAGCACCGTGCTGCTATTGGATATACTCTGGATGATCTTAAGGGGATTAGTCCCACTTTATGCCAACACAAGATAAAATTGGAAGAGGACGCGAAACCGATTATCGGTCATCAACGACGGCTAAATCCTAAGATGAAAGAAGTGGTAAGGAAGGAAATACTAAAGCTTCTAGAGGCAGGTATAATTTATCCAGATGTTGATAGCCAGTGGGTAAGTCATGCCCGTTGTGTCCCTAGGAAGGGAAGTATTACTATAGTTCCTAATGATAAAGATGAATTGATCCCGCACATAATTGTTACAGGTTATAGGATGGTAATTTATTTCCACAAATTAAATAAAGCCACTAAGAAATATCATTACCCTTTGCCTTTTATTGATCAAATGCTAGAAATGTTATCCAAACATACTCATTTTTGCTTTCTAGATGGCTATTCTGGTTTCACTCAAATACCCGTGTCAAAAGGGGATCAAGAAAAGACCACTTTTACTTGTCCCTTCGGTACCTTTGCTTATAGACGTATGCCTTTTGGTTTACGTAATGCACCTGCTACCTTTCAAAGATGCATGATGGCTATATTCTTTGATTTTTGTGAAAAGATTTTTGAGGTTTTCATGGATGACTTTTCTGTTTACGGAACTTCTTTTGATGATTGCTTGAGCAACCTTGATCGAATTTTGCAGAGATGTGAAGAAAATAATCTTGTCTTGAATTAGGAAAAGTGCCACTTTATGGTTAATGAAGGCATTGTCTTGGGTCATAAAATTTCTGAAAGAGGTATTGAAGTTGATAAAGCTAGAGTTGATGCTATTGAAAAGATGCCGTGTCCCAAGGACATCAAAGGTATAAGAAGTTTCCTTGGTCATGCCGGGTTTTATAGGAGGTTCATTAAGGACTTCTCCAAAATCTCTAGGCCTCTGACTAATCTCTTGCAAAAAGATGTTCCTTTTGTTTTTGATGATGATTGTGTAGAAGCATTTGAAATACTTAAGAAATCATTGATCTCTGCACCTATTGTCCAGCCTCCTCACTGGAATTTACCCTTTGAGATTATGTGTGATGCTAGTGATTATACTGTAGGCGCTGTTCTAGGACAAAGAGTTGGTAAGAAATTGAATGTTATCCAATATACTAGTAAAACTCTAGACAGTGCCCAGAGAAATTATGCTACTACTGAGAAGGAGTTTTTAGCTGTTGTATTTGCTTGTGATAATTTTAGATCTTATATTGTTGATTCTAAAGTAACTATTCACACTGATCATGCTGCTATTAAATACCTTATGGAAAAGAAAGATGCTAAACCTAGACTTATTAGATGGGTTCTCCTGCTACAAGAATTTGATTTGCATATTACTGATAGAAAGGGAGCTGAGAACCCCGTTGCACACAACTTGTCTAGGTTACAGAATATTCTTGATGACCCACTACCTATTGATGATAGCTTTCCTGATGAACAATTAGTTGTCATAAATGCTTCTCGTATTGCTCCATGTTATGTGTTGGGGAACGTAGTATTTTAATATTTTCCTACGATCACGCAAGATCTATCTACCAGATGCATAGCAATGAGAGGGGAGAGTGATTCTACGTACCCTCGTAGACCAAAAGCGGAAGCGTTAGAACAACGCGGTTGATGTAGTCGTACGTCTTCACGGCCCGACCGATCAAGCACCGAAACTATGGCACCTCCGAGTTCTAGCACACGTTCAGCTCGATGACGTCCCTCGAACTCCGATCCAGCTGAGTGTCGAGGGAGAGTTCCGTCAGCACGACGGCGTGGTGACGATCTTGATGTTCTACTGTCGCAGGGCTTCGCCTAAGCACCGCTACAATATTATCGAGGAGAACTATGGTGGAGGGAAGCACCGCACACGGCTAAGAGATCAAGAGATCAATTGTTGTGTCTAGAGGTGCCCCCCTGCCCCCGTATATAAAGGAGGGAGGGAGAGGCCGGCCCTAGAGGGGGCGCACCAAGTGTGGGGAGTCCTACTAGGACTCCCAAGTCCTAGTAGGATTCCCCTTTCCTTTCCGGAGTAGGAGAGAAGGAAAGAGGGGGAGAGGGAGAAGGAAAAGGGGGCTGCACCCCTTGTCCAATTCGGACCAGAAGGGGGGTGCACGCCTCCTTCCTTTTGGCCTCTCTCCTCTATTCCCGTAACTCCCCGGTACTCCGAAAATACCCGAATCACTCGGAACCTTTCCGATGTCCGAATATAGTCGTCCAATATATCGATTTTTACGTCTCGACCATTTTGAGACTCCTCGTCATGTCCCCGATCTCATCCGGGACTCCGAACTCCTTTGGTACATCAAAACTCATAAACTCATAATAAAACTATCATCGAAACCTTAAGCATGCGGACCCTACGGGTTCGAGAACTATGTAGACATGACCGAGACACGTCTCCGGTCAATAACCAATAGCGGAACCTGGATGCTCATATTGGCTCCCACATTTTCTACGAAGATCTTTATCGGTCAAACCGCATAACAACATACATTTGTTCTCTTTGTCATCGGTATGTTACATGCCCGAGATTCGATCGTCGGTATCTCAATACCTAGTTCAATCTCGTTACCAACAAGTATCTTTACTCGTTTCGTAATACATCATCCCGCAACTAACTCATTAGCTGCAATGCTTGCAAGGATTATAGTGATGTGCATTACCGAGTGGGCCCAGAGATACCTCTCCGACAATCGGAGTGACAAATCCTAATCTCGAAATACGCCAACCCAACAAGTACCTTCGGAGACACCTGTAGAGTACCTTTATAATCACCCAGTTACGTTGTGACGTTTGGTAGCACACAAAGTGTTCCTCCAGTATTCGGGAGTTGCATAATCTCATAGTCATAGGAACATGTATAAGTCATGAAGAAAGCAATAGCAGTAAAACTTAAACGATCATAGTGCTAAGCTAACGGATGGGTCTTGTCCATCAGATCATTCTCCTAATGATGTGATCCCGTTGATCAAATGACAACTCATGTCTATGGCTAGGAAACATAACCATCTTTGATCAATGAGCTAGTCTAGTAGAGGCATACTAGGGACACTCTGTTTTGTCTATGTATTCACACATGTATTAAGTTTCTGGTTAATACAATTCTAGCATGAATAATAAACATTTATCATGATATAAGGAAATAAATAATAACTTTATTATTGCCTCTAGGGCATATTTCCTTCAGTCTCCCACTTGCACTAGAGTCAATAATCTAGTTCACATCGCCATGTGATTTAACACCGATAGTTCACATCGTCATGTGATTAACACCCAAAGGGTTTACTAGAGTCAATAATCTAGTTCACATCGCTATGTGATTATCACCCAAAGAGTACTAAGGTGTGATCATGTTTTGCTTCGTGAGAGAAGTTTAATCAACGGGTCTGTCACATTCAGATCCGTATGTATTTCGCAAATGTCTATGTGTCTACAATGCCCTGCATGGAGCTACTCTAGCTAATTGCTCCCACTTTCAATACGCATCCAGATTGATACTTAGAGTCAGCTCGATTTAGTGTCAAATCTTGCATCAGCGTAACCCTTTACGACGAACTCTTTATCACCTCCATAATCGAGAAACATTTCCTTAGTCATGCAGTTACTAAGGATAATTTTGACCGCTGTACAGTGATCTACTCCTGGATCACTATTGTACCCTCTTGACAAACTCATGGCAAGGTACACAACATGTTTGGTACACAGCATGGCATACTTTATAGAACCTATGGCTGAGGCATAGGGAATGACTTTCATTCTCTCTATATTTTTCTGCCGTGGTCTGGCTTTGAGTCTTACTCAACTTCACACCTTACAAGTCAGGTAAGAACTCCTTCTTTGACTGATACATTTTGAACTACTTCAAAATCATATCAAGGTATGTACTCATCGAAAGTCTTATCAAGCGTCTTGATCTATCTCTATAGATCTTGATGCCCAATATGTAAGCAGCTTCACCAAGGTCTTTCTTTGAAAAACTCCTTTCAAACACTCCTTTATGATTTCCAGAAAATTCTACATCATTTCCGATCGACAATATGTCATTCACATATACTTATCAGAAAGGTTGTAGTGCTCCCACTCACTTCTTGTAAATACAGGCTTCACCGCAAGTCTGTATAAATCTATATGCTTTGATCAACTTATCAAAGCGTATATTCCAACTCCGAGATGCTTGCACCAGTCCATAGATGGATCGCTGGAGCTTGCACATTTTGTTAGCACCTTTAGGATTGACAAAACCTTTTGGTTGCATCATATACAAGTCTTCTTTAATAAATCCATTAAAGAATGCAGTTTTGTTATCCATTTGCCAGATTTCATAAAATGCGGCAATTGCTAACATGATTCGGACAGACTTAAGCATCGCTACGGGTGAGAAAGTCTCATCGTAGTCAACTCCTTGAACTTGTTGAAAAACTTTCGCAACAAGTCGAGTTTGTAAACAGTAACATTACTGTCAGCGTAAGTCTTCCTCTTGAAGATCCATTTATTTTCGATGGCTTGCCGACCATCGGGCAAGTCAACCAAAGTCCACACTTTGTTCTCATACATGGATCCCATCTCAGATTTCATGGTCTCAAGCCATTTTGCGGAATCTGGGCTCATCATCGCTTCCTCATAGTTTGTAGGTTCATCATGGTCCAGTAACATGACTTCCAGAACCGGGTTGCCGTACCACTCTGGTGCGGAACGTACTCTGGTTGATCTACGAAGTTCAGCAGTAACTTGATCCGAAGTTTCATGATCATCATCATTAGCTTCCTCACTAATTGGTGTAGGAATCACTGGAACCAGTTTCTGTGATGTACTACTATCCAATTCGGGAGAAGGTACAATTACCTCATCAAGTTCCACTTTCCTCCCACTCACTTCTTTCGAGAGAAACTCCTTCTCTAGAAAGGATCCACTCTTAGCAACAAAGACCTTGCCTTCGGATCTGTGATAGAAGGTGTACCCAACAGTTTCTTTTGGGTATCCTATGAAGATTTACTTCTCCGATTTGGGTTTGAGCTTATCATGTTGAAACTTTTTCACATAAGCCTCGCAGTCCCAAACTTAAAGAAATGACAGCTTAGGTTTCTCGTCAAACCACAGTTCGTACGGTGTCATCTCCACGGATTTATATGGTGCCCTATTTAACGTGAATGTAGTTGTCTCTAATGCATAACCCCAAAAGCGATAGTGGTAGATCGGTAAGAGACATCATCGATCGCACCATATCTAATAAAGTACGGTTATGACGTTCAGACACACCATTACACTATGGTGTTCCAAGTGGCGTTAGTAGTGAAACTATTTCACATTGTTTTTACTGAAGGCCAAACTCGCTAACTCAAATATTTTACCTCTACGATCATATCGTAGAAACTTTTATTTTCTTGTTACGATGATTCTCCACTTCACTCTGAAATTCTTTGAACTTTTCAAATGTTTCAGACTTGTGCTTCATTAAGTAGATATACCCATATCTGCTCAAATCATCAGTGAAGGCAGAAAATAACGATACCCGCCGCGAGCTTCAACACTCATTGGTCCACATACATCTGTATGTATGATCTCCAACAAATCTGTTGCTCGCTCCATTGTTCCGGAGAACAGAGTTTTAGTCATCTTGCCCATGAGGCATGGTTCGCAAGTACCAAGTGATTCATAATCAAGTGATTCCAAAAGTCCATCACTATGGAGTTTCTTCATGCGCTTTACACCATTATGACCTAAACGGCAGTGCCACAAATAAGTTGCACTATCATTATTAACCTTGCATCTTTTGGCTTCAATATTATGAATATGTGTATCACCACGATCGAGATCCAACAAACTATTTTCATTGGGTGTATGACCATCGAAGGTTTTATTCATGTAAACAGAATAACAATTATTCTATGACTTTAAATGAATAACCATATTGCAACAAATATGATCAAATCATATTCATGCTCAACGCAAATGCCAAATAACATTTATTTAGGTTTTACACTAATCCCGAAAGTATAGGGAGTGTGCGATGATGATCATATCAATCTTGGAACCACTTCCAACACACATCGTCACTTCACCTTTAACTAGTCTCTGTTCATTCTGCAATTCTCGTTTCGAGTTACTAATTTTAGCAACTGAACCGGTATCAAATACCCAGGGGTTGCTATGAACACTAGTAAAGTACACATCAATAATCTGTATATCAAAATATACCTTTGTTCACTTTGCCATCCTTCTTATCAGCTAAGTATCTAGGGCAGTTCCACTTCCAGTGACCATTACCTTTGCAGTAGAAGCACTTAGTTTCAGGCTTGAGTTTTAGCTTTGGGTTTCTTCACGGGAGTGACAACTTGCTTGTCATTCTTCTTGAAGTTCCCCTTCTATCCCTTTGCCCTTTACTTGAAACAAGTGGTCTTGTTAACCATCAACACTTGATGCTTTTTCATGATTTCTACCTTCGCCGACTTCAGCATTGCGAAGAGCTCGGGAATTCCTTTCGTCATCCCTTGCATACTATAGTTCATCACGAAGTTCTACTAACTTGGTGATAGTGACTAGAGAACTTTGTCAATTACTATCTTATCTGGAAGATTAACTCCCACTTGATTCAAGTAATTGTAGTACCCAGACAATCTGAGCACATGCTCACTGGTTTAGCTATTCTCCTCCATCTTGTAGGCAAAGTACTGTCAGAAGTCTTATACCTCTCGACACGGGCATGAGTATGAAATACTAATTTCAACTCTTGGAACATCTTATATGCTCCGTGGCGTTCAAAACATTTTTGAAGTCCCGGTTCTAAGCCATAAAGCATGGTGCACTTAAACTATCAAGTAGTCATCATACCGAGCTTTTCTCAAAACGTTCATAACGTCTACATCTGCTCCAGCAATAGGTATGTCACCTAGTGGTGCATCAAGGACATAATTCTCTGTGCAGCAATGAGGATAATCCTCAGATCACGGAACAATTCCGCATCATTGCTACTAACATCTTTCAACTTAGTTTTCTCTAGGAACATATAAAAAATAAACAGGGAGCAACATCGCGAGCTATTGATCTACAACATAGATATGCTAATACTACGAGGACTAAGTTCATGATAAATTAAAGTTCAATTTAATCATATTACTTAAGAACTCCCACTTAGATAGACATCCCTCTAGTCATCTAAATGATCACGTGATCCAAATCAACTAAACCATGTCCGATCATCACGTGAGATGGAGTAGTTTCAATGGTGAACATATTATGTTGATCATATCTACTATATGATTCACGCTCGACCTTTCGGTCTCCAGTGTTCCGAGGCCATATCTACATATGCTAGGCTCGTCAAGTTTAACCCAAGTATTCTGCGTGTGCAAAACTGGCTTACACCCGCTGTATTTGAACGTAGAGCTTATCACACCCGATCATCACGTGGTGTCTCGGCACGACAAACTTTCGCAACGGTGCATACTCAGGGAGAACACTTATACCTTGAAATTTAGTAAGGGATCATCTTATAATGCTACCGTCGAACTAAGCAAAATAAGAAGCATAATAAGATAAACATCACATGCAATCAAAATATGTGACATGATATGGCCATCATCATCTTGTGCTTTTGATCTCCATCTCCAAAGCACCGTCATGATCACCTTCGTCACCGGCGCGACACCTTGATCTCCATCGTAGCATCGTTGTCGTCTCGCCAACTATTGCTTCTACGACTATCGCCATCACTTAGTGATAAAATAAAGCAATTACATGGCGATTGCATTTCATACAATAAAGCGACAACCATATGGCTCCTGCCAGTTGCCGATAACTTTACAAAACATGATCATTTCATACAAAACCGTATAACTCATCATGTCTTGACCATATCACATCACAACATGCCCTGCAAAAACAAGTTAGATGTCCTCTACTTTGTTGTTGCAAGTTTTACGTGGCTGCTACGGGCTTAGCAAGAACCGTTCTTACCTACGCATACAAAAACCACAACGATGTTTCGTCAAGTATGTGATGTTTTAACCTTCACAAGGACCGGGCGTAGCCACACTTGATTCAACTAAAGTTGGAGAAACTGACACCCGCCAGCCACCTGTGTGCGAAGCACGTCGGTAGAACCAGTCTCGCGTAAGCGTACGCGTAATGTCGCTTCGGGCCGCTTCATCCAACAATACCGCCGAATCAAAGTATGACATGCTGGTAAGCAGTATGACTAGTATCGTCCACAACTCACTTGTGTTCTACTCGTGCATATCATCTACGCATAGACCTGGCTCATGATGCCACTGTTGGGGAACGTAGTATTTAAAAATTTTCCTACGATCACGCAAGATCTATCTACCAGATGCATAGCAATGAGAGGGGAGAGTGAGTCTACGTACCCTCGTAGACCGAAAGCGGAAGCGTTAGAACAACGCGGTTGATGTAGTCGTACGTCTTCACGGCCCGACCGATCAAGCACCGAAACCACGGCACCTCCGAGTTCTAGCACACGTTCAGCTCGATGACGTCCCTCGAACTCCGATCCAGCTGAGTGTCGAGGGAGAGTTCCGTCAGCACGACAGCGTGGTGACGATCTTGATGTTCTACTGTCGCAGGGCTTCGCCTAAGCACCGCTACAATATTATCGAGGAGAACTATGGTGGAGGGGAGCACCGCACACGGCTAAGAGATCAAGAGATCAATTGTTGTGTCTAGAGGTGCCCCCCTGCCCCCGTATATAAAGGAGGGAGGGAGAGGCCGGCCCTAGAGGGGGCGCACCAAGTGTGGGGAGTCCTACTAGGACTCCCAAGTCCTAGTAGGATTCCCCTTTCCTTTCCGGAGTAGGAAAGAAGGAAAGAGGGGGAGAGGGAGAAGGAAAAGGGGGCTGCACCCCTTGTCCAATTCGGACCAGAAGGGGGGTGCACGCCTCCTTCCTTTTGGCCTCTCTCCTCTATTCCCGTAACTCCCCGGTACTCCGAAAATACCCGAATCACTCGGAACCTTTCCGATGTCCGAATATAGTCGTCCAATATATTGATTTTTACTTCTCGACCATTTTGAGACTCCTCGTCTTGTCCCCGATCTCATCCGGGACTCCGAACTCCTTTGGTACATCAAAACTCATAAACTCATAATAAAACTATCATCAAAACCTTAAGCGTGCGGACCCTACGGGTTCGAGAACTATGTAGACATGACCAAGACACGTCTCCGGTCAATAACCAATAGCGGAACTTGGATGCTCATATTGGCTCCCACATTTTCTACGAAGATCTTTATCGGTCAAACCGCATAACAACATACATTTGTTCCCTTTGTCATCGGTATGTTACATGCCCGAGATTCGATCGTCGGTATCTCAATACCTAGTTCAATCTCGTTACCAACAAGTCTCTTTACTCATTTCGTAATACATCATCCCGCAACTAACTCATTAGCTGCAATGCTTGCAAGGCTTATAGTGATGTGCATTACCGAGTGGACCCAGAGATACCTCTCCGACAATCGGAGTGACAAATCCTAATCTCGAAATACGCCAACCCAACAAGTACCTTCGGAGACACCTGTAGAGTACCTTTATAATCACCCAGTTACGTTGTGACGTTTGGTAGCACACAAAGTGTTCCTCCGGTATTCGGGAGTTGCATAATCTCATAGTCATAGGAACATGTATAAGTCATGAAGAAAGCAATAGCAGTAAAACTTAAACGATCATAGTGCTAAGCTAACGGATGGGTCTTGTCCATCAGATCATTCTCCTAATGATGTGATCCCATTGATCAAATGACAACTCATGTCTATGGCTAGGAAACATAACCATCTTTGATCAATGAGCTAGTCTAGTAGAGGCATACTAGGGACACTCTGTTTTGTCTATGTATTCACACATGTATTAAGTTTCCGGTTAATACAATTCTAGCATGAATAATAAACATTTATCATGATATAAGGAAATAAATAATAACTTTATTATTGCCTCTAGGGCATATTTCCTTCAGTATGCTCATTATGCTATTTACATTGTTGCTAAGTTTATACCACCTAGTTTCACATACCAGCAAAAGAAAAAGTTCTTCTATGATTTAAGACATCACTTCTCGGATGACCCACACCTTTATAAAGAAAGAGTAGATGGTATTATTAGACGTTGTGTACCTGAGAATGAACAGGAATAGATCCTATGCAAGTGTCACTCCGAAGCTTATGGAGGACACCATGCTGGAGATAGAACTGCACACAAGGTTTTGCAATCTGGTTTTTATTGGCCTACTCTCTTCAAGGATGCCCGTAAGCTTGTCTTGTCTTGTGATGAATGTCAAAGAATTGGTAATATCAGTAGACGTCAAGAAATTCCTATGAATTATTCACTTGTTATTGAACCATTTGATGTTTGGGGCTTTGATTATATGGGACCGTTTCCTTCCTCTAATGGGTATACACATATTTTAGTTGTTGTTGATTACATTACTAAGTGGGTAGAAGCTATTCCAACTAGTAGTGCTGATCACAACACCTCTATTAAGATGCTTAAAGAAGTTATTTTTCCGAGGTTTGGAGTCCCTAGATACTTAATGACTTATGGTGGTTCACACTTTATTCATGGTGCTTTTCGTAAAAGGCTTGCTAAGTATGATGTTAATCACAGAATTGCATCCCCATACCACCCGCAGTCTAGTGGTCAAGTAGAACTAAGTAACAAAGGGCTGAAATTAATTTTGCAAAAGACTGTTAATAGGTCTAGAAATAATTGGTCCAAGAAGCTTGATGATGCATTATGGGCCTATATAACTGCGTACAAAAATCCTATGGGTATGTCTCCGTATAAAATGGTTTATGGAAAAGCATGTCACTTACCTCTCGAACTAGAGCATAAGGCGTATTGGGATATTAAAGAGATCAATTATGATTTCAAACTTGCCGGTGAGAAGAGGTTATTTGACATTAGCTCACTAGACGAATGGAGAACCCAAGCCTATGAGAATGCCAAGCTATTTAAAGAAAAGGTTAAAAGATGGCATGACAAAAGGATACAAAAGCGCGAGTCTAACGTAGGTGATTGTGTCTTGCTATACAACTCTCGTTTAAGATTTTTTGCAGGAAAACTTCTCTCTAAATGGGATGGTCCTTACGTTATCGAGGAGCTCTATTGTTCCGGTGCCATAAAATTCAGCAACTTCGAAGGCACAAATCCGAAGGTGGTGAACGGTCAAAGAATCAAACATTATATCTCAGGTAATCCCATAAATATTGAAACCAATGTTATTGGAACCGTAACCCCAGAGGAATACATAAGGGACACTTTCCAGAATGATTCAGACTCCAAATAGAAAGAGGTATGTGGTACGGTAACTACACCGACTCCAAAACAATTCTAATGGCAATTTTTCACCGTTTTGGAATATTTAGAAAAATAGAAAAATAATAGGCAGTCCGGAAAGGACATGAGGCGTCCACGAGGGTGGAGGGCGCGCCCTACCCCCCTGGGCGCGCCCCCCTACCTCATGTGCCTCCCGGACTCTGATTTCTTGCACGTTACTTCTTTTGTTCGGTGAAAATTCATTATATATTCTCCCGAAGGTTTTGACTACCGTATCACGCCAAAATGCTCTGTTTTTGTTGCGAGTTGTTTCTGTCGTAGATAAGAGCAAGATGTCTTTGTTGGAAATATGCCCTAGAGGCAATAATAAAAGAGTTATTATTATATTTCCTTGTTCATGATAATCGTTTATTATCCATGCTATAATTGTATTGATTGGAAACTCAACTACATGTGTGGATGAATAGACAGACTTTGTGTCCCTAGTGAGCCTCTACAGGACTAGCTCGTTGATCAAAGATGACCGCGGTTTCCAGGTCATAGACATGAGTTGTCATTTGATAACGGGATCACATCATTAGGAGAATGATGTGATGGACTAGACCCAAACGTTAAACATAGCTTTTGATCGTGTCAGTTATCGCTATAGTTTTCTGCATGTCAAGTATAAGTTCCTATGACCATGAGATCATGTAACTCACTGACACCGTAGGAGTGCTTTGTGTGTGCCAAACGTCGCAACGTAACTGGGTGACTATAAAGGTACTCTACAGGTATCTCCGAGGGTGTCCGTTGAGTTGACATGGATCGAGACTGGGATTTGTCACTCCGTGTGACGGAGAGGTATCTCCGGGCCCACTCGGTAATACGTCATCTCAATGAGCTCAAAGTGACTAAGTAGTTGGTCACGGGATTATGTATTACGGTAACGAGTAAAGAGACTTGCCGGTAACGAGATTGAACTAGGTATAGAGATACCGACGATCGAATCTCGGGAAAGTAACATACCGACGAGACAAAGGGAACTGTATACAGGATTGCCTGAATCCTTGACATCGTGGTTCATCCGATGAGATCATCGAGAAACATGTGGGAACCAATATGGGTATCCAGATCCCGCTATTGGTTATTGACCTGGGAGTGTCTCGGTCATGTCTACATGGTTTCCGAACCCGCAGGGTCTACACACTTAAGGTTCGGTGACGCTAGGGTTGTTAGTGAGAATAGTGCATGGTTACCGAAGGTTGTTCGGAGTCCCGGATGAGATCCCGGACATGACGAGGGTCTCCGGAATGGTCCGGAGACGAAGATTGATATATAGGATGAAAGGTTTCGGAGTCCGGAAGTGTTCCGGGGAGCATCGGGAAATCGGCGGAGTACCGGAAAGGGTTTCGGGGGTCCCGGAAGTGTTTCTGGGCCTAATGGGCCACAAGGGGGAACACCACAGCCCTCATAGGGCTGTGCGCCCCCCCCTGGGCCCTCTCCTTGTGCGCCAAGGGAGGTGGACCCCCCTAGGGTGGCCGCACCCCCTTAGCCTTGGGGGGCAAGGCACCTGGGGGGGGGGAAACCCTAACCCCAGGGGGCGCCGCCCCCTTCCCCCTTGCCCTGGCCGCCGCCCCTAGGGGAAACCCTAGGGCGCCCCCCTCTCCTCCTTCCCCCTATATATAGAGAGGTAGAGGGAGGGCAGCCAACAAAAGTTCGTGCCTCGGTGCTGCCCTCCCTCTCCCATAACATCTTCCTCTCCCGCGGTGCTTAGGCGAAGCCCTGCTGGAATCCTCCATCACCACCACCACCACGCCGTCGTGCTGCCGGTTCTCCATCAACCTCTCCTCCACCCCTTGCTGGATCAAGAAGGAGGAGACGACCCCGAGCCGTACGTGTGAAGAATGCGGAGGCACCGTTGCTTCGGTGCTTGGATCTTCAGCGATCTGAATCGCGGCGAGTACGACTCCATCAACCGCGTTCTTAACGCTTCCGCTTAGCGATCTACAAGGGTATGTGGATCCTACTCTCCCCTCGTAGTTGCATCTACTAGATTGATCTTGGTGAACGTAGAGAAATTTTTTTGTTTTCCATGCAACGTTCCCCAACAGTGGCATCATGAGCTAGGATCTTGCGTAGATGCTTTCTCGAGTAGAACACAAAAGGGTTTGTGGCGTTGATGTTTAATTTGCTGCCCTCCTTAGTCTTTCTTGATTCAGCGGTATTATGGGATGAAGCGGCCCGGACCAACTTTACATGTCCACGTACATGAGACCGGTTCCATCGACAGACATGTGACTTTTGTTGCATAAGATGGCTGGCGGGTGTCTGTCTCTCCTATCTTAGTTGAATCGGAATAGAACAAGGCGGTCCTTGTAGAAGGTTAAATAGCAACTTGAATATCACCGTTGTGGTTTTGCGTAGGTAAGAAGCGTTCTTGCTAGATACCCATAGCAGCCACGTAAAACATGCAACAACAAATTAGAGGACGTCTAACTTGTTTTTGCAGGGTATGTATGTGATATGATATGGCCAATGACATGATGAGATATATTTGATGTATGAGATGATCATGTTGTAATAGTTAATATCGACTTGCATGTCGATGCATACGGCAACCGGCAGGAGCCATAGGGTTGTCTTTATTTTTTGTATGACCTGCGTGTCAATCATTAAGCGCTTTGTAATGCTTTACTTTATCGCTAAACGGTAGCAATAGTAGTAACAGCATGGTGGGCGCCGACAACCCCGATGGCGACACGATGATGGAGATCATGATGATGGGGATCATGGTGTGGCGCCGGTGACGATGGAGATCATGCCGGTGCTTTGGAGATGGAGATCAAAAGCACGAGTTGATGGCCATATCATGTCACTTATGATTTGCATGTGATGTTAATCCTTTTATGCATCTTATTTTTCTTAGGACGACGGTAGCATCATAAGATGATCCTTCACTAAAATTTCAAGATAAAAATGTGTTCCCCCCGAGTGTGCGCCGTTGCGAAGGTTCGTCGTTTCGAAGCACCACGTGATGATCGGGTGTGATAGACTCTACGTTCGCATACAACGGGTGCAAGCCAGTTTTGCACATGCAGAACACTCGGGTTAGACTTGACGAGCCTAGCATGTACAGACATGGCCTCGGAACACGGAGGACCGAAAGGTCGAGCATGAGTCATATAGTAGATATGATCAACATGTTGATGTTCACCATTGACACCACCTCATCTCACGTGATGATCGGACTTGGGTTGGTGAATTTGGATCATGTCACGCTCGAATGACCGGAGGGATGTCAATTTGAGTGGGAGTTATAAATAATTTGATTAGGTAATAACTCACTTATCATGAACAATAGTCTAAAATGTCTTTGCAAATTTTTGGTTGTAGATGGCTCGCGCAGTAGCTCCCCTGAATTTTAATGCGTTCCTAGAGAAAGCTAAACTGAAAGATGACGGGAGCAACTTTGTGGACTGGCTCCGCAATCTGAGGATCATCCTCACAGCTGCCCAAAAGGTTTATGTCCTAAATGCACCGCTAGGTGACCCCCCGGCTCCTACAGCCCCTGCAGACGTTTTGAACGTCTGGCAGACACATTCGGATGACTATTCGATAGTGCAGTGTGCCATGTTGTACGGCTTGGAAGGAGGACTTCAAAGGCGTTTTGAACGTCATGGTGCATATGAGATGTACCAGGAGTTGAAGTTCATCTTTGAGAAGAATGCTAAGATCGAGAGGTATGAGACCACCGATAAATTCTTCGCTTGCAAGATGGAGGAGAATTCGTCTGTCAGTGAGCACTTACTGAAGATGTCTGGGTACTATACCCGCATAGCTGATCTGGGACTTGTGTTCCCGGATGAGGCTATCATTGACAGAATTCTCCAGTCACTCCCTCCAAGCTACAAGAGCTTCGTGCAGCAGTATAACATGCAAGGGATGAACAAGACCATCGCCGAGCTGTTTTCGATGCTGAAAGTCGCTGAGGCAGACATCCAGAAGGAGTATCAAGTGTTGATGGTCAATAAAACCACCAGTTTCAAGAAGAATGGCAAGGGCAAGAAGGGTAACTCTAAGAAGGGTGGCAAAGCAGTTGCTAATCCAGTGAAGAAACCCAAGGCTGGGCCCAAGCCAGAGACTGAGTGTTTTTATTGCAAGGGGAACGGCCACTGGAAACGGAACTGCCCCAAGTATCTGGCGGACAAGAAGGGGGCCAACAACAACAAAGGTATATGTGATATACATGTTATTGATGTGTACCTTACCAACTCTCGTTGTAGTGCCTGGGTATTTGATACCGGTTCGGTTGCTCACATTTGCAACTCTAAACAGGAACTGCGGAATAAACGGAGGCTGGCGAAGGACGAAGTGACGATGCGCGTGGGAAATGGTTCCAAGGTTGATGTGATCGCCGTCGGCACGCTCGCTCTTCGATTACCATCGGGATTAGTTATGAACCTGAATAATTGTTATTTAGTGCCTGCGTTAAGCATGAACATTATATCTGGATCTTGTTTATTGCGAGACGGTTACTCATTTAAGTCAGAGAATAATGGTTGTTCTATTTATATGAGTAATATCTTTTATGGTCATGCACCCGAAGTTAGGGGTTTATTCTTATTGAATCTCAATAGTGATGATACACATGTTCATAACATTGATGCCAAAAGATGTAGAGTAGATAATGATAATACCACTTTCTTGTGGCACTGCCGTCTGGGTCATATCGGCGTAAAACGCATGAGGAAGCTCCATGCTGATGGACTTTTGGAGTCTCTTGATTTTGAATCACTTGACACGTGCGAGCCGTGCCTCATGGGCAAGATGACAAGGACCCCGTTTTCAGGGACAATGGAACGGGCAAGTGACTTATTGGAAATCATACATACTGATGTGTGCGGTCCGATGAGTGTAACGGCGCGCGGTGGATATCGTTATTTTCTCACCTTCACTGACGACTTAAGTAGATATGGGTATATTTACTTGATGAAGCATAAGTCTGAAACTTTTGAAAAGTTCAAGCAATTTCAGAGTGAAGTTGAAAATCATCGTAACAAGAAGATCAAGTTCCTACGATCTGATCGAGGGGGAGAATATCTGAGTTATGAGTTTGGTGATCACTTAAGAAAGTGTGGAATTGTTTCATAGTTGACACCACCTGGAACACCACAGCGTAATGGTGTGTCCGAACGTCGTAATCGAACCCTATTAGATATGGTACGTTCTATGATGTCTCTTGCCGATTTGCCACTATCGTTTTGGGGATATGCGTTAGAGACAGCTGCATTCACTTTAAATAGGGCTCCATCTAAGTCCGTTGAGACAACACCGTATGAACTATGGTTTGGTAAGAAACCAAAGTTGTCTTTTCTCAAGGTTTGGGGTTGCGATGCTTATGTCAAAAGGCTTCAGCCAGAAAAGCTCGAACCCAAAGCGGACAAATGTGTCTTCATAGGATACCCAAAAGAAACTGTTGGGTACACCTTCTATCTCAGATCCGAGGGCAAAGTGTTTGTCGCTAAGAACGGGTCCTTTCTCGAGAAGGAGTTTCTCTCGAAAGAATTGAGTGGGAGGAAGGTAGAACTTGATGAGGTTATTGAACCTCTGCTTCAACCAGAAAGTAGCGCAGCACAGAAAGATGTTTTTGTGGAGCCTGCAGAGGTTGAAAAGGAAGCCAATGATGATGATCAAGAAGCTTCTGATCAAGTTACTACCGAACCTCGTAGGTCGACAAGGGTACGCACTGCACCTGAGTGGTATGGTAACCCTGTCTTGGAGGTCATGTTGTTAGACAACGGTGAACCTACGAGCTATGGAGAAGCGATGGTGGGCCCAGATTCCGACAAATGGTTAGAGGCCATGAAATCCGAGATGGGATCCATGTATGAAAACAAAGTATGTACTTTGGAAGTATTACCTGAAGGGCGGAAGGCCATTCAGAATAAATGGATTTTTAAGAGGAAGACGGACGCTGACGGTAATGTCACCGTGTATAAAGCTCGACTTGTGGCAAAGGGTTTTTCACAAGTTCAAGGGATTGACTACGATGAGACTTTCTCACCCGTAGCGATGCTTAAATCCGTCCGAATCATGTTAGCGATAGCTGCATTTTTCGATTATGAAATTTGGCAGATGGATGTCAAAACAGCGTTCCTTAACGGTTTTCTTAAGGAAGAGTTGTATATGATGCAACCAGAAGGTTTTGTCGATCCAGAGAATGCTGACAAAGTATGCAAGCTCCAGCGTTCCATTTATGGGCTGGTGCAAGCATCTCGGAGTTGGAATCTTCGTTTTGATGAGGTGATCAAAGCGTTTGGGTTTATACAAGTTTACAATGAAGCTTGTATTTACAAGAAAGTGAGTGGGAGCTCTATAGCGTTTCTAATATTATATGTGGATGACATATTGCTGATTGGAAACAATATAGAATTTTTGGATAGCGTGAAGGGGTATTTGAACAAGAGTTTTTCGATGAAAGATCTCGGTGAAGCTGTTTTCATATTGGGCATCAAGATCTATAGAGATAGATCAAGACGCTTGATAGGACTTTCACAAAGCACGTACCTTGATAAAGTTTTGAAGAAGTTCAAAATGGATCAATCCAAGAAGGGGTTCTTGCCGGTATTGCAAGGTACAAAGTTGAGTAAGACTCAATGCCCAGTGACTGCGGAAGATAGAGAAAAGATGAGTGTCGTCCCCTATGCTTCAGCCATAGGCTCTATCATGTATGCAATGCTGTGCACAAGACCAGATGTCAGCCTTGCCATAAGTATGGCCGGAAGGTTTCAAAGTAATCCTGGTATGGATCACTGGACAGCGGTCAAGAATATCCTGAAGTACCTGAAAAGGACTAAGGATATGTTTCTCGTTTATGGAGGTGATCAAGAGCTCGTCGTAAAGGGTTACGTCGATGCAAGCTTTGACACTGATCCGGATGACTCTAAGTCACAAACCGGATACGTATATATTCTCAACGGGGGAGCGGTAAGCTGGTGCAGTTCCAAGCAGAGCGTGGTAGCTGATTCTACATGTGAAGCAGAGTATATAGCTGCCTCGGAGGCGGCAAAGGAAGGTGTCTGGATGAAGGAGTTCATGACAGATCTTGGAGTTGTGCCTAGTGCACTGAACCCAATGACTCTGTTCTGTGACAACACTGGTGCCATTGCTCTAGCCAAGGAACCAAGGTTTCACAAGAGGACCAGACACATAAAGCGACGCTTCAATTCCATCCGCGATTCGGTCAAGGAGGAGGACATAAACATTTGCAAAGTACACACGGATTTGAATATTGCAGATCCGTTGACTAAGCCTCTTCCACGGGCTAAGCACGATCAACACCAAGACTCTATGGGTGTTAGATTCATTACCTTGTAATGCTAGATTATTGACTCTAGTGCAAGTGGGAGACTGTTGGAAATATGCCCTAGAGGCAATAATAAAAGAGTTATTATTATATTTCCTTGTTCATGATAATCGTTTATTATCCATGCTATAATTGTATTGATTGGAAACTCAACTACATGTGTGGATGAATAGACAGACTTTGTGTCCCTAGTGAGCCTCTACAGGACTAGCTCGTTGATCAAAGATGACCGCGGTTTCCAGGTCATAGACATGAGTTGTCATTTGATAACGGGATCACATCATTAGGAGAATGATGTGATGGACTAGACCCAAACGTTAAACATAGCTTTTGATCGTGTCAGTTATCGCTATAGTTTTCTGCATGTCAAGTATAAGTTCCTATGACCATGGGATCATGTAACTCACTGACACCGTAGGAGTGCTTTGTGTGTGCCAAACGTCGCAACGTAACTGGGTGACTATAAAGGTACTCTACAGGTATCTCCGAGGGTGTCCGTTGAGTTGACATGGATCGAGACTGGGATTTGTCACTCCGTGTGACGGAGAGGTATCTCCGGGCCCACTCGGTAATACGTCATCTCAATGAGCTCAAAGTGACTAAGTAGTTGGTCACGGGATTATGTATTACGGTAACGAGTAAAGAGACTTGCCGGTAACGAGATTGAACTAGGTATAGAGATACCGACGATCGAATCTCGGGCAAGTAACATACCGACGAGACAAAGGGAACTGTATACGGGATTGCCTGAATCCTTGACATCGTGGTTCATCCGATGAGATCATCGAGAAACATGTGGGAACCAATATGGGTATCCAGATCCCGCTATTGGTTATTGACCTGGGAGTGTCTCGGTCATGTCTACATGGTTTCCGAACCCGCAGGGTCTACACACTTAAGGTTCGGTGACGCTAGGGTTGTTAGTGAGAATAGTGCATGGTTACCGAAGGTTGTTCGGAGTCCCGGATGAGATCCCGGACATGACGAGGGTCTCCGGAATGGTCCGGAGACGAAGATTGATATATAGGATGGAAGGTTTCGGAGTCCGGAAGTGTTCCGGGGAGCATCGGGAAATCGGCGGAGTACCGGAAAGGGTTTCGGGGGGTCCGGAAGTAGTTCTGGGCCTAATGGGCCACAAGGGGGAACACCACAGCCCTCAGGGGGCTGTGCGCCCCCCCCCCTGGGCCCTCTCCTTGTGCGCCAAGGGAGGTGGACCCCTCTAGGGTGGCCGCACCCCCTTAGCCTTGGGGGGCAAGGCACCTAGGGGGGGAAACCCTAGGGCCTGCCCTGGCCGCCGCCCCTCCCCTTGCCCTGGCCGCCGGCCCCCTAGGGGAAACCCTAGGGCGCCCCCCTCTCCTCCTTCCCCCTATATATAGAGAGGTAGAGGGAGGGCAGCCAACACAAGTTCGTGCCTCGGTGCTGCCCTCCCTCTCCCATAATATCTTCTTCTCCCGCGGTGCTTAGGCGAAGCCCTGCTGGAATTCTTCTACACCATCACCACCACGCCGTCGTGCTGCCGGTTCTCCATCAACCTCTCCTCCACCCCTTGCTGGATCAAGAAGGAGGAGACGTCCCCGAGCCGTACGTGTGAAGAACGCGGAGGCACCGTTGCTTCGGTGCTTGGATCTTCAGCGATCTGAATCGCGGCGAGTACGACTCCATCAACCGCGTTCTTAACGCTTCCGCTTAGCGATCTACAAGGGTATGTGGATCCTACTCTCCCCTCGTAGTTGCATCTACTAGATTGATCTTGGTGAACGTAGAGAAAATTTTTTGTTTTCCATGCAACGTTCCCCAACAGTCTTCTCAAGAGTCAGTTGGAGAGAGTCGGGTGTCTCATCTAACACTTGGCCCAGGAGCAAACAGCGATGTTGGCCGCTTTGGTCCATCAACGGAGGAAGAGATGGAGGTTGACTTGAAGAGGATAGATGCCATGGAAGAAGATCAAGAAGTTACTTCTCAGTTTCGAGCTAGATTCACGATGGGGGAACTACAGAGCTCAACTATTCCAAACTCAGTCATCCCTACCCATGTTAGGTTTCTATCTTATGAAAATATGAAAAATAGTGTTACTTGTTCTCCCGCAGCTATGCAACATCCTTGGGTGAAAGGAGCTTTAGCCTTCACAGGCAAGCTTCGCAAGGAAATTATGGACCTTAAGCAGCAAATTAATAAGCTCGAGGAGGACAATCATATCCTGA
The DNA here is from genome assembly GCA_902687465.1 of Secale cereale. Classification (NCBI taxonomy): domain Eukaryota; kingdom Viridiplantae; phylum Streptophyta; class Magnoliopsida; order Poales; family Poaceae; genus Secale; species Secale cereale. The sequence goes on along the minus strand of LR738715.1, from coordinate 523,898,083 downwards.
GGGGTATCATCGCTAAGAATATCACATCATCACCTCCAAAGAAAGAGACATAATCACATGGGTATGGGCACTCCCGTTGGCAACTGCCAAGCTTGGGGGAGGTGCCCCGGTATCGTATCACCATCACACTCCTATCTTTACTGTTTTCTTAGTTTGATCCTTTTGGTAATATCTTGATCTAAGTAGAATAAAGTTTAGTATGATCTAGTTGTGAACTTTGCTTTATGATCTTTATCTTTGTAATCGAGTCCGTGAGCTATATATAATAAAGAAGGTGACCCACGTGTTGGAGGTGGTGTGCGTAAATGACAATGAGGACCCACATGTCAGTAATGGCAGAGGCAAAATTTGGGGATATTTTCACTGCATAAGGTGGAATCGAACCCTGGCAGAGCAGCGGTTGGGGAGTGGAACTTGGCCACTGGGCTACTTCAGTACTTTCCCTAGAAATTCGGCACAACTTCTTCCACTACTTTAGCATGTCTTCCCCGGCTCCGGTGCGTTCTCGTCCGGGGCCGGGGCGTCATCCTCCGCCTTTGTGCGCTCGCCGTAGCGCCGCTGTGTACTGTTGTGAACATGCTCAACATACGAGACGAATCTGAAGAGGACTGTGCGTGCAGAGGTGGATAGTGTGGACCCACCAGGTCCATGGCCGTACGGAAACAAGTGCCTCATTGAAAAAATAGTTTTGCTAAGTCTCAATCGACTTGGACTTCGTTATGGCTCAGTCGATGCTATATTCCTTTGATCTTGCATGGATATCCGCATAAAAAAATCTTTTCAGTTTTTCTTTTTTCTTCTTATATACTATATCACTTGATTGAGACTTCGTTAAGTCTCAGTCGACTGAGACCTAGACACACTTTTGAAAAAATACTTCCTCCTAATGTTATACTGATGTTGGGGCCCACGGGTTTGTCAACGTAGTTACTAAAGGAGATAAATTTACAATGAAGCCACTCACTGGGGAGCTAGTAGGTACTATCATTTATTATCAGTGGGCCATCAAGTAGCAGCTCGGTTGTGGGCTACCAGTCTAGATTTTTTTTTCTTAACATGCGCAGCTGACGACATGCCGGTTTGTATTTTTTTTAGGTCCGTCGTGTATCGACCGGCCTATGGGTCTCCCATCCTAGATTTTTTTTTCTTAAACATCCGCATCCCAACTTATGTATCTTTTTTGAAGAAAACGCGGAGGTCTGTTCTATTTTTTAAATGAGAATAGGAACGCCAGGTCCAACTCATGTTTCCCTTCTAACTATATTATATATATATATATATATATATATATATTTATATTTTATATGTTATTATTATTTAATATATACTTATATATAAGGAAAAAATATCCCACGTCTTATTAACTTATAAAAATAATTTTCTAACAATAAAATCCTGCTTTTTTTACTTTAAGGTAACGAAAATGCTGGTGATTGTGTACAAAAGCTTCGTAAGATTTAAGAACCAATGTAATAATAAAGCCCTTATTATTTAAATATATTTATAATAAAATGCTCAACCCATGTTTATTTTTTGATAATATTGTTGCATCAACCCAACACTATAATTAGAACCAGCCCAACAAAATTATGTATTTCGAGAAAGTGCAAATGGGCTGTAATTTTTTAGAAACAAATAAATGGTCTGCATGGACGCTACATTACTTGTTCACCGAGCCCAGCAAATTCGTATATTTCGAGAAAGTGCAAATGGGTTGCAGCTTTTCAAAAAAAATTAATATGCCGTATGGACGCTACATTATTTGTTCACCCAGCCCAGCAAATGGACTGTAAATTCTAAAAAATGGGTTGAATATGTTTCACATTTTTGGAGGCTGAAATGTGGGCCAATAGGTCGAAGCCAACTCAAGGCGTTGTCAACTTAGTGAACAAATGATTCTCACATCCATAGCCATTGGATTTACATCCAACGGCTACGGTGGGCATCCATCTTCAATCTCCCGTCTTCTTCCTCCAGTGCCGCCGGGACACCTGCTCCAGCCTCCGGCTGCTAGAAACGCTGCTTAGCACACTTTGCTGCGAAGCGCTGCCCCATCACCGGCGAGGCCATCCCTCTACCCCTCGACACCTCCTGTTATTCTCTGCCGACTGCAGAATCACGCTGCACCAGAACCAGTTTACCCTCGTACTCTTACACCTCTCTGTCTGCGACTCCACTGCCGTGTCTTCCCATATCTGGATCGTTCCCTTCCTAGGCCTCATCGTCGTCCACCGCCTTGGTGCGCTCGGCGCGGCGTGGTCAACAAACGAGAGTCATCGGAAGAGAACTGTACGTGGAGAGGCTGACAATGGGATGCACCAGATTCATGAACGCACACATGCAATCGCCTCCTTATTACGCAAAAATAAATTTATTCTTCCCCCTGAAAGCGGGGACCCACTACCTATATCTTCGTACGGAAGGAAGTGCCTCCTTATTCCTTCCCTTGACACCTGGGACCCACCAGCAACATCTTCGCACATGGAAGTGCCTCCTTATTACGGGAAAAAATGATCTAGTCCTCGACAGTTGGGACCCGCCAGCTATATCTTCACACGCAAGGAAGTGCCTCCTTGTCCTTACTGACAGCTGGGACCCACCCGGTCGAAGCATACGTAGCGTTATATGTCTAGTCGTGAATGTGTATGTACATAGCCGTCGATCGGTCTCTATGTAGCGATGAACCGTGGCCGAGTAAGGAGCGGCACGTGTCGTACATACAACCACGCTAAATGGAGTGCATGTATTTACAACCACGCCCTAAAAACTACGAGGACGTACGTACATACAGGCGGGGTCTCGAGCGCGTATTCGCACATACGTACGAGCAGGGCTCGTTTACATGGAGACGGCAGCAATGACATCGTGTTCTTGACAGCCAACCAACGGGGTCGGAACAGAGAAACAACTTCGTGTTCATCAGGAGGCAAAGGAACGGGTTGTGTTCATCGGGAGCCAACCAGCTTGGATGGAACAGCCGAAACGGGGTCTGGCGTACCGCAAAATGGAGGAAAACAACGTTATGCTCGAGCACGTACGGTCGAAACGGGGTCCTGTTCATCAAGAATGGTCTGGCGTACCGCAAACGGAGGAAACAACCTTATGATCGACCGGTTACGATAGAAATGGGGTCATGTTCATCGGGAGGGGTCTGGCATACCGCAAAATGGAGGAAACAGACTTCTGTTGGAGCGCTACGGTCAAAACGGGGTCCTGTTCATCGGGAGGGGTGTGGCGTACCGCAAAAAGGGACCCAATAGGCTACTGTTCACCCACCGTCGACTTCTTCCAGCCTCCACCTGCTACTGTTCATCCACCGTGGCTTCCTCCTGCCTCCATTAGATATTGTTTATTCACGAGCTAATGTTCATTCAGCCTCCACCGGCTACTATTCAACCAGCCCTGCATGGGGTCATGTTCATCCACCCCTGACCGGCTCGGGTGTGGCGGCCTCCTTGGGGTCATGTTCATCCAGCGACAACGGCCTACTACCACGGGGTCCTCTTCATCCAACCCCCACCGGGAACTGTTCATCCAACCCCAACCAACCGGCTATACTCACCACGTCTTGACTCGTTCAACCAAACCCCACGGTCACTGTAACATCCAAAATTTTCAATTTGGAATGTTATACATAGGTCATCTTGCATATCATATTTTTTTGCATTTGTGTGTTGCGATCCTCGAAATTCTAAGCAACTCAAGGACCCACGGAGAGAGTTGGGGATTTCACCGTTTTCATGTTTGAATTTTCTCAAATATCGGAACAAGGATCATCTTGGTTTTAATCATTTTTTATCTCCAAAATATTTCATATTAAAATATATGAGAGGAGATAATATGACTTCTCCAAAATAAATGAAATATTGGAGGAAAATATTAAAATCAAATATTTTATTTTATTTGGATTTTATTGCAATTTCATTCGAATTAGGAAAAATACGCGTTTTTCAAAATTGCATTAGGTTAGGGAAAAATGTTCACTTTGTCCTAAATATTATTAGAGGACGGTGAAAATTTATTTCGGAATTTTTCGACTCCGTTTAATATTTCTTTTATTTATTTTTCTGTGTCAGGACTATTTAAAAAAAGGTCAACCGACCTATCGGGCCGTGTACGACCCGGACTCCTACCTGGCCAGCCTTATAAGCCGAGGCCACGCGACCGCCGAGGCCCAGCCGCCCCGCCCCCAAACCCTAGCGCCGCCAACGCCTTGCCGCCGCCGCGCGCCACCGCCGCTGGAGTAACCGCTGGAGCCGCCACCGCCGCCGTTCCATCTCGCCGCCGGAGCCGCCGCCGCCTCTGATCCGTCTCGTTGCCGGGTTTTTTCGGTATAGGTAAAAACCCTAGATCGGTTTGGTTTTTTTAGTTAGATCGGTTCGGTTTTTCTCATTTTAGTTATTTAGCGGACGTTCGTCCACTCGTTCGTTTTAATAAACGCTTTTCGTCAGCTAGCCATAGACAACGAACATTCGTTCGTTAGCTTGTTCGTCTCGTTTTCTTTTTCAGGGTTTTTCCGTGATTATTTTCGATCGTGATTTCTGCCCTGATCTTCGTTTTAGTTTATCTTTTCGCTCGTTAGTCGGAATCAGGTGAAACAAGCTCCTAGATCTTCGTCTCAAAGCCCTCTTTCTGTTTAACCAACTTGAACAAGATTTTGGTACTTTAAAATTTTGAATTTAGTACAATTTAGTAAATGGATCTTTTTTCTTTCGTGGTTTGAGTTTCGTCGCTCCGTTTGATTTGATTCTTTTGGCAATCCGGAGTTCTTCAGTTGAACTATCTGGTTAGATATTATTATTTGAGTTTTACCCGTGCATCATTGCTTGATTGCTTATGTATGCTATTGTTTGTTTGCGATAGAATTCCCGGAGTGCGAAGCGTGCTACTACGAGTCCCTAGGTTTTGTGAATCGTCAGCAAGGCAAGTAACACATTGAGCATACCCCTTTATTACCCCTTTATTACCCAGTTTTTATGCATTAGTTTCAACCCTCACACATTGCATGAGTAGGATCTCTTAACATGTGGGTCTGGGAAGTAGATGATGAGGTAGAACCTATTACCTATTTTATTATCAAACCCCTGGGAGTTACTTCTACGTTATGCTTAGGTTGCCATGCTATGCTCGTAGACGTGGATTGGGTTTGAGAGTATCCATGGTAGATGTGAGATTGTTAATTAATGGTACAACTTAAGGTGGCAATGTTAATACACATATGGGTGGATTGGTTGCAGGGCACCTGGAGAATCTAGTGTTCTCCTAGGAAATCCCGGAGGACTCGTGTGATTATCCTATGGAATGCCACCCAGGCTCAAAGGGATCATAAGAGTATTCATGCTAGAAACTTCCGTGTGCAGCCACAATGCCATTATGGGCTCTGGCATAGTTGAGTATCTTGTGTGAGCTCTTTCAGTGGTGGACTAGCAGATGTAGGGGAAAGTAGGTGTACGGGTCCACCCTGGGTAAAGAGTAAATGCTTCTGAAAGACTGTGTCTCGGTCATCCATTTCTCAAACACCCTGCAGTGCGAGAAATCCAATGGAGGAGATCGAGTCTTGTGGGGAAAAGTGCGCAAACCTCTGCTGAGTGTACAAACTAATCATGATTAGCCGTGTCCCCGGTTATGGACATCTTGAGTATCTGGTACTTGAATTATTGGATTGATCTCATCACTCTAAAACTAAATTGTTGGGTTAATAATGATGGCTTTAATTGGGATTGAGTTGGAGGAACCTTCTCAATGATGTTTCAACTACCATGATAGTTAAAATAAAACTTATTCCTTTGATGTAGGGAAAATTTGGCTTTATGCAAAAAACATTATAACCTTAGAGCCTCCACCAGCCATATATGCATGTAGTGATAGCATTTATCTGTTACTTGCTCTACTGTGTTATCTTGCCAGCATATTCCATGTGTTGGCCCGTTTCGGGCTGCAACATCTCATGTTGCAGACTTTTCAGAAGAATAGTAAGGTGTGCTAGGTCATTTTTCATGCACTCAGCTATGTCGTTGGAGTTGATGGACTCACTTTATCTTCCTAGCCTTCCGATGTTATCATGTTAAATGGCCTTATGCCATGTATCCTGTAAGAAGTTCTCTTTTAAGAGATTCGATGTAATAAGTGTGTGATTGCCACTCTATTATAAATCCTTCAAGTACTGTGTGTGTCAACATTACCGATCCAGGGATGACACAGAGCATAGAGAATTCAGTCCATTCGGATCGTGGTCGCTACAAGATGGTATCAGAGCACACGCTGAATGTACGACACGACCACTAAGATGAGCCATATGTCACTCTTCTCAACTCACTTCTGACTCCTCTCCATTTTCTATTCTTTAGGATGGTGGACTCAAGGAACAAGTTCACCCAACCGGATGAACACACACCTTTTGGACGACACTTGAAGGAAGTCATTAGGTACCTGAACATCGGAATACCAAGCTTCACCGGGACCTACACCACCACTTTACTAGAAGAGGAGCGATGGATTATTCAAGTTCAAATTCCTGGGAGGACGTTCATGCCAGTCACTGAGCCCATAGAGTTTTCCTTTGATGCACCAACCTGGAGCCTAGGTAAGAGTATGGCAGCCCACATTGCTATGGGGCGAATTGGGGAAGTCTACAAACAGGAGCTGAAGGACACTATCTACCAGATATGTGGGCGCCGAGATGAGCAATGGGATATGATCAGTACCAGGAAGGACAGGTCCATTGCAGCTTTCATCCAAGAGTTAAACCAGCACATTCGTCGACAGGAGCACCAGATGTGCGTAGGCATGATAGACTTGAAGAAGGCGTTAACCAGGAACACGGAGCTAGAAGAGGAACTCAAGTCTTCACGTGACGGATATGAGGAGGAAATCGCGATACTCGTGGAGAAGAATGACGACCTGACAAGGAAGCTAGGAGTATTCATGGGAGACCCCACGCCAGGAGGAGAAGACGACAAACCCACGGAGATTCGTTCTGAGGACTACATCATCATCGACGACACCGACTCCGACCCTGCTGATAGTGATGATGACTATGAAGACGAAGCTGGAGCAGATATCATGGAATCTTCCACCGATCAATTTTTTTAGATGACCACCCTATGAATAGTAGTTTTCCCCCCATATAGTAGAAGTCCGAGCACTTTTGTAATGTGAGTTCTAGACCTTTTGTATGCCCTTGCTTGAAATTGATTTGGTGTGATATGATTGTGTTTGTCTCATGTGCATATGGGTAGTGATTTCCCCCTTGACCCCATTCCATTCTAATCTCTTCCCTCTAAAACCCATCAGATGCCTCCGAGACGTGAGCCCGGATTTGAGTTTCCCCTGAGCTCACCTAGTTGATCCAGCAGCAGAACACTTTGATGCAATTTCTTGTCTAGAACCAGAACAACCAGAACAACAACAACAACAATAACAACAACCCTCCACCACCACCACCAGTGGACAACCTAGCCCGTTTTCTGAGGTTATAGCCGCCGATGTTTTCCAGTAGCGTCGAGCCAATAGTTGCTGATGACTGGCTACGCAAGATTGGAAGGGAGTTGACCACCGCAGGTTGCACAGATGATGAGAAGGTGCATTTTGCCGTACATAAATTGGATGGACCAGCAGCCTCATGATGGGAGAATTACACAACCACTTTCTCTATAGCCAATGTTACTTGGGATCAGTTTCAGCAAGCTTTTCGCACCGCCCATGTCTCAACTGGGCTATGAGCATGAAGAGGCGTGAGTTTTGCAACTTGCGCCAAGGAAATTGTACTGTGGCTCAGTACGTAGATGAGTTTAGTACTTTATCTCGCTATGCCCATGATGAGGTGGCCACAGATGCCGTGAAGCAGGAGAAGTGTATGGAAGGGTTGGATGATGAGATGAGCATACAGTTGATGGTGGAAAGATTAAATAACTACCAGGATTTCGTAGATAAGGCTCTTATGATTGAAGGGAAGCAACAGCAGATTGAGAGCCGTAAGAGGAAGTATGGACAAGGAAAGAACAATTTCAAAGCCCAGCAGAAGCCCCGTTTTACCCCGAACTCGGGAGGATATACCCATAATCGTGGAGGCCATACCCATAATGGAGGGAGTTCTCATAACCACAATGGCCCCAAGAATGGGAATGGGAATTGAGCAAGCAATAATCAGAACAACTCTAATCCAGCCACACCCACCAAGAGGGATCTAGGTCACATTACCTATTTCAAGTGCGGGAAGACTGGACACTAAGCCACGGAGTGCCCTGAAGCAAAGAATGGGAATGGCAATGGATGCTCTGGGAAAAAGCCCAACCCTTTCAACAGGGGACAAGTGAACCACGTGAACGTGGAGGAGGTTGAAGAGCAGCCTAATGCAGTTGTCGGTACGTTTTTGGTTAAGTCATTTACCACAATAGTTCTTTTTGATACTGGTGCATCGCATTCGTACATTTCAAGGGGATTCGTGGATAGATATAAGTTGCCCACCAAAGTACTTATGACACCTATGTTAGTAAGCTCACCAGGAGCGGAATATATGGCAAATCAAGGATGTTTTCAGATGCCATTGACCATTGGAAGCCATGTTTTCCCCTCAGATCTGATAGTTTTGGAATCACAAGGATTGGATGTGATACTAGGCATGGATTGCCTATCGATGTATGGAGGAAACATTGATTGTGCCAGTAAGTCGATTCTACTCACCACCCCGGAGGGAAAAAGGATCAAGTATGCATCTAGGCATGCGCCTAGGAGGACCCAAGTAAATTCTCTCTCGGGAGTTGTTCAGGAGGAAGTGCATGAAGTGAAGGATTACC
>LR738715.1:523865780-523883567 GCA_902687465.1 Secale cereale | reverse complement strand
GCAACCCAATTTTAGTTTCTTTGTTTTTGATTCTGTTTAGGAATAAATATTGCATCTAGCTTCTGTTTAGATGTAGTTTTGTGTTTTAATTAGGGTTTGTGCCAAGTAGAACCTTTGGGAAGACTTGTGTGAAGTTTATATGATCTTGTTGTAGAAAATAGAAACGTTAGCGCTCACTAGAATAGTCACCCAATTTTACTGGAGAGTGCTATTTAGTTGATTTATTTTGTAGATGATTAATAGACAAATTCCTCACGTTTACCAATTTATTTCAATTTTTGGAGTAACAGAAGTATGCGAAAGTTATAGATTACTACAGACTGTTCTGTTTTGACAGATTCTGTTTTTCGTGTGTTGTTTGCTTATTTTGATGAATCTATGAGTAGTATTGGAGGATATAAATCATAGAGAAGTTGGAATACAGTAGGTTTAACACCAATATAAACAAAGAATGAGTTCATTACAGTACCTTTGAGTGGTGGTTTGTTTTCTTATACTAACGGAACTCACGAGATTTTTGGCTAAGTTTTGTGTTGTGAAGTTTTCAAGTTTTGAGTGTGGCTTTGATGGACTATGGAACAAAGAGTGGCAAGAGTCTAAGCTTGGGGATGCCTAAGGCACCCCAAGGTAAAATTCAAGGACAACCAAAAGCCTAAGCTTGGGGATGCCCCGGGAAGGCATCCCCTCTTTCGTCTTCATCTATCGGTAACTATACTCGGGACTATATTTGTATTCATCACATGATATGTGTTTTACTTGGAGCGTCATGTATGATTTGAGTCTTTGCTTGTTTGTTTGCCATGATCATCCTTGCTAGACACACCTTTTTGAGAGAGATAAATATGGCCTAGAATTTGTTAGAACACTCGATGTGCTTCACTTATATCTTTTGAGCTAAATAGTTTTGCTCTAGTGCTTCACTTATATCGTTTAGAGCACGGTGGTGATTTTATTTTGTAGAAATTGTTGATCTCTCATGCTTCACTTATATCATTTTGAGAGTCTTCTAGAACAGCATGGTAATGTGCTTTGGTTATAAAACTAGTCCTAATATGATAGGAACCAAGATGAATGTAGTAAAAACTTTCATACAAAGTGCATTGAATATGATGAGAAGTTTGATACTTGATGATTGTTTTGAGATATGCTAATAGTGATATTAGAGTCATGCTAGTGGAGTTATTATGAATTTGAGAAATACTTGTGTTAAAGTTTGTGATTCCCGTAGCATGCACGTATGGTGAACCGCTATGTGACGAAGTTAGAGCATGAGGTATTTGTAGAGTGTCATCCTTTGTGTGGAGGTCGGGGGCGCGCGATGGTTAACTCCTACCAACCTCCCCCCTAGGAGCATGCGTTGATTGCTTTGTTTTGATGACTCGTAAATTTTTGCAATAAGTATATGAGTTCTTTATGACTAATGTTGAGTCCATGGATTATACGCACTCTCACCCTTCCACCATTGCTAGCCTCTCTTGTACCGCGCAACTTTCGCCGGTACCATACACCTACCATATATCTTCCTCAAAACAGCCACCATACCTACCTATCATGGCATTTCCATAGCCATTCCAAGATATATTGCCATGCAAATTTCCACCATTCCGTTCATATGACACGCTTCATATTGTCATATTGCCATGCATGATCATGTAGTTGACATCGTATATGTGGCAACGCCACCATGCATATTTTTTCATACATGTCACTCTTGATTCATTGCACATCCCGGTACACCGTCGGAGGCATTCATATAGAGTCATACTTTGTTCTAGTATCGAGTTGTAATATCGAGTTGTAAATCAATAAAAGTGTGATGATCATCATTATTAGAGCATTGTCCCATGTGAGGAAAGGCCAAATAAAAAAAAGATGGCCCAAAAAATATATAGAGAGAGAGGGGCTAAAAAAAGAGAAAGCCCCTCCAAAAAAAGAGAAAAGAGAGAAGGGACAATGCTACTATCCTTTTTCCACACTTGTGCTTCAAAGTAGCACCATGTTCTTCATGATAGAGAGTCTCATGTTTAGTCACTTTCATATGCTAGTGGGAATTTTCATTATAGAACTTGGCTTGTATATTCCAACTATAGGCTTCCTCAAATTCCCTAGGTCTTCATGAGCAAGCAAGTTGGATGCACACCCACTTAGTTTCTTTTGTTGAGCTTTCATACATTTATAGCTCTAGTGCATCCATTGCATGGCAATCCCTACTCACTCACATTGATATCTATTGATGGGCATCTCCATAGCCCTTTGATACGCCTAGTCGATGTGAGACTATCTTCCTCCTTTTTGTATTCTCCACAACCACCACTCTATTCCACCTATAGTGCTATATCCATGGATCATGCTCATGTATTGCGTGAAAGTTGAAAGGTTTGAAAAAATTGAGTATGAAAACAATTGTTGTGCTGAAACCGGGGTTGTGCATGATATGAATATTTTGTGTGATGAAGAGGGAGCATAGCCAGACTATATGAATTTGTAGGGATAACTTTCTTTGGCCATGTTATTTTGAGAAGACATGATTGCTTTGTTAGTATCCTTGAAGTATTATTATTTCTTATGTCAATATAGACTTTTGTCTTGAATCTTTCATATCTGAACATTCATGCCACAATAAAGAGAATTACATTGAAAATTATGTTGATTAGCATTCCACATCAAAAATTCTGTTTTTATCATTTACCTACTCGAGGATGAGCATGAATTAAGCTTGGGGATGCTTGATCTGTCTCCAACGAATCTGTAATTTTTGATTGTTCCATGCTATTATATTTGATGTTTTGGATGTTTAATGGCCTTTATTATACACTTTTATATTATTTTTGGGGCTAACCTATTAACCCAAAGGCCCAGTCCAGATTGTTGCTTTTTTGCCTATTTAAGGGTTTTGCAGAAAAGGAATGTCAAACGGAGTCCAAACGGAATAAAACCTTCGGGAGAGTTATTTTTGGAACGATATCTTCACGAGAGACTTGAGCACCAAGGCAGAGGAGATACGGAGTGCCCACGAGGGTGGGGGGCGCCCCCTCCCCCTGGGTGCGCCCCCTGCCTCGTGGGCCCTACGTTGCTCCACCGACGTACTCCTTCCTCCTATATATACCCATGTACCCTGAAAACATCGAAGCAACAGAAAAACCCTAATTCCACCACCGTAGCCTTCTGTTCCCGTGAGATCCCATCTTGGGGCCTGTTCCGGAGCTCCACCGGAGGGGGGATCTTCCACGGAGTGCATCTACATCAACACCATCGCCTCGCCATGAGTTGTGAGTAGTTTACCACAGACCTTCGGGTCCATAGTAAGTACCTAGATGGCTTCTTCTCTCTTTCTGGATCTCAATACCAAGTTCTCCTCGGTCTTCGAGGAGATCTATTGGATGTAATCTTTTTGTGGTGTGTTTGTCGAGATCCAATGAATTGTGGGTTTATGATCAAGATTATATATGAGAAGTATTTGGTTCTTTTCTGAATTCTTTTATGTATGATTATAATATCCTTGCAAGTCTCTTCGAATTATCGGTTTAGTTTGGCCTACTAGATCTATAGTTCTTGCAATGGGAGAAGTACTTAGCTTTGGGTTCAATCTTGCGGTGTCATTTCCCAGTGACAGCAGGGGCAGCAAGGCACGTATCGTATTGTTGCCATCGAGATAAAAAGATGGGGTTTATATCATATTGCTTGAGCTTATCCCTCTACATCATATCATCTTGCTTAAAGCATTACTCTGTTCTTATGAACTTAATACTCTAGATGCATGCTGGATAGCGGTCGATGTGTGGAGTAGTAGTAGTAGATGTAGAATCGTTTCAGTCTACTTGTCACGGACGTGATGCCTATATATAATGATCATGCCTAGATATTCTCATAATTATTCGCTTTTCTATCAATTGCTCGACAGTAATTCGTTCACCCACCGTAGAATTCTGCTATCATGAGAGAAGCCACTATTGAAACCTATGGCCCCTGGTTCTATTCTCAACATAACAATCTACAATCTACTTTACTTTCCTATTTTTAATTTCTGTTCTTATATCCAAAATACCAAAAATATCAAACTATCCTATCTATCAGATCTCATTTTCGTAAGTGACCGTAAAGGGAATGACAACCCCTTATCGCGTTGGCTGCGAAGATCTTATTTGTTTGTTAAGGTGCGAGGGACTCGCGCGTGGTCTCCTACTGGATTGATACCTTGGTTCTCAAAAACTGAGGGAAATACTTACTCTACTATGCTGCATCACCCTTTCCTCTTCGAGGGAATACAATGCAAGCTCGAGAAGTAGCAATAAGGTGTTCATGGAATACTTGGACAAGTTTGTCGTGGTATTCATTGATGATATCTTGGTGTATTCAAAGAATGAAGAGGAACACAAGGAACATTTGCGTTTGGTTCTTGATAAGCTCAGAGAACACCAGTTATATGCCAAGTTCAGCAAATGTGAGTTTTGGTTGAAGGAAGTTGGATTCTTAGGACATGTTATATCAGGAGAAGGTATAGCAGTGGATCCTACCAAGGTTCAGTCAGTCACTCAGTGGTTGGCACCCACCTCAGTTGGAGAGATCCGCAGTTTTCTTGGACTCGCGGGATATTACCGGAGATTCATTGAGAATTTCTCCAAGATTGCAAAGCCTATGACGGCATTGTTGAAGAAGGACACAAAGTTCCACTGGACTAAAGAAGGGTGCGAAGAAAGTTTTCAGGAGTTGAAGAAACGTTTGATGATAGCCCCAGTGCTAATATTGCCAGATATACGCAAGGATTTCCAAGTGTATTGCGACGCTTCTCGCTTAGGACTTGGAGGAGTACTCATGCAGGATGGAAGAGTTGTTTCTTATGCATCCCGTCAACTCCAACCGCACGAGTTGAATTATGCCACGCATGATTTGGAGTTAGCAGCTGTAGTGCATGAACTCAAAACCTGGAGACATTCTCTTATTGGAAACCATTGTGATGTGTACACGGATCACAAGAGTCTGAAGTACATTTTCACCCAAAAGGAGCTGAACCTCAGACAGAGGAGGTGGTTGGAGCTCATAAAGGATTATGATATGAAGCTGCACTATCATCCAGGCAAGGCCAATGTCGTAGTAGACGCTTTGAGCCGAAAGAGTTATGTCAATACCCTAGTAAACGGAGGATTACCAAAGGAGTTAGCAAAAGATCTCAGGGCGCTTCATTTGGAGATAGTTCCTAGAGGTTTTGTTGCAGCATTGGAGGTTCAGTCAACATTATTGGGAAAGATACAAGTGTTGGGTAACGTAGCAGAATTCAAAAAATTTCCTACGCGTCACCAAGATCAATCTAAGGAGTCATCTAGCAACGAGCATAATGGAGTGCATCTACATACCCTTTGTAGATCGCGAGCGGAAGCGTTCGAAGGAACGTGGATGAAGTAGTCGTACTCTTCGCGTTCCTCGTCACCGATGATCCCAGCGCCGAACGGATGGCACCTCCGCGTTCAACACACGTATGGTACAGCGACATCTCCTCCTTCTTGATCCAGCAAGGGCAGAGGAGAGGTTGTCGGAGATCCAGCAGCACAACGGCGTGGTGGTGGATGCAGCAGGAAATCCTGCAGGGCTTCGCCGGCGCCCTGCGTAAGGAGTAGGAAGTGTGACGGGAGGGGGGAGAGGCGCCAGAGGCTTGGGGTGCGGCTGCCCTCTCCCCCCCCCCCACTATATATAGGGGCCAGGGGGCGCCAGCCCTGGGAGATCAGATCTCCAGGGGGGCGGCCAGGGGGGTAGACTTGCCCCCCAAGGCATAGGGGGCGCCCCCTCCCCCTAGGGTTTCAACCCTAGGCGCATGAAGGGGGGCCCATGTGGTGCGCCAGCCCACCAGGGCCTGGCCCCTTCCCCCTTGCGGCCTAGGGGACCCACCGGGATCGGTGGCCCCACCCGGTGGACCCCCGGGACCCCTCCGGTGGTCCCGGGACACTCCCGGTGACCCCCGGAGTTCACCCGATGGCCGAAACTGGACTTCCTATATATCATTCTTTACCTCCGGACCATTATGGAACTCCTCGTGACGTCTAGGATCTCATCCGGGACTCCGAACAACATTCGGGTTTCCATGTGCATGTATCTCTACAACCCTAGCGTCACCGAACCTTAAGTGTGTAGACCCTACGGGTTCGGGAGACACGCAGACATGACCGAGACGACTCTTCGATCAATAACCAACAACGGGATCTGGATACCCATGTTGGTTCCCACGTGTTCCTCGATGATCTCATCGGATGAACCACTGTGTCAAGGATTCACTCAATCCCGTATGTTATTCCCTTTGTCTATCGGTACGGTACTTGCCCGAGATTCGATCGTCGGTATGCCCGATACCTTGTTCAATCTCGTCATGGCAAGTCTCTTTACTCATTCCGTAATCCATCATCCCGTGACTAACTCCTTAGTCACTTTGAGCTCATTATGATGATGTCTTACCGAGTGGGCCCAGAGGTACCTCTCCGTCATACGGAGTGACAATATCCCAGTCTCGGTTCGTACCAACTCAACAGACACTTTCGGAGATACCCGTTGCATACCTTTATAGCCACCCAGTTACGTTGTGATGTTTGGCACACCCAAAGTATTCCTACGGTATCCGGGAGTTGCACAACCTCATGGTCTAAGGAATAAATACTTGACACCGGAAAAGCTTAAGCATTACGAACTATACGATCTCGTGCTAGGCTCAGGATTGGGTCTTGTCCATCACATCATTCTCCTAATGATGTGATCCCGTTATCACTGACATCCTATGTCCATGGTCAGGAAACCGTGACCATCTGTTGATCAACGAGCTGGTAACTAGAGGCTTACCAGGGACACATTGTGGTCTATATATTCACACATGTATCGTTGTTTCCGTACAATACAATTCAAGCATGAACAACAGACAATTATCATGAACAAGGAAATATAATAATAATACTTTTATTATTGCCTCTAGGGCATATTTCCAACAGTCTCCCACTTGCACTAGAGTCAATAATCTAGTTACATTGTGATGAATCGAACACCCATAGAGTTCTGGTGTTGATCATGTTTTGCCTGTGGAAGAGGTTTAGTCAACGGGTCTGCAACATTCAGATCCGTATGCACTTTACAAATATCTATGTCTCCATCTTGAACATAATTTCAGATGGAGTTGAAATGGTGCTTGATGTGCTTGGTCTTCTTGTGAAACCTGGGCTCCTTGGTAATGGCAATAGCTCCAGTGTTGTCACAAAAGAGAGTCATCGGGCTTGACGCGCTTGGAATGACTCCTAGGTCGGTGATGAACTCCTTCATCCAGACTCCTTCTTGTGTTGCTTCGCAAGCAGCTATGTACTCCGCTTCACATGTAGAATGCGCCACGACGCTTTGCTTGCAACTGCACCAGCTGACTGCTCCACCATTCAAAATATACACGTATCCGGTTTGTGACTTAGAGTCATCCAGATCTGTGTCGAAGCTAGCATTGACGTAACCCTTTACGACGAGCTCTTCGTCACCTCCATAAACGAGAAACATATCCTTAGTCCTCTTCAGGTACTTTAGGATGTTCTTGACCGATGTCCAGTGTTCCATACTGGGATCACTTTGGTACCTCCCTACCAAACTTATGGCAAGGTTCACATCAGGTCTGGTACACAGCATGGCATACATGATAGAACCTATGGTTGAGGCATAGGGAATGTAATGCCGAGGATGGAGTTATACCTCCTACGTGTCGAGGCACGACTTAAAGGCATAAATCCATCCTAGAATGATCTCAAGTTCGGTAATTCTTTGCACATCTCATGTAAAAGTGGGGTTTGTAAACAGAAAATAGTTGGCTTACACTCGCCACGTCACAGAATTACAAATCAATTCTCAATCATCATACATTAAGAACAACACAACCCTCTAAGGGAAAAATCCAAATGTCAAAGTACCAAACTTAGATAAATAAACCACAGGCGGATCGAATCCTAGTAAGAGTCTCCACTACTGATCATCCGGGTATCGCACATAGTACCGACTATGCTCCTCGTCGTACTCCCAATCCAGCTCGGTGCCATCACCTGGATAGCTCACCGCTGGACCTGCATCTGGTGTGTGAAGTAACTGTGAGCCACAGAGGACTCAGCAATCCCGTTACCGGGTAACAAGACTATTTAGGCCTTTGGGAGAGGATAAGGCTGAAGAAAAGAATAAGTGTCTGCAGCAGCAACTAGCAACTAGCTTACGTGAGTGAGAGCGAGAAGAGAAAGCCTCGGCGAGAAGTGATCACGAAGTGATCCTAGCTACAAGCTCCACAAACATAACCCCTCCGTGTTCAACTCCCGAATCCCTATTCGGAAATTGACAGTCACGGAACACACGCTGGTAGTGTATTAGAAACATTGTGTCAAGTTATCTACAACCGGAATTAACAAGCTCCCATCTACCACATAACCGCGGGCACGGCTTTTGAAAGTTCAAACCCTGCAGGGGTGTTCCAACTTGACCCATTACAAGCCCACGATCCGCGGAGTTGCAACTCCAAAGTGGGAAGACCCGAGTATCCTCGGAATCCCGTGCTTAAGATATACCGAACTAAGGTAAGGCTAATCCAGCAAATCCTCCTGGCGTGTCGACACCCTGATAGTAGCCACGCGTATCTAAGTCTCAGGACACGACCGGATGGGCGATTCTACAGGTTTATATCAATCCTCGAGTTCCCTCGTGGTGACCCCGCAGAACCCCCGGTTTGGACCAACACTCATGAGGAGCACTGGCCCGGGGTTGTTGATTAAGAACTCGGGTTAATTACTCCCTATGCAAGTTATTTAGTTATTAGGCAAATAGTACCAATGTTGGGACTTGCTGGAAAAGACTTAGCACTTAGCGGTTTATCGAGGGGGTCCCATACACCCCAACCGTGTTAGGAACGCATAGTCAAGGAACATAACACCGGTTTATACGGTTCCTAACGGCATGAGTGGAACAAAACACCAAGCAAAAGGCTTAGCCTTCCACCCTTGCCAATATATAGACGATTTCATTTTTAAGCATTTATATAGTGTGATATAACCCAACCAAACTTCAACATGAAGCAAGCATCTTCGATCTTCACCTGCAACTAACAATGCTATAAGAAGGGCTGAGCGAAGCGTACTTAGCCAAGCAACGGTTTGCATAGGTAGGTTGGTTAAACATGGCAATTGGTTACAAGTAGGAGGCTGACAAGAAGATCATGGGCATCGAGGCAAAACTATAGATCGAGACTCCTAGCAATAGGCAAAGATAGTAATGTTATCGGGGTTCGGTCATCTTGCCTGAAGAGAAGTCGTTCGGATCGTAAGAAGGGTCCTCGTGCTCAACCTCGTTGGAAACCTCGTGCTCGTACTCGAACTCAGACTCTGCTTCCGGCTCTAAACAAAACAATCACACCAAGCACCAATCAACAAGATGCAATGCGCACTCGAAAAAGATGAATGCATGATGGATGCACTAAGGATGCACACGGAGCACGTAAAATATCACTCAAGCAAAACACCTCAAAACATGATAACAAACTGATATTATTAATCTACACAGAAAATCAATCAAGTTTGATATAAGATTCGCTGAAATCGGAGTTACGGGCTAAAAGTTATGCCCGAAACAAGAATTGAGCGAAAGCTGAAAATTACAGCATCATAGCAACTTCGGAGCTCAAAATAATTAAGCTACAACACTCAAACAACATGGCAAAGACCTAGAACACAAACTAGACATATACTACAGCAACTAAGTCCAAAGGTGCACCCCCAACGGAGCCACGGATCAATAGCAATGATCTTGGACATATTGAACTTGACAATAAAATTCTGGCAGCAGAATTTTATTGAAACTTTGGAGCAAAAGATAAACATGCTACAGCCACTCAAATAGACATGTGAGGACATGAATGGAAAGACAACAATATATACTACAAGGAACAATCAAAATCCACTCCAAAACTATCATGCTTTGTCCTAGAACATCACACGAACATGGCATCGGAACGTTACAGATTTCAGACTTAGTGAAAAACCACTAAGTCCTAAAACAGCAATATCATCATGGCATATAAAAGAGCATGTTTAAGTCACCTCGAAACTAAACATGGCAAGAGGTAAGCACCTCATCAAAGTACACGTGAAGGTGATCCCGAAACACACAAGCATGCTTCATTGAGGTAAACACAACGATAGCAACGAGCTCAACAAGATGGCATTTCATAACAAGTGAAATAACATCACAGCCACATGGCACTTTGCAACGATGATAACAAGGCAATAATAAATCTATCATGCAACCTATCACATACAACATGTAGAGCATGGCAAGACGAACACGTGGACATGTCATTTGCATCATTCGGACAAACGAGCTAAAAGATATCACATGGCAAAGATGACATAAAAACATCACATAGCAGCAGTTTATATCACGATGCGCTCTTGCAACAGCAAAACAAGCACCTAGATGAACTCTAACATGCATGACACCAACAGATAAAACGTAGAGCAAGTCTCCACGAACGTCTGGACATATTATACGCGCGAATCGGACAAACGCACAAGGAGATCTAGCAGTTCAAACATAGCATCACAGAACAAAAATAGCAGGGACTTAGGTGGAAAAAAGAGGTAAACCTCATATCTGAGAAAAATCTAGGTCAACGGGCCCGCGGCGGATCCGGCCCGAGATCTGCTGCGGCTGGGCTTGCGAGGAGGCGGCTTCGGCCCGCGGTTGTGAAGGGAGGACCGGAGGCGGAGCGAGCCCAGCGGCGGTGGGTGGCCCGCTGGCGTCCGAGGGGAGGCGGTGGCGCGGGCTTCGCGGAGGCGACTGGGCCCTAGCGTCGGGGAGGCCCAGGCGGGCGACGGTGGCCCGAAGCCTGGCGCGGGAGGATGGCTCGGCCCGGCGCGCTGGCGAGCGGAGGGAGCCCGCGGTGGCGAAGGGCGGACGGGCCGCGGCGCTGTACGGCCCGAGGCGGCGATCGGGGAAGTGGGGACCTGGCGCGGCGTACGGCCCGCTGGGCTGGCGCGGGCGATGGCCTGGGAAGAGCGGTCGGTGAAGTGGGGACCCCGGCCCGACGGAGAGGAGACGCGACGGCTGGGGCGATCGATCTGGCCCGGACGAGCGACGAGGGGAGCCGCTCGGTCGTGGTCGTTGACCCGACCATTTCCAGGCGAACGACGCGGCGGCGCCCTCGAGGCTGCAGAGGCCGGTGCGAAAAAATTTCGGTGGAGGCTGCCAAGTGGCAGTGGGAGGGGCTAGATCCAGAATTTTAGGGAAGGAGGAGGAAGAAGCTAGATGCCCAATAGACTAGGGTCTATTATATAGCAGGTAGCTAGGGTTAGGGGATTTGGGGTGTTTAGGAGCCCTCCGATCGAGATCCGACGGATCCGATCGCGGGGGTAGTTTAGAAGGGCCTAGGAGAGATAAAAGACCGCAGTAGGGGTGTTTCTGGGACACAAAGTGAAGGCACTTTGGACCCACACGAACAACGGATGGGATAGCCAACGGAGTCCAAACGAGACGAGATTTGAGAGGCGAGTTGCACACAACAAAACAACAACACACACAACAACCTCGCGGCACACCGGTAACGTTACACGTCCAAACAACAAAGTAGGCCTACGGGACGTCACGGACATATGAGGGAGCTCCGGAACGCGAAACGGACAACGGGAAGAAACACGCGGAACCGGATGCAACCGACAACAACACAAATGCAATGCAATGCACATGTCTATATGATATGAATGAATGCCACACACTCACACAACAAAACGACGAAAACCCGAAAGATAAAGAACCCGGAATGGAAATAGATGAAGCCGGAGATATATTATATACCCAAAAAGGGAAAGTATTACATCCGGGGCATTACAAACTGTGACGCCCCCGATTTGTCCGTACACTAATCATGCACGCAATTGTGTACGACCAAGATCAGGGACTCACTGAAAGATATCACAACACAACTCTAGACACAAATTAAAATAATACAAGCTTTATATTACAAGCCAGGGGCCTCGAGGGCTCGAATACAAAAGCTCGGAAACACAAGAGTCAGCGGAAGCAATAATATCTGAGTACAGACATAAGTTAAACAAGTTTGCCTTAAGAAGGCTAGCACAAAAGTAACGACGATCGAAAAGGCAAGGCCTCCTGCCTGGGACCTCCTAAACTACTCCTCGAAGCCGAACTCCATGTAGAAACATCCTCGGGATCTTCTGGCTCCTGGACTCCATCAATCTGGTTACATCATCCGAGAAGAAGGAACAAGAGGGGAAATGGGGGAGAAAGCAACCGTGAGTACTCATCCAAAGTACTCGCAAGCAAGGAACTACACTACATATGCAATGATATCTGTGTAAAGGGGGAATATATGTGGACTGAACTGCAGAAAGCAGAATAAGAGGGGGATAGCTAATCCAATCGAAGACTACGCTTCTGGCCACCTCCATCTTGTAGCAGTAGAAGAGAATAGATGGAAGTAACAAGTATCCTCGTATCTCGCAGCCTCCGTCTTGCAGCAGTAGAATAGAATAGATGGTAAGATCACCAAGTAACAACGTATAGCAATATCCTACTCGGCGATCCTCCCGCACACCACCCTGTGAGAGAGCAACCACCGAGTTATATCTGGCACTTGTAAGGGTGTGTTTTATTAAGTATCCGGTTCTAGTTGTCATGAGGTCAGAGTACAACTCCGGGTCGTCCTTTTACCGAGGGACACGGCTATTCGAATAGATTAACTTCCCTGCAGGGGTGCACCACATAACCCAGCACGCTTGATCCCATTTGGCCGGACACACTTTCCAGGGTCATGCCCGGCCTCAGAAGATCAACACGTCGCAGCCCTACCTAAGCACAGCAGAGAGGTCAGCACGCCGGTCTAAGTCCTAGGCGCGCAGGGGTCCGGGCCCATCGCCCAACGCACACCTGCACGTTGCGTACGCGGCCGGTGAGCAGACCTAGCAACCTCCATTACTAAGGAAGTTGCGTTACGCGGTCCAACCCGGCGCGCGCCGCTAAGTCGCTGACGTCAAGAAGGCTTCGGCTGATACCACGACGTCGAGTACCCATAACTATTCCCACGTAGCTGGTTAGTGCGTATAGACCAAATGGCCAGACTCAGATCAAATATCCAAACTCGTTAAGCGTGTTATTATGAAATAACCGCGGACAACGACCAGGGCCAGGCCACCTCTCGACTGGGTGTCTCAACCTGCCCCTGTCGCTCCGCCATAAAGATCCACTTGGGGACCGTCAGGAACTCAGGCCCACCACTACCTGGATGGAGCCACCTGTCCTTTCAGCCCCCACATCGGAATCACTTGCGGGTACTCAATGAGCCGACCCGACTTTAGTCACATCATGTATCATGTAAAGTGTATGTAATATATACCCGTGATCACACCCAAGTGATCACGGCCCGATAGAATAGCAGGGCAGACGGACAAGGGTGTAGGGCCACTGATGGAGTACTAGCATCCTATACTAAGCATTTAGGATTGCAGGTAAGGTATCAACAGTGGTAGCAACAATGACAGGCTATGCAGCAGAATAGGAGTATCGAAAGCAGTAACATGCTACACTACTCTAATGCAAGCAGTAGAGAGAAGAGTAGGCGATATCTGGTGATCAAAGGGGGGGGGCTTGCCTGGAAGCTCTGCAGACGAAAGGAATCTTCGAAATCGTAGCCGTAGTCGAACACCGAAGCATCAAAGGTCTCGGGGTCTATCACAGTATCGGAGTCTACCGAAAAGAAGCAACGAAGGGGAAACAAATAAATAACAGCGCAAACAATAGCATCACAAAATACAACAAGGCAATACGCGGTGCTACGTGTGACCTAACGCGGTGCTCGGTGATACAGACGAAGAGGAATAACATCCGGGAAAGTATTCCCGGTGTTAGGCATTTTCGGGCAGATGAAACGGAGGGGGAAAGTTGCGTGTTCGGTATGATAGAGAGGTGTGGCGGACGAACGGACCGCGTATTCGGATTCGTCTCGTCGTTCTGAGCAACTTTCATGTATAAAGTATTTTCATCCGAGTTACGGTTTAAAAGATATGATTTTATTAAGTTTTTAATAATTTCTGGAATTAAATATTAATTAATTTAATTCGAAAATTCATTTATGACATCAGCATGATGTCATTCTGACGTCATCAGGGTTGACTGGTCAACCTGACAGATGGGTCCCACCTGTCAGTGACACAGTAACTAATTAGGTTACTTTTAATTAATTAAATTAATTAAGGTTAATTAGATTAATCATAATTAGGTTAACCTAACAGTAATTAATTAAACTAATTAGTTTAATTAGAATTTAACTAATCCAGATTAATTAAGATTAACTATTCAGTTAATTAAATTAATTAATTATTTATTTATTTATTTTATTTATTACTTTTATTTATTTTTATTTTAAACGTTCTGGGGGTGGGGCCCCGGTGTCATTGGCCCAGAGGGGCCAAGCGGGTTTGGGCGTCGGGCGCAGCCCGAACAGGCGCTGGCCCGTGGGGTGTTGCCCGCCCGGCGCTGGGTGAGGCTGCGGCCATGGCGGGGCTCGCCGGCCGGCCACAACAGCGCGGTGAGGGAGCCCCAGCGGCAGCGGCTGGAGGGCGAGGGGAGGCGCGGTTGCGCCGAGCAGCATGGCGGCCGCGGGCTGCAGCAGCCGCAGCTTGCAGGCGCAGGGGGGGCAGTGGCGAGCGCTGAGGGGGGGGACGGCGACGCGGCCGGCGCGGCCAGAGGGCGCGGTCGGTGGTGCTGGGGGCGGTGCGGCCAGAGGGCGGCGAGCGAGGGCCGGGCCGGTCAAGGCGACGGGCGCGTGGGCGGCGGCCGGCGCGGGGCTGCGGGGAGGTCGGGGCGTGGCGCAGCGGCGGGCGGTGAGGAAAAGGGGGCGGCGGTGGCCCGAGCTGGCCAGGGCGAGGGCGAACGGGAGGGGCCGCGGGGCACGCGCGCTGGCAGACGAGCCGCGGCGGCCGGCGACGGGCAGAGAGTGAAGGAGGAGGGGGGGAGCTCACGAGGGGGCGGAGCGGTCTGGCAGCGGGGCGTGAGGAGGAGGGCGGCGGCGTCGTGCGGCGCGGGGGCTCCAGGGCGGCGGCGGGATCGGGCGGCGAGCGCTGGGGCGCTCCCGATCCAGAACGAAGCGAGGGGGGGGAGATCTGTCGGTGTCGGTGGGAAATATCCCACCGAGGGGTGGGATATAGATAGTTTAGGGGGTAGTGGGCCGAGGCCCAGTTGGGCCGGTGGGTTTTGTTTCTTTTTATTTTTTTGTTTTTGTTTTAACTTATTCTTTTCTGTTTTGTTTTTAGATTCTTTTTAAACTTTGTTTTATAAAACACACAACTAGTTTATAAATTAGTTTTAATAATTAGCCCACAGCCACATTTAACTTTATAGCTAAAATAAGCAGTTTAACATTTTATTAATTAGAAAAGGTATTTAATTGAACGTTCAAGCTGCTGTTTTAAATATCATAGTGTATTTAATTTATTTATTAAAAATGTGGTTTCAACACGACAAAAACCCAGAGAATATTTGCCACACATGGAACATTTTTGTTTTCATGTTTGACAAATTTAAATTTTGACTTTAATTTGAATTTGAATTTGAACAGTATTTGGATTAACGAGAGATTATCAACAGTAACAGTGGTGACGTGGCATCATTAGCGTGTGGTTACTGTAGCTTAACTACCCGGGCGTCACAATTCTCCTCCACTACAAGAAATCTCGTCCCGAGATTTAAGCGGTGGAGAACGGGGGTGCTGGTAGCGAAAACCTAACGAGTCTTCTCAGTCTTGGTTGCCCTTTCGAAGAGGTTGACCCCTTTCGTTGATGTCTTCATTTCTCTGCTTCAAGTCATCGTGATCAAGTTGGCATCCTATCTTCGGGATCTCAATCGTCCTACGAACGCGACTAGGGGGAAAACTTTGGTGGAACGTACCTCCACGAAGTATGTGCATCTAACAGTGAATTCAGAAAGTGATACACAAAGTACCCTACGCGTAGTATTCCAGTGAATGCATTGAGAACAATAAGCGATGGTACCAAAGTTTCAAACGGGTAGGCAGTCATTCGATGCCTAACCAGAAGCTGGAATGGGGGCTTGAACATCAAGAATAATATGGTGTTTGATACCAGGATGAATAATGATATAGAACTTAGCTCGTGAATCACATACGAAGCCAGGTGCAAAGGACACGTTAGCATCCAGGTTGTAAAGAAGAGTCAGGTTTCGATCCTGGGACCTGTGGGTTATGGGCCCACCATGTGGGTTGAAATTAGGAAGGGTGGTGACATCTTGCACAGCCTCGACAGGGAGGCACGTGAGTGGATAGCTTGTCAGCTATGTCGTATCAATGTCGGAACCAAGGACGAGGAACGAAGAGAACCATCTTCCCGCTCGCTGAAACGAGGCGGACCAACAGGCAAAGTTCTCGTTCAGCGGCAGTACCAGGATGTTATCATCAATAGAATCAAGGTCTTACTGACAGAGTTGTACACCAAGGTGTTTACATAAGCAAAAAAAATATTACTGCTTAGATTATATGTAGATCAAAGAAAGGTTAAACAAACAAATGGAAAGGAAAATTGTGATTACACACAATTATTAGGAGTGTATCCTTCCCATGGACAAGAAGACATGGCATACAGGGTAGGAGAGCAAGTACCCAACCATTCAGATAAAGGGGCAATGATTAATCAAGACGTTACCCATACAACGGTGTTTGGATAACTGACCAAGAAACATTTAGCA
Organism: Secale cereale; assembly: GCA_902687465.1. Classification (NCBI taxonomy): domain Eukaryota; kingdom Viridiplantae; phylum Streptophyta; class Magnoliopsida; order Poales; family Poaceae; genus Secale; species Secale cereale. The sequence goes on along the minus strand of LR738715.1, from coordinate 523,866,815 downwards.
TTGGGCTTCGAATGCCCTTGTCGAAAATCGGAGTACCAAAGACATGCTTCGAGATAGCATTGGTATGGTCTTGAAGCAAAGGTCGGACTTGGATACACAAGGGATCCATCAGGAACAACTTATAGAATAAGTCTTACAATTTCCTCCTGGAAGAATAGTTATCCTTGCAAAAGAAAATATAATGATAGGTCGTCCAGTCAGGGGTGCTAGGCATGGCATCACATTACCGGGTCATCCAAGGACCAACATTATAACTACTGAAAAGTTGTCCCAACCATCATATCTGACTGATATTCAGATCCGATTGGTGTCACGATACCTCAGACTCGAGATGTTCGAGAAGAAAAAGGTGCATCACAATTCGACGAAATGACATTGCAAGATTCTCGGGAAATGAACTATGAGAGCGGGTTCCCAAAACAATAGTTCATCATTAAACCAAGGATAGGATGAGGAGGTGGCTGATGGACTCAGCGACAATTCATCGAGAATTCCAAACGAATGGATTTCCATAATAATGTGAACGAGAAAATGACAATTGTCAATTCAAATGATATAATGTTGTATGCTCGAGATAAACATACACCATTAATCAATAGTTGGAAGGTGTGCCCGAAATATGACCTTCGGCAGCAAGATCAATGTTAGAGGGACGATTCAATAACCAATAGGTCTAAAAACAAACAGTCGGTCATTAACTTCATAGCAATAGGGTTGCTAGAAGTATAGAACTCAAGCAGCATCGTTAACATATTGATATCCCGGTTAGAAACAACACGGGGCCAAGGAAGAATGGTGATGGTGAGAAGTATCATCATACCGAGAATTTTTAAGAGGTGGAGCAATCCTCACAACATTCTGGACATAATGACAATAATACTTCAAGGCAGAACAGAATACAAGCTGGATAGCAAGTTGCATCCATAACATGGACAAGCTCGCGATGACAGGAAGTCAAGGGTGTTGTCGATGTTCATGAAATCATCGAGGGCAAGGAGGGTATTTCTCATCATGAACTCAGTTGACACCTCGGAA
>LR738715.1:523814690-523860430 GCA_902687465.1 Secale cereale | reverse complement strand
TTTTTTTGTTTTTGTTTTAACTTATTCTTTTCTGTTTTGTTTTTAGATTCTTTTTAAACTTTGTTTTATAAAACACACAACTAGTTTATAAATTAGTTTTAATAATTAGCCCACAGCCACATTTAACTTTATAGCTAAAATAAGCAGTTTAACATTTTATTAATTAGAAAAGGTATTTAATTGAACGTTCAAGCTGCTGTTTTAAATATCATAGTGTATTTAATTTATTTATTAAAAATGTGGTTTCAACATGACAAAAACCCAGAGAATATTTGCCACACATGGAACATTTTTGTTTTCATGTTTGACAAATTTAAATTTTGACTTTAATTTGAATTTGAATTTGAACAGTATTTGGATTAACGAGAGATTATCAACAGTAACAGTGGTGACGTGGCATCATTAGCGTGTGGTTACTGTAGCTTAACTACCCGGGCGTCACACAAACTCTCCTCTACTACAAAAAGATCTCGTCCCGAGATCTAGGACTAGAAAAAGGAAGGGTACTCGGAACGAAGATGATCTTCTCGTTCCCAGGTAGCTTCTCGGTCGGTGTGATGAGACCACTTGACTTTCAGAAATTTGATGGACTTGTTTCGGGTCTTGCGTTCGGTTTCTTCGAGAATTGCAACTGGGTGCTCTCGGTAGGACAGGTCTTGTTGAAGATCAATCTCTTCAAACGGAATCATGCGCTCAGGTGCCTTGAAGCATTTGCGGAGTTGAGACACATGAAAGACATCATGAACATTGGCGAAGTTTGTAGGGAGCTCAAGTTGATAGGCTAGATCCCCTCTTTTGCCAAGAATCTTGAAAGGCCCGACGTATCTAGGAGCAAGCTTTCCTTTGATACCGAATCTTTGGGTGCCTTTCATCGGAGAAACTCGGAGATAGACATGATCATCGATGTCGAAAGCCAAATCACGATGCTTTCCGTCATAGTAGCTCTTCTGACGCGACTGAGCGGCCTTGAGATTCTCACGTATGACTTTGCACATTTCTTTGGCTTCTGAGATCAAGTCATTGCCAAGGAGTTGACGTTCGCCTGTTTCAGACCAGTTGAGAGGGGTACGACACTTTCTGCCATAGAGAATTTCAAATGGTGCTTTGCCTGCACTTGCTTGAAAGCTGTTGTTGTAAGAGAACTCGGCAAATGGAAGGCAGTCTTCCCATTTCATGCCGTAGGAGATGACACAGGCTCTGAGCATGTCTTCTAGAATCTGATTCACACGCTCGACTTGACCACTAGTCTGAGGGTGAAAAGCAGTGCTGAATCTGATCTTAGTGCCCATGGCGGACTGAAAGGAGTCCCAGAACCTTGATGTGAACAAGCTTCCATGGTCTGAGGATATAACTTGAGGAATGCCATGTAGGGACACAATTCTGGAAGTGTACAGCTCTGCAAGTTGAGCTGCATTGATTGATTCCTTGACTGGAAGAAAGTGAGCGACTTTGGTAAGCTTGTCAATCACCACAAAGATAGCATCATTTCCTCGCTTGGATTTAGGAAAACCAGTGACGAAGTCCATTTCAATGTGGTCGAACTTCCACTCGGGGATAGGAAGAGGTTGGAGAAGACCGGCTGGACGTTGATGTTCTGCTTTCACTCTTCTGCATACATCACATTCATTCACGAATTGGGCAATCTCCCTTTTCATGCGTGTCCACCAGTAAGACTGCTTGAGGTCTTGGTACATCTTGGAACTGCCAGGATGAATGGAAAGGAGAGAATCATGAGCTTCTTCCATTATGAGCTTCCTGTGATCACCTTTGGGAAAAACGAGTCTGTCCTCGAAGAACAAGGTATCTCTCTCATCAACACGGAAGCACTTGTATTTCGGAATTCCCTTTGCAATCCCATGTTTCACTTTCTTCACCATGGTATCACTGAGCTGGGCCTCACGGACTTGATCTTCCAAGGTCGGAGCAATTTGGAGATTTGCAAGAAAACCCCGCGGAACAACTTGAAGGTTGAGTTTCCTGAATGCTTCACAAAGCTCAGGCTGGCACGGCTTGATAAGAAGGCTGTTGCAATATGCCTTTCTGCTCAAAGCATCTGCAATCACATTCGCCTTGCTAGGAGTGTATTCAATGCTGGGATTGTACTCTTGGATCATTTCAACCCAACGAGTCTGACGGAGGTTCAGATGCGGCTGTGCGAAGATGTACTTCAAGCTCTTGTGATCAGTGAAGATGTTGACCTTTCTGCCCAACAACAGATGTCTCCACGTAATCAGAGCATGTACCACAGCTGCTAGCTCGAGATCATGTGTGGGATAGTTCTTCTCACTTGGCTTTAGCTGACGAGAAGTGTATGCCACAATTCTCTTATCTTGCATCAGCACACCACCAAGACCTTGAAGAGAAGCATCACAGAATACTTCATAGGGCTTGGATTCATCCGGAGGAGTCAGAACTGGAGCGGAGACAAGCTTATCTTTGAGAGTTTTGAATGCCACTTCACACTCTGGAGACCAAAAGTATTTGACATTCTTCTGAAGCAGGTTGGAAAGAGGCTTGGCAATCTTGGAGAAGTTCTCAACAAACCTTCTGCAATAGCTGGCAAGACCCAGAAAACTGCGAAGCTCCTTGACGTTCTGAGGAGCTTCCCAGTTGACAATTGCTTCAACTTTCTCGGGATTAACCGCAATACCGTCAGCTGAGATGATGTGGCCCAGGTATAAAACCTTATCGAGCCAAAACTCGCACTTGGAGAACTTGGCATAGAATTTATGCTCTCAGAGTCGATCAAGAACCAGGCGTAAGTGCTTTTCGTGATCATCTTCATTCTTGGAAAACACCAGAATATCATCCAGATACACAAGCACAAACTCGCCAGTATAGGGGTTGAAGATGTAATGCATCATCCTCGAAAAGGTAGGAGGAGCATTGGCGAGACCGAAGGACATGACGGTATACTCGTATGAACCGTAGCTCGTTCTGAAGGCCGTCTTGGGAATGTCTTCCTCGCGAATGCGAATTTGATGATAGCCCATTCGGAGGTCAAGCTTAGAGAACACTTTAGCTCCTTTGAGCTGCTCAAAGAGTTTGTTGATGTTGGGGAGCGGATACTTGTTCTTAATCGTCTTCTTGTTCAATGGCCGGTAGTCAACACAGAGACGCTCCATGCCATCTTTCTTCTTGACAAACAAGACACCACAGCCCCACGGAGATGTACTAGGCCTGATGAGACCCATACTCTCCTGCTTATCAAGCTGCTTCTTCAATTCCTTCAATTCATCCGGAGAGAGCTTGTACGGACGCCGGCATGCTGGCTCAGTACCCGGCTCGAGTTCAATGACAAACTCCACCTGACGGTGTGGAGGCATGCCTGGAAGTTCTTCAGGAAAGATGTCTTGATATTCGTTCACCACCGGAATTTGAGATATGGCATTAATTTCGCCCTTATCATTGAGAGAGAAAAGTCTGATAGTGTTATCCCTGGAGGCGAAGATAATCACATCTTCATCAGAATGAGTCAACTTGACTTCCTTCTGTGCACAATCAATATGAGCATCGTGCTGAGAAAGCCAATCCATTCCGAGGATGAGGTCGATGTCAGAATTACCAAGAATCACCGGAGAAGCCAAAAATCGATAGTCACCCATGCGAATAGACACATTCGGAGCATATAAACTGGAATGCATCTGCTTTCCCGGAGAAGAAACTGCCAACTGTCTCGGTAAAGCTGTTGTGGCCACACTATGCTTGGATGCAAATGGGTATGACATGAAAGAATGTGAAGCACCCGAATCAAATAACACTTTAGCTGGAAAAGAGTTAACTGGAAGGTTACCCAAAATGACATCAGAAGAATTCTCCGCTTGCGCTGCATTCATCAGATTGACCCTTGCTGCCTTTGGATCATGCTTGACCATAGCGGTACCGACAGGAGGAGGAGGCGGAAGGCGCCTTGGGTTGTTGCACTTGTTGGAATAATGACCCTTCTGGCCACACTTGTAGCAAGTCACCTCAGAAAGTGGACGGTTAGGAGGAGCATTTAGTCTTGGAGCTTGGAACTGTTGCTTGGACTGCTTGTTGGAGTTGGGTGGGTGGGAGAAACCACGACCACTAGAGTTCTTGTTGTTGGAGTTGTTGTGTGGAGCTCGAATCACTGGAGGAGGAGGAAGCCAGAATTTCTGATGCTTCGAGACCATCTGAGACGATGAGGAAGAGTGAACAGCATCTCGAATTCTCTTCTTAGAAGCCTCCATCTTAAGCTGAGCTGCTTCTTGTTTCAAAGCCATGTTATAGAACTTGTCGAATTCATCGGGCTCGAACAAGGTGAGAGCAAGCTGAAGTTCATCTTTGAGACCTCCACGGAACTGGTAGATTTTACTCTTGGCATCAGGAATGTCTTGCTTAGCATAGCGAGCGAGGTTTTGGAACTTGACATTATACTGATAGACTGTCATGGAGCCCTGCTTCAGGTTGCGGAATTGCTCACGCATACCCTCGATGACACTTGTAGGAATGTGGTGCGAACGGAAATCCTTGCAGAAATTCTCCCAAGAGATCACTTGACCCGGCCTGGAGTCTTTGTACTGCTGCCACCAGTCAGCTGCTTGATCTTTCAGTTGGAAGGCTGCAAACTTCACATAATCACCTTCCTTCACGTTACTGCACTCAAAATGCTTCTTGATATCGGTTAACCAATCTTCAGCATCAAGAGGGTCGACACAGTAACTGAAAGCTTTAGGATTGTTGGCCAAGAACTGGTTAAGAGTAGCATGGTGCTGCTGGAAGAAGTTGCCTTGGTTCCCTGGAATACCCTGATTAGCTTGATTAGCTTGCATCATCTGCATCATCAATTGGGTGTTCTGAGCTGTAGTCTGCATAATTGCTCTCCAAGCCTCAGGCAGAGGAGGAGGGGAAGGAGGATGTTCTGGGACCTCTTCCACCTCTGGGTTAGCGTTGGGAACCTTTTTCGGAGCCATCCTGTAAGAGATGACCACGAATCAGCAATTGATTGACAAAAGGTATAAGCTGAATCAATGGAATGAATTGCAACAAGTCTTCACAATAATCATTCGAACAATAAGAACGAATGAAATCATTCGAACAAGAGGAACGAATGATATTCTCAGTTAAATGATAACATCAATCTTCACGAGAAGCCACATAGGGGACAAAAGGATAAAATAAGAAAAACAACAAGGTACGGATGGGAACAAACACAAGAGAGGAGTTTCGTTCTAACATCTTTGTGCTGAAAGCATATGAACGCGTTACGAAAAGGTTTTGCAATCCCCGGATCAGCATAGCCAAGGACCCTTTAAGATGCAACTCCTGATAGTAACATCGGTCATATAACCACTTCACTCAATGTAGAACCCCGAACTCACTAACCTGCATTCGTTGGAAGAATGCCTACGATCTACTGGATAAAACCCACCTATAGATTTCCGAAAGATTCCAGTTATGCAATCAGGTGTTGGGGATACATGGGAAGCACCGCGCAATCAACTCTAAACCTACATCCAGGTGTATCCATCCTTCAACACATAACCAGTCTTTCTCGAAAACTGTGTACCTCGGACCTTCGAAAAGCATCCACTATAACAAGCTATGGCAATACTCCCGAACTACCTCCCCAGTACTGGGTGATGTCGGGGTTATCTTGCCACTGGCCGTATAGGAGAGATTTTCGATGTCAGCCGTCTTAAGTATTTAGTACTGCCGCGATATGCTTGTGACAACAATACCCCGAAGCTCAACTCCTCGGTAACAGGAGGCATCGAGAACAATATCCTTGTCACAAGAACATCGAAACAATCCCAGAATACTCGCGGGATTCCTAAAAAAATTTGTGCAACTTTTGAAGATAGGAGAGACAAGAGTAGTCGTCAGGAGTCCTCACCAGAGAGAAAGGGGATGAGAAGCAAAGAAATCCTACTCTCCGATATAATATAGGACTCAAAAAGTTTTTAGTGTGTGCCTAGACTCGACCGTCAACGATTCGATCAAACAGTGGGGGCTCCTAGGTCGGAGAAGGCTCTGATACCAACTTGTAATGCCCAGGATGGAGTTATACCTCCTACGTGTCGAGGCACGACTTAAAGGCATAAATCCATCCTAGAATGATCTCAAGTTCGGTAATTCTTTGCACATCTCATGTAAAAGAGGGGTTTGTAAACAGAAAATAGTTGGCTTACACTCGCCACGTCACAGAATTACAAATCAAGTCTCAATCATCATACATTAAGAACAACACAACCCTCTAAGGGCAAAATCCAAATGTCAAAGTACCAAACTTAGATAAATAAACCACAGGCGGATCGAATCCTAGTAAGAGTCTCCACTACTGATCATCCGGGTATCGCACATAGTACCGACTACGCTCCTCGTCGTACTCCCAATCCAGCTCGGTGCCATCACCTGGATAGCTCACCACTGGAACTGCATCTGGTGTGTGAAGTAACTATGAGCCACAGAGGACTCAGCAATCCCGTTACCGGGTAACAAGACTATTTAGGCCTTTGGGAGAGGATAAGGCTGAAGAAAAGAATAAGTGTCTGCAGCAGCAACTAGCAACTAGCTTACGTGAGTGAGAGCGAGAAGAGAAAGCCTCGGCGAGAAGTGATCACGAAGTGATCCTAGCTACAAGCTCCACAAACATAACCCCTCCGTGTTCAACTCCCGAATCCCTATTCGGAAATTGACAGTCACGGAACACACGCTGGTAGTGTATTAGAAACATTGTGTCAAGTTATCTACAACCGGAATTAACAAGCTCCCATCTGCAACATAACCGTGGGCACGGCTTTTGAAAGTTCAAACCCTGCAGGGGTGTTCCAACTTGACCCATTACAAGCCCACGATCCGCGGAGTCGCAACTCCAAAGTGGGAAGACCCGAGTATCTTCGGAATCCCGTGCTCAAGATATACCGAACTAAGGTAAGGCTAATCCAGCAAATCCTCCCGGCGTGTCGACACCCTGATAGTAGCCGCGCGTATCTAAGTCTCAAGACACGACCGGATGGGCGATTCTACAGGTTTATATCAATCCTCGAGTTCCCTCGTGGTGACCCCGCAGAACCCCCGGTTTGGACCAACACTCATGAGGAGCACTGGCCCGGGGTTGTTGATTAAGAACTCGGGTTAATTACTCCATATGCAAGTTATTTAGTTATTAGGCAAATAGTACCAACGTTGGGACTTGCTGGAAAAGACTTAGCACTTAGCGGTTTATCGAGGGGGTCCCATACACCCCAACCATGTTAGGAACGCATAGTCAAGGAACATAACACCGGTTTATACGGTTCCTAACGGCATGAGTGGAACAAAACACCAAGCAAAAGGTTTAGCCTTCCACCCTTGCCAATATATAGATGATTTCATTTTTAAGCATTTATATAGTGTGATATAACCCAACCAAACTTCAACATGAAGCAAGCATCTTCGATCTTCACCTGCAACTAACAATGCTATAAGAAGGGCTGAGCGAAGCGTACTTAGCCAAGCAACGGTTTGCATAGGTAGGTTGGTTAAACATGGCAATAGGTTACAAGTAGGAGGCTGACAAGAAGATCATGGGCATCGAGGCAAAACTATAGATCGAGACTCCTAGCAATAGGCAAAGATAGTAATGTTATCGGGGTTCGGTCATCTTACCTGAAGAGAAGTCGTTTGGATCGTAAGAAGGGTCCTCGTGCTCAACCTCGTTGGAAACCTCGTGCTCGTACTCGAACTCAGACTCTGCTTCCGGCTCTAAACAAAACAATCACACCAAGCACCAATCAACAAGATGCAATGCGCACTCGAAAAAGATGAATGCATGATGGATGCACTAAGGATGCACACGGAGCACGTAAAATATCACTCAAGCAAAACACCTCAAAACATGATAACAAACTGATATTATTAATCTACACAGAAAATCAATCAAGTTTGATATAAGATTCGCTGAAATCGGAGTTACAGGCTAAAAGTTATGCCCGAAACAAGAATTGAGCGAAAGCTGAAAATTACAGCATCATAGCAACTTCGGAGCTCAAAATAATTAAGCTACAGCACTCAAACAACATGGCAAAGACCTAGAACACAAACTAGACATATACTACAGCAACTAAGTCCAAAGGTGCACCCCCAACGGAGCCACGGATCAATAGCAATGATCTTGGACATATTGAACTTGACAATAAAATTCTGGCAGCAGAATTTTATTGAAACTTTGGAGCAAAAGATAAACATGCTACAGCCACTCAAATAGACATGTGAGGACATGAATGGAAAGACAACAATATATACTACAAGTAACAATCAAAATCCACTCCAAAACTATCATGCTTTGTCCTAGAACATCACACGAACATGGCATCGGAACGTTACCGATTTCAGACTTAGTGAAAAACCACTAAGTCCTAAAACAGCAATATCATCATGGCATATAAAAGAGCATGTTTAAGTCACCTCGAAACTAAACATGGCAAGAGGTAAGCACCTCATCAAAGTACACGTGAAGGTGATCCCGAAACACACAAGCATGCTTCATTGAGGTAAACACAACGATAGCAACGAGCTCAACAAGATGGCATTTCATAACAAGTGAAATAACATCACGGCCACATGGCACTTTGCAACGATGATAACAAGGCAATAATAAATCTATCATGCAACCTATCACATACAACATGTAGAGCATGGCAAGACGAACACGTGGACATGTCATTTGCATCATTCGGACAAACGAGCTAAAAGATATCACATGGCAAAGATGACATAAAAACATCACATAGCAGCAGTTTATATCACGATGCGCTCTTGCAACAGCAAAACAAGCACCTAGATGAACTCTAACATGCATGACACCAACAGATAAAACGTAGAGCAAGTCTCCACGAACGTCTGGACATATTATACACGCGAATCGGACAAACGCACAAGGAGATCTAGCAGTTCAAACATAGCATCACAAAACAAAAATAGCAGGGACTTAGGTGGAAAAAAGAGGTAAACCTCAGATCTGAGAAAAATCTAGGTCAACGGGCCCGGGGCGGATCCGGCCCGAGATCTGCTGCGGCTGGGCTTGCGAGGAGGCGGCTTCGGCCCGCGGTTGTGAAGGGAGGACCGGAGGCGGAGCGAGCCCAGCGGCGGTGTGTGGCCCGCTGGCGTCCGAGGGGAGGCGGTGGCGCGGGCTTCGCGGAGGCGACTGGGCCCTGGCGTCGGGGAGGCCCAGGCGGGCGACGGTGGCCCGAAGCCTGGCGCGGGAGGATGGCTCGGCCCGGCGCGCTGGCGAGCGGAGGGAGCCCGCGGTGGCGAATGGCGGACGGGCCGCGGCGCTGTACGGCCCGAGGCGGCGATCGGGGAAGTGGGGACCTGGCGCGGCGTACGGCCCGCTGGGCTGGCGCGGGCGATGGCCTGGGAAGAGCGGTCGGTGAAGTGGGGACCCCGGCCCGACGGAGAGGAGACGCGACGGCTAGGGCGATCGATCTGGCCCGGACGAGCGACGAGGGGAGCCGCTCGGTCGTGGTCGTTGACCCGACCGTTTCCAGGCGAACGACGCGGCGGCGCCCTCGAGGCTGCAGAGGCCGGTGCGAAAAAATTTCGGTGGAGGCTGCCAAGTGGTAGTGGGAGGGGGCTAGATCCAGAATTTTAGGGAAGGAGGAGGAAGAAGCTAGATGCCCAATAGACTAGGGTCTATTATATAGCATGTAGCTAGGGTTAGGGGATTTGGGGTGTTTAGGAGCCCTCCGATCGAGATCCGACGGATCCGAACGCGGGGGTAGTTTAGAAGGGCCTAGGAGAGATAAAAGACCGCAGTAGGGGTGTTTCTGGGACACAAAGTGAAGGCACTTTGGACCCACACGAACAACGGATGGGATAGCCAACGGAGTCCAAACGAGACGAGATTTGAGAGGCGGGTTGCACACAACAACCTCGCGGCACACCGGTAACGTTACACGCCCAAACAACAAAGTAGGCCTACGGGACGTCACGGACATATGAGGGAGCTCCGGAACGCGAAACGGACAACGGGAAGAAACACGCGGAACCGGATGCAACCGACAACAACACAAATGCAATGCAATGCACATGTCTATATGATATGAATGAATGCCACACACTCACACAACAAAACGACGAAAACCCGAAAGACAAAGAACCCGGAATGGAAATAGATGAAGCCGGAGATATATTATATACCCAAAAAGGGAAAGTATTACATCCGGGGCATTACAGGGAATGACACTCATCTTTTCTCTATCTTTTGCCGTGGTCGGGGACTGAGCCTTGCTCAATCTCATACCTTGCAAAACAGGCAAGAACCCCTTCTTGGACTGATCCATATTGAACTTCTTCAATATCTTGTCAAGGTATGTACTTTGTGAAAGACCAATGAGGTGTCTTGATCTATCTCTATAGATTTTGATGCCTAATATGTAAGCAGCTTCTCCAAGGTCCTTCATTGAAAAACTCTTATTCAAGTAGGCCTTTACACTTTCCAAGAATTCTATATCATTTTCCATCAGCAATATGTCATCCACATATAATATGAGAAATGCTACAGAGCTCCCACTCACTTTCTTGTAGATACAGGCTTCTCCCCAAGTCTGTATAAAGCCAAACGCTTTGATCACATCATTAAAGCGAATATTCCAACTCCGAGATGATTGCACCAGCCCGTAGATCGAGCGCTGGAGCTTGCATACCTTGTTAGCATTTTCTGGATCGACAAAACCTTCCGGCTGCATCATATACAGCTCTTCCTTGAGGAAGCCATTAAGGAATGATGTTTTGACGTCCATTTGCCATATCTCATAATCATAGAATGCGGCAATTGCTAACATGATCCGGACGGACTTTAGCATCGCTACGGGATAGAAAGTCTCGTCGTAGTCAATCCCTTGAACTTGTCGATAACCCTTAGCGACAAGCCGAGCCTTATAGATGGTCACATTACCATCCGCGTCTGTCTTCTTCTTAAATATCCATTTATTTTCTATGGCGTGCCTATCATCAGGCAAGTCCACCAAAGTCCATACTTTGTTTTCATACATGGATTCTATCTCGGATTTCATGGCTCCAAGCCATTTATTGGAATCCGGGCCCGCCATCGCTTCTTCATAGTTCGAAGGTTCACCGTACCACTCTGGTGCGGAACGTGTCCTCGTGGACCTTCGAAATTCAGTAGTAACTTGATCTGTATCTTCATGATCATCATCATTAACTTCCTCCCTTGTCGGTGCAGGCACCTTAGGAACAATTTCCTGTGCTGCGCTACTTTCCGATTCGGGAGGGGTGACTGTCACCTCATCAAGTTCTACTTTCCTCCCACTCACTTCTTTCGAGAGAAACTCTTTCTCCAGAAAGGATCCATTCTTGGCAACAAAGACTTTGCCTTCGGATCTGTGGTAGAAGGTGTACCCAATCGTTTCCTTTGGGTATCCTATTAAGACGCATTTTTCTGATTTGGGTTCGAGCTTTTCAGGTTGAAGTTTCTTGACATAAGCATCGCAACCCCAAACTTTCAGAAACGACAACTTAGGTTTCTTGCCAAACCAAAGTTCATACGGTGTCGTCTCAACGGATTTCGATGGAGCCCTATTTAAGGTGAATGCGGCAATCTCTAAAGCATAACCCCAAAAAGATAGCGGTAAGTCGGTGAGAGACATCATAGATCGCACCTATCCAACAGAGTACGATTTTGACGTTCGGACACACCATTACGCTGAGGTGTTCTGGGCGGTGTCAATTGTGAAACAATTCCACAGTTCCTAAGGTGCGTGCCAAATTCATGACTCAAATATTCACCCCCACGATCCGATCGCAAGAACTTTATTTTTCTGTCACGTTGATTCTCAACATCATTCTGAAATTCCTTGCACTTTTCAAAGGTCTCATACTTGTGCTTCATCAAATAGACATACCCATATCTACTCAAGTCATCTGTGAGGTGAGAACATAACGATAGCCTCCGCGAGCCTCAACACTCATTGGACCGCACACATCGGTATGTATGATTTCCAATAAGTTGGTTGCTCGCTCCATTGTTCCGGAGATCGGAGTCTTGGTCATCTTGCCTAAGAGGCATGGTTCGCACGTGTCAAATGATTCATAATCAAGAGACTCCAGAAGTCCATCTGCATGAAGCTTCTTCATACGTTTTACACCAATATGACCAAGGCGGCAATGCCACAAGTATGTGGGACTATCATTGTCAACTTTACATCTTTTGGCATTCACACTATGAACATGTGTATCATCACGATCGAGATTCATCAAAAATAAACCATTGACCAGCGGGGCATGACCATAAAACATATCTCTCAAATAAATAGAACAACCATTATTCTCGGATTTAAATGAGTAGCCATCTCGCATCAAACGAGATCCAGATACAATGTTCATGCTCAAAGCTGGTACTAAATAACAATTATTAAGGTTTAAAACTAATCCCGAGGGTAGATGTAGAGGCAGCGTGCCGACGGCAATCACATCAACCTTGGAACCATTCCCGACGCGCATCGTCACCTCGTCCTTCGCCAGTCTCCGCTTATTCCGCAACTCCTGCTTAGAGTTACAAATATGAGCAACTGCACCGGTATCAAATACCCAGGAGCTACTACGAGCGCTGGTAAGGTACACATCAATAACATGTATATCACATATACCTTTGACGTGGCCGGCCTTCTTGTCCGCTAAGTACTTGGGGCAGTTCCGCTTCCAGTGACCCGTTCCCTTGCAATAAAGCACTCAGTCTCAGGCTTGGGTCCATACTTTGGTTTCTTCCCGGCAACTGGCTTACCGGGCGCGGTAACTCCCTTGCCGTCCTTCTTGAAGTTCTTCTTACCCCTGCCCTTTTTGAACTTAGTGGTTTTATTGACCATCAACACTTGATGCTCTTTCTTGATCTCTACCTCCGCTGATTTCAGCATTGAATACACCTCGGGAATGGACTTCTCCATCCCTTGCATATTGAAGTTTAACACGAAGCTCTTGTAGCTAGGTGGGAGCGACTGGAGGATTCTGTCAACGACCGCTTCGTCTGGGAGATTCATTCCCAACTGAGACAAGCGGTTGTGCAACCCAGAAATCTTGAGGATGTGTTCACTGACAGAACTGTTTTCCTCCATCTTACAGCTGTAGAATGCGTTGGAGACATCATATCTCTCAACTCGGGCATGAGCCTGGAAAACCATTTTCAACTCTTGGAACATCTCATATGCCCCGTGGTGCTCAAAACGCTTTGGAGCCCCGATTCTAAGCTGTAGAGCATGCCGCACTGAACCAGGGAGTAATCATCACAACGCGACTGCCAAGCGTTCATAACATCTTGGTTTGCCGGGGCGGGAGCGTCACCTAGCGGTGCTTCTAGGACATAAGTTTTCTTGGCAGCTATGAGGATGATCCTCAGGTTACGGACCCAGTCCGTATAGTTGCTACCATCATCTTTCAGCTTGGATTTCTCTAGGAACGCGTTGAAGTTGAGGGTGACATGAGCGTGGGCCATTTGATCTACAAGACATATTGTAAAGAATTTAGACTAAGTTCATGATAATTAAGTTCATCTAATCAAATTTTAATGAACTCCCACTCAGATTGACATCTCTCCAGTCTTCTAAGTGATACATGATCCGAATCGACTAGCCCGTGTCCGATCATCACGTGAGACGGACTAGTCATCAACGGTGAACATCTTCATGTTGATCGTATCTTCTATACGACTCATGTTCGACCTTTCGGTCTTCCGTGTTCTGAGGCCATGTCTGTACATGCTAGGCTCGTCAAGTGAACCCTAAGTGTATTGCTTGTGTAAATCTGGCTTACACCTGTTGTATGCGAACGTTAGAACCTATCACACCCGATCATCACGTGGTGCTTCGGAACAATGATCCTTAGCAACGGTGCACAGTTAGGGGAAACACAATTCTTGAATTTTTTTAGTGAGAGATCATCTTATTTACTACCGTCGTTCTAAGTAAACAAGATGCATAAACATGATAAACATCACATGCAATCAATTAAAGTGACATGATATGGCCAATATCATCTTGCTCCTTCGATCTCCATCTTCGGGGCACCATGATCATCTTTGTCACCGGCTCGACACCATGATCTCCATCATCATGATCTCCATCATCGTGTCTTCATGAAGTCGTCACGCCAACTATTACTTCTACTACTATGGCTAACGTTTAGCAATAAAGTAAAGTAATTACATGGCGTTATTCAGTGACACGCAGGTCATACAATAATTAAGACAACTCCTATGGCTCCTGCCGGTTGTCATTATCATCGACATGCAAGTCGTGATTCCCTATTACAAGAACATGATCAATCTCATACATCACATATATCATTCATCACATCTTCTTGGCCATACCACATCACATAGCACATGCTGCAAGAACAAGTTAGACGACCTCTAATTGTTGTTGCAAGTTTTACGTGGCTTCTATAGGTTTTCTAGCAAGAACGTTTCTTACCTACGCCAAAACCACAACGTGATTTGTCAATTTCTATTTACCCTTCATAAGGACCCTGTTCATCGAATCCGATCTGACTAAAGTGGGAGAGACAGACACCCGCCAGCCACCTTATGCAACTAGTGCATGTCTGTCGGTGGAACCAGTCTCACGTAAGCGTACGTGTAAGGTCGGTCCGGGCCGCTTCATCCCACAATGCCGCCGAATCAAGATTGGACTAATAACGGCAAGAAAATTGAGCAAACTCAACGCCCACAACTTGTTTGTGTTCTACTCGTGCAAGATGCTACGCAAAGACTTAGATGCCACTGTTGGGGAACGTAGCAGAATTCAAAAAAATTCCTACGCTTCACCAAGATCAATCTAAGGAGTCATCTAGCAACGAGCATAATGGAGTGCATCTACATACCCTTTGTAGATCGCGTGCGGAAGCGTTCGAAGGAACGTGGATGAAGTAGTCGTACTCTTCGCGTTCCTCGTCACCGATGATCCCAACGCCGAACGGACGGCACCTCCGCGTTCAACACACGTATGGTACAGCGACGTCTACTCCTTCTTGATCCAGCAAGGGCAGAGGAAAGGTTGTCGGAGATCCAGTAGCACGATGGCGTGGTAGTGGATGCACCAGGAAATCCTGCAGGGCTTCGCCGGCGCCGTGCGCAAGGAGTAGGAAGTGTGACGGGAGGGGGGAGAGGCGCCAGAGGCTTGGGGTGCGGCTGACCTCTCCCACCCCCACTATATATAGGGTCCAGGGGGCGCCGGCCCTGGGAGATCAGATCTCCAGGGGGGCGGCGGCCAGGGGGGTAGACTTGCCCCCCAAGGCATAGGGGGCGCCCCCTCCCCCTAGGGTTTCAACCCTAGGCGCATGAAGGGGGGCCCATGTGGTGCGCCAGCCCACCAGGGGCTGGCCCCTTCCCCCTTGCGGCCTAGGGGACCCACCGGGATGGGTGGCCCCACCCGGTGGACCCCGGGGACCCCTCCGGTGGTCCCGGGACACTCCCGGTGACCCCCGGAGTTTACCCGATGGCCGAAACTGGACTTCCTATATATCATTCTTTACCTCCGGACCATTCCGGAACTCCTCGTGACGTCCGGGATCTCATCCGGGACTCTGAACAACATTCGGGTTTCCATGTGCATGTATCTCTACAACCCTAGCGTCACCGAACCTTAAGTGTGTAGACCCTACGGGTTCGGGAGACACGCAGACATGACCGAGACGACTCTCCGGTCAATAAACAACAGCGGGATCTGGATACCCATGTTGGTTCCCATGTGTTCCTCGATGATCTCATCGGATGAACCACTGTGTCAAGGATTCACTCAATCCTGTATGTTATTCCCTTTGTCTATCGGTACGGTACTTGCCCGAGATTCGATCGTCGGTATGCCCGATACCTTGTTCAATCTCGTCATGGCAAGTCTCTTTACTCGTTTCGTAATCCATCATCCCGTGACTAACTCCTTAGTCACTTTGAGATCATTATGATGATGTCTTACCGAGTGGGCCCAAAGGTACCTCTCCGTCATACGGAGTGACAATATCCTAGTCTTAGTTCGTACCAACTCAACAGACACTTTCGGAGATACCCGTTGCGTACCTTTATAGCCACCCAGTTACGTTGTGACGTTTGGCACACCCAAAGTATTCCTACGGTATCCGGGAGTTGCACAACCTCATGGTGTAGGATCGAAAGTAGGTCTAGAGGGGGGGTGATTAGACTACTTGACAATATAAAAAATCTGCCTTTAGATCATGCAATGTTTTTGGCAGTTTCACAAACAAGATCAGTTCAAGTAACACCCTACACATGCAATTCTAGAGTTTATGCAGCGGAAAGTAAATTGCACATGTAAAAGAGAGGTGGAGAAGATCAAACGCAGTTTGGTGACACGGAGATTTTTGTCGTGGTTCCGATAGGTGGTGCTATCGTACATCCACGTTGATGGAGACTTCAACCCACGGAGGGTAACGGCTGCGCGAGTCCACGGAGGGCTCCACCCACGAAGGGTCCACGAAGAAGCAACCTTGTCTATTCCATCACGGCCTACGCCCACGGAGGACTAGCCTTACTCGGGGTAGATCTTCACGAAGTAGGCGATCTCCTTGCCCTTACAAACTTCTTGGTTCAACTCCACATCACGACGGAGGCTCCCAAGCGACACCTAACCAATCTAGGAGGCACCACCCCCCAAAAGGTAATAGACGGTGTTGATGGTGATGAACTCCTTGCTCTTGTGCTTCAAGTGATAAACTCCCCAACACTCAACTCTCCTCACTGATATGACTGTGGTGGAAGAAAGATTTGAGTGGAAGGCAACTTGGGAAGGCTAGAGATCAAGTTTCATATGGTAGGAATGGAATGGCTTGATCTCAACACAAGGGTAGGTGGTTCACTTCTCAGAAAGTGTGTGGTAGAAGTGGTGGTACTTTCTGATGGCTCTCCTCACGAATGAGGAGGGGGTGGAGGGGTATATATAGCCTCCACACAAAATCCAACCGTTACACACACATTTGACCAATCTCGGTCAGACCGAAGTGAAAACTCGGTTAGACCGAAAGTTCAAATATAGTGAACGTTGGGATTTTCGGTGGGACCGAAAATACCATCTCGGTGAGACCAAAGTGAGTCAAAGGTTAGGGTTTGCCATTTCGGTGAGACCGAAAATATAAACTCGGATATTCCGAATTGATGTCAACTGATCACAGAAGGTTGGCAGCCCTTTTTCGGTGAGACCGAAACTCAGAATCGGTTTGACCGAGAATCTAGGGTTTGGAGAAACAACTGAAGTGGTTCATCTCGGTGGGACTGAGTTGGAGAAATCGGTGTGACCGAGATTACTTATGGGTGTGTGTTAAGTAGTGAATAGTGCTGATAGTTGAGGGAGTTAGATCACCAAGCACTTGAGCAACAAGAACATTAACACAACCTCATCCCCTTTTAATAGTATTGGCTTTCCTATGGACTCAATGTGATCTTTGATCACTAAACCAAAAAGGTGGAGTCTTGAGCTTTTGCCAATGCTTGTCTTAGCATTTTGAGGGGTCCACTTCTTCAGACATTTCCATACCCACATCATCGAACTTTTCTGAAATGATTCTCAAGAGAATATTAGTTCAATGATATATATGTTGTTATTAATTACCAAAACCACCCGGGGATTAATTGCACTTTCACATGGTCTAAGGAATAAATACTTGACACCGGAAAAGCTTAAGAATTACGAACTATACGATCTCGTGCTAGGCTCAGGATTGGGTCTTGTCCATCACATCATTCTCCTAATGATGTGATCCCGTTATCACTGACATCGTATGTCCATGGTCAGGAAACCGTGACCATCTGTTGATCAACGAGCTGGTAACTAGAGGCTTACCAGGGACACATTGTGGTCTATATATTCACACATGTATCGCTGTTTCCGTACAATACAATTCAAGCATGAACAACAGACAATTATCATGAACAAGGAAATATAATAATAATACTTTTATTATTGCCTCTAGGGCATATTTCCAACAACAAGAAGCTCAGAAGGATGACAAAGAAATTGACGAAATAAAGGAGAAGACGAGTGAAGGAAAAGCCAAGGGTTTTTGTGAGGATGAACACAACACCTTGTGGTTTGAGGACCGTGTCTATGTGCCCAACAACGCCGAGATCAGGAAGTTGATACTACAGGAAGCACATGATTCGCCATACTCGATACACCCTGGAAACACTAAGATGTATTTGGATTTGAAGGAACGTTTCTGGTGGACGGTAATGAAGAAGTACATTGTCGAGTATGTAGCCGTATGTGATGTATGTCAGAGAGTAAAGGAAGAACATCAGAAGCCAGCAGGATTACTGCAGCCTATGCCAATACCTGAATGGAAGTGGGACAAGCTTGGCATGGATTTCATCATCGGATTACCCAGGACCCGATTGAGATATGACTCTATCTGGGTAGTAGTGGATCGCTTGACCAAAGTAGCCCACTTTATCTCCGTGAAAACCACCTATACCAGTGCAAAGTTGGCCAATATATACATGACCAGGATCATATGCCTGCACAGAGTTCCGAGGACCATCGTATCAGATAGAGGAACACTGTTTACTTCAAAGTTTTGGCATCAGTTGCACCAGACTTTGGGTACCAGGCTAGAGTTCAGTACTGCCTTTCACCCGCAGACTGATGGACAAACCGAGAGAGTCAATCAGATTCTGGAGAACATGTTAAGAGCTTGTGCGCTAGATTATGGATCTAGTTGGGATGACAACTTGCCGTACACGGAATTCTCGTACAACAACGGCTACTAGGCCAGTTTGAAGATGGCACCATTTGAAGCATTGTATGGAAGAAGATGCTGAACACCACTGATATGGGATGAAGTTGGAGACCGTCAGTTATTTGGACCGGATTTGATTAAAGAGTCAGAAGAGACGGTTAAGCTGATTCGAGATAGACTAAAGGTAACTCAGTCCAGACATAAGAGTTATGCAGACTCAAAACGCAATGAGGTAGTCTATGAAATCGGAGACATAGCATACCTGAGAGTGTCACCTTTGCGAGGTGTTAAGCGTTTCGGAATTAAGGGAAAGTTAGCCCCGAGATTTGTGGGACCATACCGTGTTTTGGAACGCATGGTAGAGGTTGCCTACAAGTTAGAGTTACCCAAAGGATTGTCAGGAGTTCATGATGTGTTTCACCTTTCCCGGCTAAAGAAGTGCCATGCTGAGATGGCCGATATTCCTCTGAGAGATACAATGCCCTTGGAAGCAATTCAGCTGGATAATGATCTAACTTACGAGGAGAAACCAGTCAAGATCCTCGAGTTTGCAAGCCGAGTCACCCGCAGCAAGGTTATCAAGTTTTGCAAAGTTCAGTGGAGCCACCATACCGAGGATGAAGCCACCTGGGAACGAGAGGATGATCTACGCAAAGACCACCCACACCTATTTTGTAGCCAACCCGAATCTCAAGGGCGAGATTCATCTTAAGGGGGGTAGGTTTGTAACATCCCAAATTTTCAATTTGGAATGTTATACATAGGTCATCTTGCATATCATATTTTATTTGCATTTGTGTTTTGCGATCCTCGAAATTCTAAGCAACTCAAGGACCCACCGAGAGAGTTGGGGATTTCACCGTTTTCACGTTTGAATTTTCTCAAATATCGGAACATGGATCATTTTGGTTTTAATTATTTTTCTTTCCGAAAATATTTCATATTAAAATATATGAGAGAAGATAATATGACTTCTCCAAAATAAATAAAATATTGGAGGAAAAATATTAAAATCAAATATTTTATTTTATTTGGATTTTATTGCAATTTTATATGAATTAGGAAAAATACGCGTTTTTCGAAATTGCATTTAGGTTCGGGAAAAATGTTCGCTTTGTCCTAAATATTATTAGAGGATGGTGAAAATTTATTTCGTAATTTTTAGACTCCGATTAATATTTATTTTATTAGTTTTTCTATGTCAGGACTATTTTTTTTTTAAAAGTCAACGGACCTACCGGGGCGTGCACGACCCGGACTCCTATCGGGCCGGCTTTATAAGCCGAGGCCCCGCGACCGCCGAGGCCCAGCCGCCCCGCCCCCAAACCCTAGCGTCGACGCTGCCTCGCCGCCACCGCGTCCAGCCGCCGCAGCGCGCCGCCACCGATCCGTCTCGCCGCCGGAGTAGCCACCGGAGCCGCCGCCGCCGCCGATCCGTCTCGCCACCGTTTTTTCCCGGTTTAGGTAAAAACCCTAGATCGGTTCGGTTTTTTTAGTTAGATCGGTTCAGTTTTTCTCAGTTTTGTTATTTAGCGGAAATTCGTCCGTTCGTTTGTTTTAGCGAACGCTTTTCGTCAGTTAGCCGCAGATAGCGAACGTTCGTTTGTTAGCCTGTTCGACTCATTTTCTTTTTCAGTGTTTTTCCGCGATTATTTTCGATCGTGATTTCTGCCCTAATCTTCGTTTTAGTTTATCTTTTCGCTCGTTAGTCGGAATCAGGTGAAGCAAGCGCCTAGATCTTCGTCTCGAAGCCCTCATTCCGTTTAACCAACTTGAACAAGATTTTGGTACTTTAAAAAATTGACTTTAGTACAATTTAGTAAACGGATCTTGTTTCTTTCGTGGTTTGAGTTTCGTTGCTCCGTTTGATTTGATTCTTTTTGCAAACCGGAGTTCTTCAGCTGAACTATCTGTTTAGATCTTACTATTTGAGTTTTACCCGTGCATCATTGCTTGATTGCTTATGTATTCTATTGTTTGTTTGCGATAGAATTCCCGGAGTGAGAAGCGTGCTACTACGAGTCCCTAGGTTTTGCGAATTGTTAGCAAGGCAAGTAACACATTAATCATACCCCTTTATTACCCATTTTTTATGCATTAGTTTCAACCCTCACACATTGCATGAGTAGGATCTCTTAACATGTGGGTTTGGGAAGTAGATGATGACGTAGAACATATTACCTGTTTTATTATCAAACCTCTGGAGTTACTTCTACGTTATGCTTAGGTTGCCATGCTATGCTCGTAGACGTGGATTGGGTTTGAGAGTATCCATGACAGATGTGAGATTGTTAATTAATGGTAAAACTTAAGGTGGCAACATTAATACACATCTGGGTGGATTGGTTGCAGGGCACCTGGAGAATCCAGTGTTGTCCTAGGAAATCCCGGAGACCCGTGTGATTATCCTATGAAATGCCACCTAGGCTCAAAGGGATTATAATACTATTCATGCTAGAAACTTCCGTGTGAAGCTACAATGCCATTATGGGCTCTGGCATAGTTGAGTATGTTGTGTGAGCTCTTTCAGTGGTTGTGACACCCCGAGACCGATGCGCCAGGTGTCAGCCAGTTATTCGTCGTCGTTGCCATGTCATCTGCTTGTGTGTTGCATCTTGCCATGTCATCGTGTGCATTGTATCAACATGTTTTCAAAACTTGCATCCATCCAAGTTCGCCCGTCCTCTCCGTTGTCCGTTCTGAGCCCAGACACACTTGCACGCGCCCGCGGCACCTCCGAATATTTATTTTATGAGTGGCCAGAAAATGTTCTCGAAATAGGATGAAACTTGACGTGTGGTCATATTATAGTGTAGACAGGTCGCCTGCCAAATTTCATCCCATTCGGAGCTTGTTTGATGGCCCAACCGTTAAACTATAGCGGCACTAGTAGCCGGTTTAAACGTCAGACGTTTCGGTCTCTGAAATGCGTGTCGGGACGCACTTCATCTCTCTCTTCTATTCCAAGGCCTCCAACACAGCCCATCTAGCCCACCTACACTACCCCTCCATTGCGGACCGTCCAATCGGGATCTAACGGTCCGAAAACGAATTAAAACCCTCACCCCTAGCCTCCCCTTGCCAAAATTGGCATCCCTAGCCCCTAGCCCTTCCTCCTCGGATGTGGCGCCGCCACCTTCCTCCTCCACATGGCGCCGCCGCCACCCATCCGACGCAGCCGCCCGTGCTCGCCACTTGTTGCCAGCCCGTTGGCTGAGCCGCCACCTGCGGCGCCCCTACAACCAACGGGGGCACGCCACCTCGCCACTCCTGCCCCCGCTCCCACTGTAGGCCCGCCAGGCCCGGCCGAAGCCCGCCCGAGCCGACCGGGCCCGACCGCTCCCCCGCCCCCCGCTTGCACGACATCTATCTCCCGCTCCTGCCTCCGTGCCCCACTGCCGGCTCCGCGCCGCCGCCGCCCCAACACGCCGGCGCGCGCCGCCGGGATCCTCCGCCGCCACTCCTCCTTCGCCACCAGCCGTGCCCGGGCCGCGCCTCGCCTCGTGCCCAGCTCTCCTCTCCGTCGCTTCGCTCCGGCGTCCGGTCGCGCCGCCGCCACCGACCCCGCGTCGAGCCCCAACGGCCCCGACCCATTGCTCGTCGTCGGCCGCCCCTGCCAGATTCGGGCATGGAGCCGCCCGGATCCGCCTCCTCCGCGCCGATCTCCGCCGTTGCTGCCTCGCCCCGGCCTCCAGAGCCATCCCCGGAGGTCCCTCGTGCTCGCCGGAGCCGAGCCACAGCCATGGTCGGACCTCCTCTGCGCCGCGCTGGACATGTCCGGTGGAGCCCGGACATGTCCAGCATCCCCTCCCTCTATGACACTGCCATGTGGGCCCAGCCGCCCGGACACTTCCGCCCAGGCCGAACATGTCCGCCCGACCCCGAGGTAGTTTTTCCACTAAGTCCCAGAAACTGTTAAAAGTGTGTGCATGTTTGAGTGGCTGTAACTTTTTGTGTGGTGATCCGTTTTGAGCGTGTAATACGTCAAAATGTTCGTTGTGATATGCTCTTCATATTGTTACACTGTGGCATGCTTGTTTGAGTTCACCTTGATGACCTAATCATCGTTGCAAGAGTGCTTTATGTTTAAAACTGCTGGTAACCGTAAATTTGTTGCATGCTTGTGCTGATGATAACTTTGTGCATGTTTATCCAAATGGAGTGTATGATATGTCAAAATGTTCATTGTGAAGTGCTCTACATGTTGGTTGTTGTAGCATTCATGTTAGGTGTCATATTGACATGTTAATATCTATTGCAAAAGTGCATTTGGCTGTTAAGTGCTGAGACTTGTTGTGAGATGCTGATTTGACTTGCTCATTGCTATTGGTGTGATTGTCTTCATGCCACATGCCTATATGTTTTAGAAGCACAATCATGCCATCTTTGCTGTGGTGCAATACACTTTTCATGATATGCCTTGAGGTGACTTAAACAAGCTTGTAAACATGCCATGCCAATGTTGCTGGTTTATACTTAGTGAAAAAACTGCTAAGTCTGGAATCTGTAAAACCTGATGCTATGTTTGCTTGATGCCCCACTCAGATCCATGCATGTTTTAGTATGTCAAATGATCATGTCTTGTTGTCCATGTTATGCTCTATCCATCCATGCCTTAGTTTGCATATATGGCCTGCTGTAGCTTGTTTATTTCTTGCTCTCAAGTTGCAATAAATGTACCTGTCAGACTTTTCTCAGCATGATCAATTTGGTGAAGCTTGTTGTTATTGATCCATGCCTCCTAGGAGTTGTTCCAATGGAGTTGTTTGATGCATGTTATGTCTATTACATGTCCATGATCTTTATATACTTAGTAGAGTTGATATGCTTGTTGTTTTGTGCCTCCGAAGGCAGCATCGTGATGATGTTTTTGCCTTCCCAGATTTTGACTAAGTCTGGATAAATTTATTGCAACTTGCCATGCTTGGTTAATTGTGTTCCAGCAAGCTTTTGGGTGTGTTTTAAGTTCATGCTTGTTAAGTATCATGTCTATTTCACATCCATGCCTCTTGTTATCATGTTTGGGTGTTGTAGCATATATATACCTTGCTCCAAAATTGCTATGTTGCTGATTTTGGACAGCTTGTTGTTATATCTTGTTTCATGTGTATGTGTTGAACCGTTGCTCCGTTTTGAGCGTGTCCTATATGAAACTTGTGTGATTTTGCATGTAGAAGCATAATATCATGTTTTTTACCTATTTGGAGTGTGTTTGCTTGATGTTTGGTGCATCTTGCACCAATGACATGCTTGTCTTGTTTTGCTCATATCTTCTAGGCCGTAGCTCCGAATTAAACAAACTTTATATGAAACTTGACTAGAATTTCGAGTAGATCATCATGGTGCATGTTAACTTGCTGTTTAACAACTTTAACTTAAGGTTTGTTCAAATCTGGACCAATTTCGAAACATGCATATGAGGACTTACCGGAATTGGTATATGTTGATTCTGGCCTCATTTAAACTTGTTGGTTTGTGTTGCTCTTGTGTGCTTCATCCCTTGCCATGTTTTGCATCATATAGAATTGTCTTGCATCATACTTGGTTGAGCATCTTGTCTTGTTCTTGAGTGGTATGTTTACCATGTGGTGTGCTTTCATCTCGCTAATTCTTTTCCGTTGCGATCGTGAGGATTCGTTCGGCTACACTTGGTTTGACTTCGCGGCTTCTTCTTCGTCTACTTCATGGAATCGTTCTTCTTCCTTGCGGGATCTCAGGCAAGATGACCATCACCTTGGATACCTTTACTATCATTGCTATGCTAGATGTCTCGATGCTATCGTTATATGTCGCGCTACCCATCTTTTATTGTCAGCCCCTCTCCTTGTTGCCATGAAACCTCTAACCTTTGACACCTTCCCAGCAAACTGTTGTTTGGCTATGTTACCCGCTTGCTCAGCCCCTCTTATAGCGTTGTTAGTTGCAGGTGAAGATGAAGATTCGTTCCATGTTGGAACTTGTTGTTGGAATATACCAATATATCTTATATGTATTAACACACCTATATACTTGGCAATGGGTTGCCTCTTGCTCGGTGTTTTGTTCCACTCATGCCGCCTTAGGAGCCGATAAACCGGCGTTATGTTCCTTGATTTTGCGTTCCTTACACGGTTGGGTATATGGGGACCCCTTGACAATTCGTCTTTGAATAAAACTCCTCCAGCAAGGCCCAACATTGGTTTTAATTTGCAACATAATAATAACTTAATTAATTAATTAAATTTGCATAGGGGGTCGCACCCTCGAGGATTCTTCTACATAGCAGGGGGGCCAGTGCTGATGGTGTTGGTCCCAAACTAGAGCCACTTGCGGTGCCACCCAGTTATCTGGGGTCTTCGGTTGCTGTACGTATTGCTCATCCGGACGTGGCCTGAGACGAGATACGTGCGACTACTATCAGGGTGTCGGCACGCCGGGAGGTCTTGCTGGACTTGTTTTACCATTGTAGAAATGTATTGTGCACCGGGATTCCGAGCCTGATCGGATTGTCCCTAAGATAAGGGGTAATATTATTATTATCTCTGCTGATCGTGAGAGCTTGTGATGGACTAAGTTGGGACACCCCTGCAGGGTTATGATCTTTCGAAAGCCGTGCCCACGGTTATGTGGCAGATTGGAATTTGTTAATGTCCTGTTGTAGAAAACTTGTCAAAGGATCCGAGATAAAACACACAACCGCGTGAGTAACCGTGACTGTCTCTTTTCACTTTGAGAAGAGAACACGGTGGGGTTATGTTTGACTCGTAGGTAGTTCAGGATCTTTAGCGATCACTACTAGTTTGCGACCGTTTGCATAGATGCTCATCTTATTCTTGTACTAGTAAGTTAGCCACCAGATATATGCTTAGCCACTGCTGCAACCTCACCACCTTACCTCTCCTTACCCATTATAAGCTTTGCTAGTCTTGATTCACATGGTTATGGGATTGCTGAGTCCTCGTGGCTCATAGATACTACCACAACAGTTGCAGGTGCAGGTTTCTGATGACTTGATGCGAGAGCGATGTCCTTTGTGTTGGAGTTCTTTCTTCTTCTTCTTCTTCAGTCTTGGGTTAGGTTCCTGGTCGGCAGCCTGGGATAGCAGATGGATGTCGTTGTGCTTTTCATGTTTGCATCCGTAGTCGGATGTCTTGTATTGATGATGTTGTATTCATGTGACTTGTATGAATTGTTGTATCCCCATGTATTTATGTAATGGTTCCATGTAATGATATCCATCTTGCTAAGCGCCTGAGATGCGGTTGTGCCCCAATCACGTATGAGTCACGTGATCGGGATAGAATCGCATCTTGGGCCTGACAGTGGTGGACTAGCAGATGTAGGGGAAAGTAGGTGTACGGGTCCACCCAGGGTAAGGAGTAAATGCTTCTGAAAGACTGTGTCTCGGTCATCCGTTTCTCAAACACCGTGCAGTGCGAGAAATCCAACGGAGGAGATCGAGTCTTGTGGGGAAAAGTGCGCAAACCTCTGTAGAGTGTACAAACTAATCATGATTAGACGTGTCCCCGGTTATGGACATCTTGAGTATCTGGTACTTGAATTATTGGATTGATCTCATCACTCTAAAACTAAATTGTTGGGTTAATAATGATGGCTTTAATTGGGATTGAGTTGGAGGAACCTTCTCAATGATGTTTCAACTACCATGATAGTTAAAATAAAACTTATTCCTTTGATGTAGGACAAAATTGGCTTTATGCAAAAACATTATAACCTTAGAGCCTCCACCAGCCATATATGCATGTAGTGATAGCATTCTTCTGTTACTTTCTCTACTGTGTTATCTTGCCAGCATATTCCATGTGCTGACCCATTTCGGGCTGCAACATCTCATGTTGCAGACTTTTCAGAAGAAGAGTAAGGTGCACTAGGTCATTTGTTATGCACTCAGCTATGCCGTTGGAGTTGATGGACTCACTTTATCTTCCAAGCATCCCGCTGTTATCGTGTTAGATGGCTTTATGCCATATATTTGTAACAAGTTCTCTTTTGAGACATTCGATGTAATAAGTATGTGATTGCCACTCTGTTATAAATCCTTCAAGTACTGTGCGTGTCAGCATTACCGATCCAGGGATGATAAAGAGCACGGAGACTTCGGTCCATTCAGATCGTGGTCGCTACAATCACTGTTCATCAAGAGGCAACAGGTTTGATCAACTTTAGTAAGTAGCAGCAGCAGCGATCGATCGATCGGGTTCAGTTAGCAGAAGTAGCGAAGGAATCGCTCGGGTTCAGTTAATAGCCAAGGGATCGATTGCTCGGGTTCAGTAACGTAGTTAGTGCAATCGCTCGGGTTCAGTAAGCGAACGCCTTGCTCGGGCTCAGTTAGAGCCCAACGCCTCGCACACACCCGCGTACGTATACGAGATAAACACGCAAAACCTCCGTGCATCGTTCCGCCCCGACCATCCACCGTAATCGGGAACTCCCCAAAATTTTCCTCGCCCTCTCTTCTACCATGATTTTTTCAATCATGGACGACCCAAAGAATGTCATGCAGGTGCGTCTTCGGCCCATCCAGGACGAAAAGCCCATTTTCTGTTACGATTTTTTTTATAGAAGTAGGAGCCCACCACATCTATGATGATATGAGTTTTTGTCACAATTATCGACATAGAAATGTCATAAGCATGACAGAAAAAAATCGTTCGGGGCGAAATGTCACGGATGTGTCTTTTTTTGTAATGGATTGTCGCGTCGGGATTTAGAGGAGCATTAGGCTGCAACTCAAGCAAACCTACTTGGAGAGTTGAGGTTTCCTTGAGTTCAACGCTGGTCTGCAACTTAGAGGCTTCCTCGACGCCCTCCATAGGAGAGGCAGATTGGACGACGTCCCCTTATTGTTGTGGCGTAGGAGTTGGAGAAGCATTTGCTTGGTTCTCTTGCTTGAGGATAGTTAGGGGGCGACACGGTGGAACCGCCCCGCCTCCTTGCTCTGTGGCACTAGGTTGTGCCCTTCATGGCTTCGGGGGTTAAGCGGCTGAGAAGGTAGTTATACCTCTCGTGCCGCTCCAAGTCGGAGGACTTGAGTGTGTCGAAGCACAAGCTCCTCGAGCTCGCGATACAACACATGCCGGTTCCTCTGACGCCTCTCACGTTTGCGTTGGTTCTCCGTGAGAGCCCCGTGTGCTCTTATCGGGATCAGAGGTGTAGGCAGAAGGGGCGACGCATCTCGACGAGCCGCCGATGCCATAGATGTTGGCCCCGTAGCTGTGGGAGCCACATCATTTCTCGATGGTCGTACCTGCACTTGGTTCGCCCACCTAGGCGGAGACAAGACCCGGATAGGGGCTGAAGCCTTGAGAGGGCTCCGCGTTCGTATTGTTTGGTCACGTCCTGATGAGTTGTCTTGCCGCGACCACCTATTTCCGCGCAGCGGCACGACATTAGGCCCCCGCAAGACGGTCGGTGTTGGTGAAGTCCATCGATGGGGCGCCAAAGTTTGGCGATCGTGTTGGGGACGACTTTGAGAAAGTCGTCGTGCCCTGCTTGCCCCCTATGCAGATGACTCCACACGTTCTTTATGACCTTCAAGCCGCCTTTGAAGGCGGCCCATCTGGTCCTGGAGTTGGCGGAGCTCTTGTCGCAAATCCTCCTCACATAGTGCAGGTGCCTCGTTCCGAAGGATGGAGAACCTATTGTTCGGGAAGGACCGCCCTTTGCCAGACGACATGTAGAGGCACGGCGCCCACATGCTCGACGGGCAGACAGAGCGGTGATCGAGGTTGAAGGCGGTTGTGCGCCCCTGTAGCACGGGCTGCTTGCGGGATCATCGCTTTCAAAACTCGCGCATAATCGCTTACCTTACCAGCTACTTGGCCTTCGATGGCTCCTTCGCCCATTGGTCGGGGAGCAAGTCATATGGAGGGGTCAAGGTGCTACAGAAGGCGAACACCTTGTGCGCAAGCTCCAATGCGCCCATAGACCAGTTCTCTCCGGGAACCGAGTTCTGGGCTATGCGCGAGCTAATTTTTCGATGAAGTTTTTGTACCTTCCGGTAGTTCCTTTTGTTGTTGCGCAGTCGATGGGGGCTATGTGACAAACGTTCGTTTGTCATAAGCCTCCGAAGCTCGACGAAGACGGCCTTGAGAGCCTCTAGTAGCTCGACCTCTGTGCGCCGAGTGGTTGTCGTAGGCAGCTTTGGTTCACCGCTCGGCATCGGAGCGCGGACCAAAGCAGCGCCAACCTGCCTATTGGCGGCCTGGACACGTAGCTTTTGGGCAACCTCAGCGTTGCACTTCATCTCCGCGGTCACAGAGTCGTTCAAGAGGGCGCGCACCTCGAGCATAAGCTCACAGCGCGCCTTCTTAGCCTTGGCGACCGCCCTCTTCTGAGCCTTCTTGGACTCCATAACCTGGAATTGAGACCGTTCCTGCGCCTCATGCGGGTACACCTTGTCACCGTGCTTGAAGCTGACCATCGGCGGGAGTGACCCAAACTAGATCACTTCCGACACAAAGTCATCGTTGGCGCCAGAAAAACTACCTGTGAGAAGATGAGTATCAATCAGCGGAGCTCCACGCCGACGATCTTCTTCAACATGATGTGCGGTTGGAGGAACAAGCGAAGATGAAATCGCAACAACTGCGCAACAGAGATGGGAGGAGAACTAGGTCCCACCGGGCGTGCTAATTTTGTATGAGCGCGTCTTTCCTTTTTCGTGTCAAACATCTTCAACCATATTTGATGCTAGTGTTGCCGACCATTCCAGTATGCTTTTACCAACCAATGAATGTTGTTGCCCGAGAAAGCACTCGGAAGAATATTGTTCAGATTTCCCCCGCCGTCGCCACCGTTGACACACTGAGCAGTAAATTTGATCTTTAAATCCTTGAGATGACACCCTTGCAAGCTCTCCCCTTCCAACATACACACACCCGCACACACACACAGACACACACCCTCCCACCCACCACACATACATGTTGAGCAACGACTCGACGCAGTAGGAAACAATGGCCTTGCTAGACAGTGCGAGAAAAAAACTAATCATTTCTACATGGATTTGACGTCACTTTCTCGTATCCTCATGGCGCCATTAATAGAACCTAGTTGCTTTTTACATGAATTTGATGCCTCTTCCTCGTATCCAATCAACATGATTAATAAACTCTAGTCGATATTTACATGGGTTTGACTCCTCTTCCTCATATCCTTTTGGCGCCATGAATAAACTCTAGTCTTTTTTGCACCCCTTTATCGTATCTTCCTTTCATATTTAATAACATATCGTTTTACATTTGTTTGACACCATTTTTTATCCCCATAATACCGTCATCATTAAAATGCTATACAACACTCTAATCTTCCGGTGATTGCTCAATCTGATTCTATTGTGGCTCTATCAAGCCTGTCAGAAGACGGACTAAATCGTTCTACCTATGGACATCTCGTTGCTGAAATTAAGGGGTTGATGAAAGACAGGGAGTTTATTCCTAAGAAATCGAGTAGGGATCAGAATAGAGTGTTGCTGACCGCTTGGCAAATTATAGTCACGTAGAGTGTACCACGACTGTGTGAATGCATCTACGACCACCATGTATCGATGATCTTTTGCCTCTCGTCTGCAACTCTTTCAATTTGGAAACAAATTCCCGTTTCGTCGCAAAAGAAAAATTCATAAAAAGCTATCATGATATGCTTTATTGAATATAAATCAATGTTATTTATCATCCATAAGAAGCTAAATAAAGGCCAGAGATTTATTAACCCAATTACAATTAAAATTCTGCAGAAAATAAAAAGTAACTATATCTCACAAACCCTTAATTCACTTTCTTAAGGCAACGATCGAAGTCGGCCTACCTAAACATGTTCTGGCATCTTTGCTAAAAAAAGAAAAAAAAAAGACAAACATGTCTAAAAAGATCATGTTTATAACCTCAACAAATTTGTTTGGTTCTGAACATGACTTACTCTTGTGTAATCCTTGCTACAAATCCTGGAGATCTTCCTTCGGTCTGTGTAAACATTATAATGAATTAATAAGACTTCACGAGATTATCAAAAAGAAAAAGAAAAAAGCTGCCTATTCCTATGCCTAAAAAAATACTAAACCAACTGCCTTCATAAAAAAAAGTGAGAAAAAGGAGAAAACCTCAAGTCCACGAGGAGGAAAGCGGACACCCTTCTCTTCGTCCGGCTAGACCTCCTGCTTCTCCGGCGGCCGGAGCGCCGGCGCGGTGAGCTCTCCTCTCCCTTCCCGTCTTTTTCTTCCGACCATTCGCCGCCCCTCAAAACCCCCTTCTACGGCATCCCGCGCGGTGACTGTCCTCTAGCCGGAGATCCCTCGTCATCTTCCTCGTGGTCGTGGGGTGGGGTACCTTCACTTTGCTGCGACCGATCTCATCCAAATCTGCCTCTCCTTCCTTCTAATCCATCCAGTTCGTGGTGGATTTGTTTGCCGCGTGGACGTGGTGGAGTAGAGCCAGAAGCAGTATATTTTCCATAATTTTGGGTCTTCAGCTGAGCCCCCCACGTTAGCTAGGTCCGCCCTGGCCTTGTCCATTTAGGAATCTTTTTTATTGTCCCGAAATTTGGGAGTACAGATAAACCCCCATGGCATATACCATGTTAAAGATTGCTAGGCTGGAACTGATATTGCTGAACCCGCTTTTCGATATCTGGGTCTTTGCCCACCTTTCTTTTGTTGCACTGCAAACATAAGCTTCAGTTTTATTTTCCACACCAGTTCAAAAGACGAGCACACAACTGGTTTCCGAACCAGTTAAGCGTTAATAACTCTCCTAACAAGGGAGCAGATTCGTGAGCAGTTTGTCAGAATGGGCAGGATAATAGTCACTACGCCGTGAGGCTAATACGTTGTCATGTCTTTCGTGTAAATGCAGACCATGATCCCGATTACAATATCTAGAGTCAACCAGTTTGATGCTGCGAGGCTTGATGTTGAGATGTCCGCCATGTTGAAAGAGCAGTTAGTCAAAGTATTCTCTTTGATGAAGGTACTTTCTCCAGTAATCATCTTGATTTGGGTGTTCCTCTCATGGCTTGCACATAAGTGCATGCTGCTTATAGCTTTCAGTCTTGATTTTTTTCATTGGTATCAGCCAGGACTCTTATTTCAGTATGAGCCTGAACTCGATGCGTTCCTCGAGTTCCTCATCTGGAGGTTCTCAATTTGGGTAGACAAGCCAACCCCAGGGAATGCACTGATGAACTTGAGGTATAGAGATGAACGGGCAGCACCCATTGCAGGAAAAGAAGGTATTTAACCATACAATTTTCTCTCAACTGTTGTCCGCTTTGCTATGATATGTTTTGTGCCTTTGTTCTTGGTAATCGTGCTGATTAGAGTAGTAACATAATTTAAATTGTTCTCAGCATAACTTAGATTGTTATCAGGTGTGTACAGGGCTACCAGCTGCTTGTAATGCATTCTGATCTGTGCATCACCCTGGCATCAGAATACCCTTTTACTTCAGTTGATTCACGTATGAGTTTATGATGTTGAAGTTGGGTTGGACCAGCATCCTTAGGTGTGAGCTTGTTTGCAGCTAACTCAGGGCATGTGTGTTTTGGATTCTATAATATCCATTGAGCATAAGCACAACAAAACATTGTTTGACCGCACCTACAAAAATTCTCATTTGGGCGAACAAGATACAGTGTGCAGATACATGTTGTTTGACACTTTCTATGTATCCTTTTCCCAATGTATTCAAATGTGAGAGGCACATTTGACGCTTATGATCTGAAGTGACCTCAGATATGAAGTAAAGGCGCCTTTGCCCGAGAATCATTAAGCTCAGACATAAACTTAGGGCGTGTTTGGTTGCCGTAGGAGCCGGGCCTGGATCAATTAGGCCTAGCTTAGTAGAAACAGCCTAAAAACCCACACCTACAACTTGTTTGGTTGCCTGCATCTTGCTTGCCTGCATTAGGGGATAGCTTTGCGCACGTTGTTTGGTTGCCTGCATTGTCTCAACTCACACATAAGCACGCTGTTTGGTTGCACACAGGGTGCGAGGTGTGCTAACCTTGTACCCTATGTGGCGAGGTTACCTTACACACGATCACAGCTACCACACCAACACCACAACACTGCAATGGCGACGAACTGCACGATGATGATCAAAGTCTTCACCCCAAATTGTGCCGCCGCCTTGCCAACTTCAACCTTGCATGCCTGCTTTCGCACAAACTTGGCGTAAGCATCTTCTGCCGCCTGCCTAGTCTTAAATTATTTGTGGCTGCTGTCGCTGTACCCTGAAACTTGTTGGTTGCAAGCTTCCCATGAACTGTAAACCCCTAGTGCCCTCCCGACAAACACCGCATACCACTTGTCCTAGCAGTGCACAAAGAGCAACAGTTGAAGCAGCAAGCAATGGAGCAATCAAGCAACAAGCAATGGAGCAGTAGAGAACTAGTAAGCATGCATGGTCATATGGCATAGCAAGTTCAACCTAGCACTACTATGGTGTCATCCTACCACCACCACATCCAAAAGAGGGTGTCGTCCTACCACTGCAAGTTCGTGATTGTTAGAAGGGAGAGAGGGATTTGGTGGAATAGTTGTTGTATTGCTTGAGCCTCATGGGCATATATATAGGAGTACAATGATCTACTTGGCGTACAAGACAAGCCAGAACAAATCCTAGTCTATCTCTTCTTTCCTAATAAACATTATACTCAACACCCCCCCGCAGTCACAACGGTAGCGACGCAGACGATGAGACTGGAGAAGAATCTGAAGGCAAGCCGACGGACACCCCCCCACAGTCGTAACGGTCGATGCATCGCGGAGTCGTGGCTGGAGTGAAAACCGACGAGGTTGCTCAAGCAGGCGGTAGCCCTTTGTGCCGTTTGTCGATGTAGCCGAGAGCGTAGGTGGTGTAGTCGTAGTCGAAGTAGCCGTGCGAAGAACGCAGTGGTCGATGTCGAGTCGGGGTAGCCGGTGTCGAGGAAGTCGCCGTGGAGCCGCGGGCGCAAGGAAGCGCCGAGTTAGTATGGGCGCAGTGATGTCGAAGTAGTGGTGCGCCGGGAGGAAGATGTTGTTGACGACGTGTCGCGGCGGGTTTGCCAAGCCCGGGACACATCATAGACGAAGGCACGCACTGGTGTTGCCAGCACCGGGCATGCGTAGACGGACGAAGACGAAGTTGACGAAGCGTCGACCAGGCTTGCCAGGCCCGGGGACACGTCGTGGATGAAGGCACGCATTGGTGTTGCCAGTACCGGGCATGCGTAGACGAGGGACCTGCATGAGCTGTACGCCGACGGCGGCGGCCAGCAGAGAAGAACTCGACGACGATTGCGGCGTCCATCGGCGCGGGGCCGATGTCACCAACGGTGGTCGGAGTAGACGAAGTGGTCGGGGTAGATGACGGCGACGCTGGCGACAGGCTGGTGCTTGGACGAAGATGAAGGGGGTGGACGGGCGACGGCGACAGCTACGAAGGTAGCGGCGATGGCGGCCAAAGAAGAGCGGCGGCGGCGGCGGCTAGGTTAGGAGTGCGGCGGCGGTGCTCGAAGTAGTCGAAGAACCCTGACAGCGTGACGAAGACTGGCGTGGATGGTGACGTTCCCATGCCAAGGGAGATGGCGTGGCGCATACCACGGGAAGTCGACGCGCGGTGATGGCGGAGTGGACCGCGGGCCGCGGCGCTACGGCCCGAAGGGACGACGCAACGGCGGCAGGCGGGTCGGGGCGACAACGGGAAGACCTCGGGGCGGCGGCGTGGAACGCGGGTCGCGACGCTGCGGCCCGAAGGGGCGACGCAACGGCGGTTCGCGAGTCGGTGCAACCGCGGGGATGGCCTCGGGGCGGTGGCGGGGACCGCGTATCGCGGCACTACGGCCCGACGCAGCGGCGAAGCACGAGTCGATGCAGCCGCGAGGAGAACCACGGGGCAGCGACGCTGCGGCCCGATGGGGCGACGCAACGGCAGCCCGATGCTCGATCGGCGGAGAGGCGCGCAGTACTCGAGACGATCTGCACGGGACCTGCGGAGGCGCGCGTAACCGACGGGCCAGGTTGACGTTGCGGCGTAGATGAGGCGGATCGCGGCGGCGAGCGGGTAATCAAGCCGATCGCGCGCGAGGTCGGACGCCGCTTGGTGAAGACGGGGTGGCGGCGGAGTCCGAGATGAAGCCGGCGAGGCAAACCGCAGGGCCGCCGTGAAGACGCGACGGAGGCGGGTGGCGTGGATCGATTGGCGGGCCGGCGCGCGAGCGGAGGCTATGATTGGCTGCCGCATAGTGCGAGGCCGCCGGGTGAAGGTGATGCAGGTGTCCCGTTGGAGCAGGGCGGTGATGGCCGGCGCAGGTTGACGGGCTGGCCGACGCGCGGACGACGGCCTTGAGGGGCCGCCTGTCGCGCGAGGCCGTCGGGTCGATGAAGTAGCTGGCCAGTCGCGCCGGAGTCGGAGTAGAGGCGCGCGGGTGTCGACGACGGCGGTGGGCGACGCAAACCGATCTTAGATCGGAAAACCAAAAAGTAAACGCCGATCAAAGCGACCGGCGAGAGAGAGAAAAACCCGAGCAAGGGCTCGGGAAAAAGACTCTCTAGGGCAGCCGGTCAACATGACCGGCGGACGAACCCTAGGTACGGGCTGCGCGGCCCCCGAAGGCGATCATGAAGATCCGCCCCGGGGGCGGCGCGGTGCGGAAGCGACGGCGGCGGCTAGGGTTTGGATCGGTTAGGCTGATACCATGTTAGAAGGGAGAGAGGGATTTGGTGGAATAGTTGTTGTATTGCTTGAGCCTCGTGGGCACATATATAGGAGTACAATGATCTACTTGGAGTACAAGGCAAGCCAGAACAAATCCTAGTCTATCTCTTCTTTCCTAATAAACATTATACTCAACAGTGATCACCCTTAGGGGTTAGTATATAACTATATGGCACCTCACTAAAATATACAGACCATTAAATTGTTTTGAAGTCCTAGCTACACAAAATATACGTCGTCATCGTCGTCCTTGTCGCCATGGCCATCGCCGTCGAGGATCATGCACGCGGTAACCAGCAGCAAGCTCTAGTAGTAGTGCTTGCCCAGCCAGAGCACCCTGTGGGCGTCTGCCATGGCAACAAACCCAACACCCTGGGCTTGTTGTCCAGCAGGTGGCTCAACGCCATCATGAGAGCCTCATCGCTGAAGCCACCTTGCTCCATGATGGCGTTGTACAGGTCAGCTACCTCCTTCACGGCCTCAGTCATGTTGTTGAAGACACTGATCTCCTTCTTCATCAGTCCGCTTCTCTTCCCCTTCCTATCGACCACAGGGACATGCTCAAATGGCTTGTCAGGGCCACCAAGGACTGCCTCTACGTCCGGGGTGCCTGGGAACTCTGGCATGGGAGAACCGAGAGGCTCACTGGAGCCCATGGCATGCTTGCCGGTTGCCAGCCCGAAGAAGAAGATGTGCTGCATCTGGTTGTAGTTCTTGATGGGTGTGTTGAGGAACTCTGCGTCTTTGGGATGGTCCTAAGAAAGAAGCACAAGCGTTGTTAGTTGCGAGTAGGCAATGGTAGTCAATGTGAAAAACAAGGGGGCAGTGAGCTAACGGCGACATGGCCGGTGTAGTGCTCTGCCTCCAGAACGATCTTCGCAACGGTGTTCAAGTGCACCTCCTGGAAGCCCTTGTCAGTCCTAACCCCACTAGAGATGAGCTCACACATATTGTTCAGCACGGACGTGGACATGAACGGCTGCCACTTCATGTTGTTCCCCTTACCATCCTTCTTTGCCTTTGCGTCTGCTGTCAGTGCAGCGGCAACAGCAATAGCAGTTGGCTCAACGAGCACAACTGCCACAAAAAGAGAACCACCGGCTGATACCTCGAGCACCTCTGAATCAAGAGGCACCTGCGATTCGAGGGGGGCTGGGAGTCCTCGACATAGGACGCAGCGTACTGGCTGTCAGACAGGACAAGTGCCTGACTAAGATCTTGGGTCTGCGTGGTCATGTCCTACAATCGTAGAACGCATTGACAGGAAGCATATCACACAGAGTATCGGACGATCTATGAAAGGAGGATCATACATCACAACTAGCTATGAATCGATTGGGTTCATCACTATCACACTGCTCTAGTATGCTACAAATCCACCACCAATAGGTACCACAACATCACAATCTACCATCTGCTGATAGGTCTGCGCACGAATCAACCCTACGACATGCTTGCACATCAAACCCTACGACCACATGCTCTCAGATCTAGCTGCAACGAACATAGAGAAGAGGGTGATTGAACTCACAGAGGCCATGGCTGCAGCTCGAGGGGGGCGCGGGAACGGTCGGAGAAGTTGAGGACAGGAGTCGCTGCCGCCGCGGACCGCTCGCCGGTGAAGGAGCGCCGCTTACCTGCTCGTCTGTGCCGATGCGCGTCTGCGGGAAAGCTCGAATGGGGGGAGAAGGGTGGCGGGACTTTGGGCGGTGAGAGGAGGGGGCTAAATAGGGGCGACCGAATTGGCGGGACGTGAGCCGAAACCCTCTCGCCAATTTTTTTCGGAGACGCGCGCGAGCTCGTGGCATCTCCCTGGTCGCAGGAGCTTATCGCCGCGTTCCCCTCCCCTGCTTCGGCCGAGCCTGGCTCTCCAGAAACTGCCGATTCGGGCATAGCTGTTGGGCCTGGCTAGGAGATGCTTTAATCTTCGTGCGATGCAGCCCGAACAGTCTATGCGGGCTACCAAACAGGCTTGATTCTTCCAGCACGAGCCGGGTTGGGCCAAATGCAGGCAACCAAACACATCCTGAAAGTATTTAGATGATAATTATCATTGGATAAAATATGTTGTTAAAAATCCTGTTGTTACTGGCATATTAATGTTTTGATCTGTTTGGAAACTATATTTCAACCAAATCAACCTTTTATAAGGGACAAAACCTAAGGCTTTCTCATGTTTATACCCAATTAGCTCAGAAAGTTTACGCTATTAATTCCTGAAGTATGAGTGGTGACAAGTACCAGAGGGGAAGGCCTACTTGGTTCCGTTTTTTCTTTTCTTTTGCCACACATTGCCTCATTGTTGTTGCACCTGGTTGCCTTCATTTTGGGTTTGGCATCGAGTGCCAGGTCGTACCCCAGTGATACACCGGTCTCTAACTTCCTCACCTCCACTTAGCACAAAACAACACACTTAAGCCCCCCAATTAGAAACGATCAACTGAACAAAGAAGCAATTTTGATGTGGTAAAAGTTTAGGAGGGAGGGGCAAAGACTCACGGGACCGGCCTTAGACAACCCCTTCCTGGACGATGCAGATGAACTAGATGCCAATGGGCTTGTGAGCAGTCAGGGCAGTGAGTTGGCATGATGACATGCAGCACCGCTGCTTGTAGCCTCTGCCGTTGCTAGCTGTGGCTGATTGTCTGTGGCATGTGAGGTGTACATGGTTTGGAGGGGAGAATTAGTTGGACCAGTCCCTGGTTTGGACTTTGTGTGAAAGAGCAAAAATGTCTTCTGGTGGGGAGTTAAAGAAGTAGCGGAAAATCATGAACAGATTACATTGAAGCAGGTTAAAAAATCAACTACATTGGGAATGAGGGTTAATCCTAGATTGCAATATAAGTGGAGGGCAGAAAATTGATTTCCCTTTGTTAACTGTTAACTGTTTAATATTATCTGAGCAATAACTGATGAATTCCACGTATTTTTCAGTCAGAACAGGTCTGGAAGGACCTGGACTTTCAGTTTCTCAAAAGATCTTGTACTGTATTAGCACTGTTGGTGGCCAATACTTATTGTCCCGATTGCAATCTTTTTCTGCTTTCCGTCGATGGGGTGATTCTGAACAGGTTATCTTTCAAAAATTGTTTCTGGAAACTTCAAATCCTTTTTGATCATGCTAATAACTCTTGTTTTGTATTATAGAGACCACTAGCTCGTCGTGCGTGGGGCTTGGTGCAGCATGCTGAAGGACTATACAGAGCTGTTTCATTCTTTAATCTGTTGTCGTTTCTTTATGGTGGAAGGTATCATTTCTCTACCTCTCTAATTATGTTCATTACTTTGTATATTTTGGGATTACGTTAACACAGAAGATATATTTTTGCAATTGAGGAACAGTTTTAGTATCGTGAACATAGGCAGTCCACTAAGATTAGTTATACACGACATAATGTACTTGAATGATCTGGAATAGCATACTTGAAGAATTGGCTAGCGATTTAAGATTTTATAGGATCATCCTGCTGGGTTTTTATCCGTTGCAAGTATGTTTTATTAGCTTTTCTGTGTATGTTTATACAGGTATAAAACTCTTGTGGAAAGGATTCTGAAAGCAAGACTTGTGTATGGGAGCCCCAATATGAACAGAGCTGTAAGCTTTGAGTACATGAATCGGCAGCTGGTCTGGAATGAGTTTTCGGTAAATCTCCTTTTGCATGTGCCTATCTGACAAATAGCTGGTAACTAGAAATTTCACTTATGCAGTGATGTATAATGTATTACACACTACCTAGATGAGGCTTTTGCATTTAGGGTATGCAAAATGACACCTTACATGTAGCTAATGTAGGTCACATATATTTCTAAAATTCTTGGGAGGTTCTAAACTTATAATGTTCCTATCACATATAAAAAGTAGTTGTCTGTTAAGGTTTAATAGTGAGAAAAACCATAATTAATTCCTTAGTTCAGTATTTCTACTCTAGCGGTAAATGTAGTTAATTTACACTTCACATGCATTCTGCATGTCTAATTAGTGTTAGGTACCAAAATTAACGGATGTATCACTTCTCTCTAAGTATTAATTATCCAACATTTTCTCATCGATCCAACTTTATGTAAATGCTTATGCTTACTCGAATCCTGAGATACCAGGATGCTAGTCTTAAAATGTTTGATGGAATCTTGATTGCATGCTTCCTATTCCCAATGAAATGAATCCAGATACTAGAGTGTAGAACTTCAAATGACTTGGTTTGGTATTCAGTAGGACGTTTCATGGTACTTTCAAATGGTGTCTAACATTGCTTACTTTGTGCAGGAAATGTTGCTTTTGCTTCTCCCCCTCTTAAACTCATCCTCTGTGAAGAAGTTCCTCCTTCCTTTCTCTAAGGATAAATCAGCAAGTTCTTCCGGTGACGAAGCAAACTGTCCTATATGTGTCTCTAGTCCTAGCATTCCCTTTGTAGCTCTCCCATGTCAACACAGGTACTCTGCTTCTTATTGCCTCTAGTTTTTTTTTCATATATTCCGTTTGTGGTACAGTTGACGCAGTTGTTTGATTTCATCTTGAATATTAACTTGGCAGCCTTTACGGCCAACTACTTCCATTTAATGCACTTCACCTTTGGGTCACATATATAATCCCGAGAAAACATTGTCCGTATTGAATTAGCTGGTTGTAATGGACCTAGGCAGCCCCAAACCACGTTTTAGCCAGAAGTGCATACATAAATTGTAATAGAGGGATGAAGCTAAACGTTAGATGCAGAAGCAGCCAGGCATTGATGTTAAATTTATGAAATATTAGTTAAAGAGTTTATAAATAAAAGCATCAGTACTTGGCACTGTAAAATCCTTGTCTTGGGGTTGGTCTTAGGTTAGTTGCCGGATGTGGCAGTATTTGCTAGTGGCCACAGCCATACTTTAGTGAAATATTGTTTTCATATGAGGCAGCACTTGGGCACAACGCACAAAATCTCATTACGTGTTTGTTTCCCACCAAATTACTGAACAACATGTCACCTTGATCATTATTCCAGTCTTGTAAACATGTTTTGTGTTAGCTTTTTGTTAATAGGAAAATTCTTTGTTGCTTTTAGGTATTGTTATTATTGCCTACGAACGCGGTCTGCGGCTACAAGTTCTTACCGATGTGCACGCTGTAATGAGGTCGTCGTTGCGATTCAACGACATGGATCAAGTTAGTTTTACTTGGGCTAAAAATTCTTGCACAAACCCGCACTCTCTGTTGTAAACAAGAACACTTCTTCGCCCACCACCATCAGATTTTTGAAGCTCCAGTCTACATATTATTGACCTGAAGCAAAGACAAATTGTTGTATGGAAACTGGTGGTGTAAAACGTCATGTTTTGTTTGTAGAAGCTATAGAGAAGTCTGCGAGGATGGAATTCTGGGTCTGTGCAGACAAAAGTATGTTCTTTTTAGAGGAAGGAGCATGTAGTTTGTTTTTGTGGAATATAGTAATTTTCTTGTGATTTACAGTTTAGCTGGGTATATTTTTATGGCAAGAGCCAAGAGGTACTTTTGCTCGTGCATTAAGGTTGAGATGGCTGTGGTATGAATGGAAGGAGCCGAGCAAACTATGGGTGGGTTTGGGTAAGAGGCCCCGAGAAGCCAAGCCCCCCAGAGCCACTTTTTGGGCGCCGGCGTCGGCGGGCAAAAAGGGCCCCACTTGGGCCTCCAAAACGTCAAATTTCACCGGATTTGCGCTAAATTGTCGCCGGCGGTCGCAGGGCAAACCCAGCACCCTGGGGCAGCCGGAGGCGCTAGATCTAATTTTTGCATGCAATGACCCCACATGGCAGTCTTCTCACTCCTTTTCCCATCTTTCTCTCTTCAACTCAACCACGTCACGTCGTCTGCGTCGAGCTCCTCCCCAACTGCGTCGAGCTCTGTTGCCAAGGAGGCGGAGCCCCCTGTCGTCGTGTGGGCCCTCGAGCGGGAGGTGCTCCTTGCCGCCAACAACTTGGGACGAAGGCCGTCGTGGAGGACCTCCCGACGGTGGTGGTCGCGGAGGCTGAAGCGGTCCGGGGCGGCACGCCACATGGTCGCTTGCGGCGGGGGGCGTCGTCGGCATGGTGGTTCGCGAAGGCCGCGTTCGTTGGCGTCACGGTGAAATAGCAGCGCGGCGATGGTGGACGGGCGTGGCCTTGGGCGGCCGTGGCTTGCTCCGACACAACCCTGTCCACACCAAGGTGCCCGTCGCTCCTCCACGATGACCCGCGCGGCCTGGGCAACTCCTGGCTCGCCACCGCCGAGCTCGCCTCCCCGGCGATCCGCGCCTTCATGGCCAGCGTCGTTGTCTCCGATCTGCGGTGCCCACAACGTGTTTGTGGAAATGACATTCATAAAAAAAAGAAAAAAAAAGAGAAGAAACTACCTTTTGGGGAGACGGCCGGGATTTTTTTGATCCCAATGCCAAATGTTTCGCCGGCAGCCCCCCCAAGCGGCGAAAAAATGCCTCCTGAGGGCTCAATGGCTGGAGATGCTCTAACCCATGTACTGTTGAAGACCATGATTTCTTCTATGCATCCACCATGATAGTCATGGGGAATGGTGCAAAAAACACCTTTTTGGGACTCCCCTTGGCTTCTTGGCCGCAAGCCCAAGGACATTGCCCCTCTGATCTTTGAAGCCTCAAGGAGGAAAACTTGGGAGGTGTGCGACACCCTCATGACGAACGCTTGGATGCTCCAGATCAAGAGGGACATCATCATCATCGGAGACCACGTGTGGGAGTTCTTCACCCTTTGGATGCTCACTCACGACTTTCACCTAGATGACTACGCCAAGGATGACATTGTGTGGAAGCACTCCATGGACGGGATCTACTCGGCGTCCACTGCTTACAAGGCGCATTTCCTAGGTTTGACGCTATTCCATATGGACTTCATGGTGTGGAAAGACCGGGCCCCTCCGAAAGTTAAGTTTTTTGCATGGCTTGCATTGCAAGGGCGGGTTTAGACTGCCGACCGCTTGGAGCGTCATGGCTGGGCAAATTGTGGCCTTTGCCCCCTATGCAAGAGAGAACAAGAGATGACCATGCACCTCTTCGTTCGGTGCCGGTACTCTACATGGCTATGGAACATGGTCATCCAAAAATTTGGGCTTGCGCACATGGACACCATCACTTGGCATCTCCACGCATCCCTCTTCGAATGGTGGGACAAGAGGACCGACATGACGAACCCCAACAGGCGAGCTATGGCCTCTCTCACTATGCTTGTCTCGTAGACAATTTGGAATGAGAAACACTAGGGTATTTCGACACAAGAGCGCGCCGCCTCCAATCCTTCTCCAACTTGTAACCGATGAGGCAAAGCTTTGGGTAACCGTGGGTGCTAAGAAACTAGGGAAAATTGTAATAAGCGTGTCATGGCTGGGCAAATTGTGGCCTTTGCCCCCTATGCAAGAGAGAACAAGAGACGACCATTCACCTCTTCGTTCGGTGCCGCTACTCTACACGGCTATGAAACATGGTCATCCAAAAATTTGGGCTTGCGCACATGGACACCACCACTTGGCATCTCCACGCATCCCTCTTCGAATGGTGGGACAAGAGGACCGACATGACGAACCCCAACAGGCGAGCTATGGCCTCTCTCACTATGCTTGTCTCGTAGACAATTTGGAATGAGAGAAACGCTAGGGTATTCCGACACAAGAGCGCGTCGCCTCCAATCCTTCTCTAACTTGTAACCGATGAGGCAAAGCTTTGCGTAACCGCCGGCGCTAAGAAACTAGGGAAAATTGTAATAAGCGAGTAATTGTCAGGCCGTGTTGGGTGTTGGGTCAGGTCTTGTAACACTCCAAGAAACTCTATCCTTCTCATTTAATAGATGAGGCAAATCTTTTGCCTCCGTTTCCAAAAATAATAATAAAAAATTGTACCCGAAGCCCCTAGAAGCTGCGATTTGACTTCTAAATCATTATGAAAGTTTATATGGGTTTAGAAGTCACTGGAATTTTAAACAAGTACACAAAATTGCCAAAATAGGAGATGAAAGATATATATTCACTGTTTCAGCACCCTCAGCATTTTCTGGCCCATCCTCTACTCCCCCCACCAATTCACCCTGAAAAGTTTGGTATTTGTGTATTCGCCTAGTATTGTACGTATGGATCAGAGGATCTATCTGAAAAGCACATAATAATTTTGGACCCTCATAACCGGTTAACGTTTGCTGTCAGTGTGGCAATTGTGAATGATTTTGATGGCAATTTGTGTTGGCGGAGGATGACAAATTTAGTTAGTGAGCATTACAACTCCACTTCTGTTTTCACCAGAATTTACTTGCCGTGCTTGCAAACTAAAATTGTCATTCTCGCAACGATATAAATTGTCACAAAAAACATTTGCAATTACCATCTCTCCCAGCCAACTTCAGCTAAATAGCATTACCGCGGCGTAGTGAGGTGGCGGCGGCAGAGGGATCCTGGCAGATGCGATGCGCTCGCTGGGACTGTACGCAGTGCGAAAGTTTTCTCAGATCTGACGTGGAATCGAGCTCTCTCCAAGATTTGTGCTGCGAGATCTGGCGGCTATAAGGTAGTTCGCTGGGACAATGTTCCCGTGAAACGTCAGCCAGAT
Source organism: Secale cereale (assembly GCA_902687465.1). NCBI lineage: Eukaryota > Viridiplantae > Streptophyta > Magnoliopsida > Poales > Poaceae > Secale > Secale cereale. The sequence goes on along the minus strand of LR738715.1, from coordinate 523,816,479 downwards.
TGTCGAAATGGGATCTTTCTTGCGTGCGGCCGGCCTGCAGACACAATCTTTGGTACTGGGAACCAAAAAGATCCATCTATCAGATATGCACTGACCACTCTTTACCTTGTTTATTATTAGTTGCATGAATCAGCAAATTCACATATTTCTTTTAGAAATTTAGACCTAGCAGCATTCTCTGGTAAAGTATTTTTTTTTCTTCGAAACGGACTGGTAAAGTTTTTCATCCTAACGTGCAACCATTGATGGGCCGGTGCATCAGTGCTTGAGCGCAATGTAAGCCCCGGTCCCGGCGATGGCTCCGAGCGGCGGCGCCACCATGTAGACCCAGATCTTGGTGTACGTCCCGGTGGCGATGGCCGTCCCCAGCGTCCTCGCCGGATTCATGGACGCTCCCGTTGACTCCCTGCTCACATTCACATACATGCATGCATTATGTCAGGTAAAATCAGTGAGTAGACCGTGGATGGATGGTTGGATTGATTGATTTCACTTACGCAGAGATAAGGGCGTTCATCATGATTGCTGCCCCGGCTGCCACTGCTATCAGCTCCTTCACCTGAAGAAAAGAACAATGGTGCATAGCGTCTGATTAATTAAGCTGGTGGACAAAAGGCAAATGAGATCGATGACTATGAGAAAAGGAGATGTTATTACCGCCTTGGGATCGGTGGCCTGGGCGACGATTACGAAGAGGAGGACAAAGGTGGTGAGGAACTCGACCAAGAATGTCTCCGCGGTGCCGAGCGTGGGCACGGTGGCCACAATTGTTCCGGGGTTTGACGGGTGGTAGACCGCCTTGGCCACGAAGGACGCGGCAATGGCGCCTAGGAACTGCGCGGCCATGTAGGGCGCGAGGTGGGCGCGCGGGAGGTAGCCATACACGGCCATGGAGGCGCTTACCGCCGGGTTCAGGTGGGCCCCGGACACGTGGACCAGCGACGCCATGAGCACCGTCACGGCCAGCCCCGCCGTCGCCGCCACGCCCAGCAGGCCCAGGGAGCCGTCGTGGGTCGTGTTCATGATCAGCGCCGACAGCAGGATGAAGAGGAGCAGGAACGTCCCCAGCAGCTCGGCCAGCACCTTCTTCTCGAGGAGCACCGCCGCCATCTCTGCGCCGACGATCGAGTGGCCGCCCGGCGATGGTTTGGCCATCTCGTCGTGCAGCGGCACGATCTTGAAGGAAGGCGAGTTTCTAGGCACCACCATCCTGTCGGTGTCGTCGCGGGCTGCAGGGATGCTCAGAGAAACATCCATGGTGACGCTCCTGCTCAACTCCATCCTCTGATTACTAATTACACCAACTCAACACAGACTATCTATATACCTGATCGAGTGAATGGTTTAAACTGGATGGATGGAGTGAGACCATGAGACCAAGTGATCGATGGGGGGAGGCGTATATATGCAACCAACAGAAGTAGAGAAGGCGGACCTGGGTTGGGTTTTGGCGGGCACGGCATGCATTTGTGGATGCTTGTCCAAACAAAAGAAACCATCTGATTATTTAGCTGCAAATCACTGGCTGGCAAGACGGGCCTATGATTGATTCATCGATGAGACAGTGAGAATGTGTGCATGATTAAAGTACTAGTAATGTCCTGGTCCATGGAGTGGCCTCGCCTGCTCATTCTCGTTTTACTTGGTCAGACATTCCATAGGCATCTTCTTGCTCCTCACGACCAGGTCGACCGTCTTGACTTCTCAATTCTCATGTTTCGTTTTCTGATGGGAGGATGGTTTAGGGGAGGCCATATGTTGGAAGGGGCTTGCTTCGGTAGACACCCCC
>LR738715.1:523782858-523799791 GCA_902687465.1 Secale cereale | reverse complement strand
GGTCTACCGAAGCAGAAGTGATGTTGGAACGAGGGGATGTTCTCAGATCCATGATGAACTAAACTGTTTTCCTGTAAAATTTATATGGCAAACATTCCCTTGAATAAGGAGCTGAGAGAATGATGGATACGACCTGGCTATACTTACCTGGCTATACTTACTTGAATAAGGAGCAGAGAGAATGATGGATAAGACGAGACTATTATTACTTTGCAATTTGTTTCAGATTTTTTTATTACTTTGCACTTTGCATACAGGTCAGTCAGCTCCCGTGACGCGCTCCCCGCGTGCGTCACGGGAGATCAAATCCGCCGCCAGCACTCTAGATCTTGTCGTCCCAGCCCCCTCCTCGCCGCCGCCGGACGGCGTCCGCCGGGCGAAGCCCATGCGCGGCGCTGGCGGCGGCGGGGCTTCTTCTCTCCTTCCCCTGCACGGGATCTTTGCAGCGCGGGGTGGCTGTTCCATGTGGGGGACGCCGGATCGGCGGGGCTCCTGGTGGTAGGCGCGCGTGGATCCGGTGGCCGCGAGGCCGGGAGACGGTGGTGCGGCCCAACGACGGTGTTGTAGTTCGGTGCGATGACGTCGGTGCTGCAGCCGGCTTGACTTGGCCCGATCGGCAGCGGTGGCTGGCGTGTCCCTGGTCATCGATTCGTGGCCCGGGGAACTCCAACGGAGGCTGTGCCACCACGGCTACGAGGGCAGCGTGGGTGCCGGCCGTGGCGGCGGCCGGCGACGGATCTCGGACCCTGGCCCAGATCTAGTCTCCGGCAGAGAAGGCAGCGATCCGTGCACATGAAGCTGGATGGAGTTTTTCGAACAGATCTGGATGAAAACCTGCTCTTGGCTAGATGCCAAGGCCGGCGATGGCGGCGCTCTTCGGTGTCGTTCCCTTCTTGAATGCATCGTCGTGGAGAAGTTCTAGACCACTATCTGCTACCTCAAGGGGAAATCCTAGATCGGTAGATCGGAAGATGACGGCGCGCTTATGTCTTTTCCCCCTTGGGTGCGTCATTCTTGGAGGTATACACGAGCTCGAGGGACCAGCGGACCGCATCTTTGGTGGAGCGGTGCTTCATCCTACACATTGATGGCGACGGATCTTGACGGCGTGGCGCAGTGCAGATTTGGTCTCCGATGTGTGGAGATGGATTCGCGTAGGAGGACGAAGTTGTCTGACGTCATGGTGGCGTCGACGACAGCTAGAGTGGGCAAGGTAGATGCAGCAGTACATCATTGAAAATGAATTGGTGGCAGGTGGCTGCGGCGGCCTCATACCCAGCAGGCATCCTGGTTGAGGAGTGCGCCGGACTGGTGGGTGCCCCATACCCGGCAGGCGTCCTGGTTGGGACCTCAGGTCTTAGATGTTAGGCTTAGCTGCGAGGTCTGTTTGGTATTAGGCTCAGACTATCAGCATCCCTACATCAACTGGATAGGAGTAGCGACATATGTTGCCTAGATGGTGGCTTTAGTCTTACTGTTGTATGACTTTGTAAGATCTTGTGTGAATAATTAATAAAGTGGATGCATGCATCGTCCAGGCCGAGGGTCTTCCTCTTTTCTAAAAGAAAAAGTATTAGCTAAAGTGTGGAAAAGCATGACCAACCGAATGAATGTACGTCACAAGTGCGGCAAGCTCAAGCTCATCGGCAAAATATAAGACAACGACTTTGTATTTCTTTGGATTTAATAATAAGGCCGTATGTATCTGTTGGAGTAGCGACATATGTTACCTAGATGATGGCTTTAGTCTTACTGTTGTATGACTTTATAAGATCTTGTGTGAATAATTAATAAAGTGGATGCATGCATCGTCCAGGCCGAGGGTCTTCCTCTTTTCTAAAAGAAAAAGTATTAGCTAAACTGTGGAAAAGCATGACCAACCGAATGAATGTACGTCACAAGTGCGGCAAGCTCAAGCTCATCGGCAAAATATAAGACAACGACTTTGTATTTCTTTGGATTTAATAATAAGGCCGTATGTATCTGTTGGATGCAGAGTCCGAGTCCGGAATGAAGGGAAAAGTATATTTTTTACCTCTAAACTCTCAAAGTATAGAAAGAAAAAAAACCTTTGAAACTATAGTAAACTCAATCCTTCAGCTTATGAAACCGGATTAGTTTAGTCATCTGCTCACTTGAATGGTTTTTGAGTTGACATGGCGTGGTTTTGACTGTTCTTTGTCCACGTGGCAACATTACTCTATCATTTCTTCTTATCACTGATGTAGTCATTTTGTCGAGCACTTGGCATTCAGTGTCAGCTGCTCCTGACGGCATGCCTCCGACCTGAGGTTGGGCTTGGGCGATTCAGAGCTTGTCGCGGCGGCGAGCAGGTAGGTGGGAGAGCGCATGATGTGCAGAAGGTAGTGACGATGGATCATCGGGCGGCATGGATCGAGTGGCAGCGGCAGCGGCGTCGGGCGGCATGGTTCTTCTGGCTCCTGGCCGTCAACCTGCGCTGCGAGCACGAGGAGGTCACACGCCTGCCGCGAGGAGGCGTCGACGACGACAGGTACGAGGAGCTGAAGGGGATGCACTACCTGCACGCGAGGTCACTGGATTCGTGGAGCACGTAGACGACGGACCACGGAGGCACGCAGACCGAGACGGCGTTCATGTCGGGGCAGACGTGGGATGTGGCGTCCGTGCACCAATTTCGACAGCGAGGCATGTTGTCCGCCGTGAACTCCGCTAAGGCCAACTCCACCGCACGACCCCATACTGTCCGGTCCCGTCCGTTTAGGGTAAAACGGACAAACGAGGCGGCCCAGCGCACGGGAGCAAACGGACATTTGTTCGTTTTCTGTCCGTTTTCGACCCAAGTATGCGTCAATTTTGGGGTGAAATGGACAACATGCGGACGGGCGGGACGCACGCGCTTGTCCTCCCCTGGCCCGCCTGTCGGTCGCACAAAGCACCCCGCGCCCCTTTTGGCGCCATTTCCCGCGCTCTTCCCACGTCCCTCCCGCTGCCCCCTGCCTCCCCCGTCCATGGTCGACGCCCACCCGAATTTCGGCGGCCTGGCCGTCGACCCGCCCCCAAAGGTGAAGAAGAAGGCGGCCAAGGTGCCAAGGAAGCCGCGGTCGGAGTGCACGCTGGAGGAGATCGCCAAGTTGGACGCTGAATCGGCGAAGAGGAGGAACCGGAGGGTGGTCGCTAAGGGCAATGCTGCCGCGGCCAAGTTCGCCACCGAGCGCGAGGCGAGGGAGGCCGCGCGGCGCAAGGCTGAGGCCGACGAGAAGGAGGACATCGTCAACAAAGCGCACGCCCTCCTCATGCTTGGCGTTTACCGTCCGGCCGGTTTCCTTGCAGCGGCCATCGGCCCGGCGAGCACATGCTCGTCGGTCGTCCGGCCTCCGCACTGCCAGTCGCCGACATGACGGACCACGCCTATGTCGCTCGACTTTCCCCCACCAAGGCACGACGGGCAGACCCGTTTCTCGCCGGACGTTGGCATGATCGCGCCGTCCACCCCGCGCCCTTCGGCCGTCGTCGACCTCAACGCCACTCCTGGGTCCAGCAGCGGCGGCCGGCCGTCCGTGGAGATGCAAAGAAAGCAAGCATGACCAGCGTTTACGGGCACCATGCCGCCCCCCTACGTCTTGTTCGACGGAATGCCAACACCAACGCCACCGGTCGATGACCCCTTCTACAACCAGTTCATGGAGGATTTGATCTACGAGGGTGGGCAGGGCCATGCCTACGACCCCGACGAGACCCAAAGTCAGGATGGCCGCGCCCAGATCATTGCCGATGAAGAGGCCGACGACCGTGCTGACTACGACCATGATGATTCATGGCATGAAGACGATGACATCTACGTCGAAGGTGATGGTGATGAAGAAGAAGTCATTGATATTGATATTTTGGGCGAGCCATTGTTCATCGATGAGCTCACCCAAAGAGCGGAAGCACAAAAGAGGAGGATGAGCATTCGCACGGGTTCATATACCCAAGATGAGGACAAGTTGATTTGCCAATGTTGGATGGAGATTAGCCAAGATCCGAGGACTGGCGCGCAACAAAAGGGCCTTGTTTTTTGGACGAGAGTCCACAGAACATTTCATGAAAGGAAGATGTTTGAGCCCTACCAAATTACATGCAACCGTGGCATCACCTCGATTCAAAAGAGGTGGCTGTTCATCCAACAAGAGTGCAACAAGTATTGCGCCGCATTTGAGAGCGTTGAAGCACGACTCGTGAGTGGTCTAGGCGTTGGGGACATGGTATGCTCTCCTCATCCTAGTCCTTTCCATGCTACGGCCATGATACTTCGTCCTTGTATATGTTTGCATGTTCAATTGTTATTGATCATATGGTGTAGCCATTTCAATCTTTGGAAGCATTCAAGGCCCGACACAATGACAAGCCATTCACTCTTACGCATTGTTGGACTATCAGGCCCAAGATGCGATTCTATATCGATCACGCGACACACTCGTGATTGGGGCACAACCGCATTTTGGGTGCTTAGCAAGATGTATATCATTACATCGTACCATTACATAATACATGGGGATACAATAATACATGCAAGTCACATGAATACAACAGCATCAATACAAGACATCCGACTACGGATGCAAACATGAAAAGCACAACGACATCCATCTGCTATCCCAGGCTGCCGACCCGGAACCTAACCCAAGACTGACGAAGCAGAAGAAGAAAAAACTTCAACACAAGTACATCGCTCTCACGTCCGGTCATCGGAAACCTGCACCTGCAACTGGTGTTGTAGTATCTGTGAGCCACGAGGACTCATCAATCCCATAACCATGGTATCAAGACTAGCAAAGCTTAATGGTTAGGAAGAGGGTAAGTGGTGATGTTGCAGCAGCGGCTAAGCAAAAGTATGGTGGCTAACTTACGAGTACAAGAATAAGATGAGCATCTACGGAAACGGTCGCAAACTAGTAGTGATCGCTAAAGATCCTGAACTACGTGTCATGAAATTGTCACGGCAGATGTCCTAGTGTGAGGACTTAGTCGCGAGGCCAACGCATTTATGTGGTAGCTTGAGAGGGGTTGACCGGAATCGAGAGACGCAACACAAGACAAGGATTTAGACAACTTCGGACCCCGGGAAACATCATCCGGTAACAACCCTACATGCTGTTTGTGGTTAGGTCTCATTATCATCATGAGAGAGTCGCCGGTAAACCGGCACTTTGTGTCTAGCCCTAAAGATTGTTTCTTCTCCCCTCTTTGGGGAGCCCTGCCCCGCCTTATATATGTTGAAGGGGCGGGTTATATGACTAGTCCTAGCAGGATTAGGATTACTCTATTACAAATGGAGTCCTAGTCTTGCTTTCTTTGTAGGGGAATATTCCTTGCGCTTTCCTCATAAACCGGCCCACCATAACATGAACCGGCCTTCTGGGCCTTGGGCCTTGTCATCCGTCCGCTGCCCGCCGGGTTACTAGTGAGCATATTGTTCAGACAAGTTGCTTGTAAACCGTCTGGTCAGGGCGGGTCGCCAGTGAATCACTAAGTGTAAACTAGGTCTCAAGTAAACCGCCAAGTCCGGCCAGCTTATACTTCCGGCCGGGTTACGCCGCAGGGTATATCCCCGCCATTAGCCCCCAGTTTAATTTGGATTTAACCATGTTAAACTGATCTGCAACATAAACACAAGAACAAATTTGGCGGCTTGTGCTCCGGGTTAAATATTCTTATAAACCGGCACTTGATCTTTCTTAAAAAAAATTCCGAGTCAACAGACCAGCTTCATAATCAATTTGCTTGCAGAAGATATTTTGTAAATAAAGAATCCATTTGAATTGGCCTTCAATGCTCTGATTTGACAAAAATATTGGTCTTCAAATATTCAACTGATATTCAGCCGGTTTGAAAATGTAGAACTTGCCGGTTTATGATTGCCAAAATTGCCGGGCTATAGAAACTGATGATCCCGGGTCATGACTGCTTATAGACGCCGGGTTTTGATTGTTGCCAATGCCGGGTCACACAATTAATCTTCCTGATTTGCCCAAAACTGAGAATTTGAAGATGTTCCTCCTTTATATGCATGTTACCTGTAGCCCCCAAGTCTTAAGAGGAGAACATAGTGATAGCTTAAGACTTGTTTCAATATAAATGTTGCAACCTTGAAGAAATCCAGATTGTTCATCCGAATCACTAGTAAAAACGGAATACTCCATATTATGTAGCCCCCAAGGGCCGGGTCATTATGCAATAATGAGCAGGGACTTTGTAAATATAATCATGTAAACTTTTGAACAACAACATGTATCCCCCAAGGGCCGGCTCAGTAAGATAATATTGAGCTGGGACTTGATATATACTTCAATGAAAATAACATCATATGATGTAACCCCCATCATAGGGCTTGTAACCCACGTCCACAAGGCTAAGAGCTTTGTGCTTTACCAACTGAGCAGTGGACCCTTCAATATAATGGATGAATACTTGTGTACCTTGAATTGTTGACAGGAGCACTTGGTAGCCCCCAAGGGCTGGCTCATTACCATGTGATGAGTCGGGTCTTCAATAAGGTGAGCAAAAAATGACTTTGCATTAGCCCTCAAGTGTCATGGTGCATGCTTGCAGCGACATGAGACTTGCATATTTGATGTAATCTCAATTTGAATAATGTAGCCCCTAAGTGCCGGGTCGAAAGCCTGCAGCGACCTCGGACTATTCCTTCAATTGTAGAATAAATCATTCCCATTGATAAAATAATATCCATTGCGCTGAAGTGACTTTGAAAACCTCAATCATAATATTGGTTATTGATAACCATAATAAAAATCCAGCCATGTTGGCTATTTAAAGATTTGAATAATATAACCCGGTTTGAAAACCGGTCCCAGTGATATTTGATCACACTGTTGGTTTTACCAAGCCAGTGTAGTAAAGGTGATAACCCAAAATTTGAACATGGGAATTGTTATAGATTGCCGGTTTATAAAAAAAACCAGGCCGGGTTAATAAACACCGCTCATTATCTTATCTCATACTGGCGACTTTTAATCGAAAGCCAGGTCGGGTTAATAAACACCGATCATTATCTTATCTCATACTGGCGACTTATAGTCAAAAAGACAGGCCGGGTTAATAAACACCGGTCATTATCTTATCTCATACTGGCGACTTATATTCAAAAGCTAGGCCGGGTTAATAAACACCGGTTTAACATAAAGTGTTGTAAACCTCAAAAAGAGATTTTTTTTCAAATAAAATCATGGGAAGACGCAATATATGATGATGTATGTGTATGATTAAGAGGGTTTAAGCTATGGTTCGGATATGACCAGAGCCCCCAAGTACTCATAATTGTGGCATTGCGCCGATGAAGAGGTGTAGCTATGGTTCGAATACGACCAAGCCCCCAAGTGATTTCCCTGGTGCCCTTATGCATATCAAGAGGTGTAACTATGGTTTGAACCCATAGCCCCCAAGTGATTTCCTTGGTGGCCTTCTGCCTATCAAGAGGTGTAGCTGTGGCTCGGATACGACCAAGCCCCCAAGTGATTTCCCTGGTGCCCTTATGCCTATCAAGAGGTGTGACTATGGTTCGAACATAGCCCCCAAGTGATATTGTGAGCTGTGCTCAAGGGATACCCATGTTTGAGCTGTGCTGTGCATCAGACTCTCTTTGGCCACTTATGATAATATTGGTTTGATAGCCGGATTACCGAAGTAATCAGAGCTGTGCTCTTATGATAATATTGGCTTGATAGCCGGATTACAGAAGTAACCAGAGCTGTGCTCTTAGGATAATATTGGCTTGATAGCCGGATCAATGGGTAATCATAACTCCGCTTTTATAAATAGAAGCCCCCATGTGATATATTTCTGAGCTGTGCTCGCCGGGTGCCTATGTTTGAGTTGTGCTGTGCAACAAACTCTCTTCGGTCCCTTCAATTTTTCCCGAGAACTCGAACTTGCGAGAGAGTATTATTTTGAACCGGAAATTCTTAAACCGGATATTGAGAGCTTAAAAGCTTTGTGGGACACATCTTTCCCTTGAACCGGATCTTAAACCGGAATTTTCATTTCCAGCAGGAATTTTTCTGATGACCTTTAAGCTCGAACTTGCGAGAGATTAATTCTTTTTAAACAGGAGATTCTTAAACCGGATTTGAGAGCTTCAGAGCTTTGTAGGAGACAGATTTCCCTTGAACCGGATTTTAAACCAGATTCCTTTCTGATGACCCGGAAACTTCTTCATTGAGCCGGGATTTTGTAATTGTCATATACTTTTTAAGCCGAAAATTTTCTAACGGCCTTTAAATTTTCATAAATATAGCAGTTACCTCCGGGATCGGGTTATCTTTCCCTCCCTCGTCCTGGGGTTCTTAAATTTGCTGAAGCTGGTAAGATTTGCTGAGTCATGTCATCGTAGCCCCCGAGTCTTGAGACTATTCGAGGAGTTGGCTTGATACTCTCCATATTTAACCATAGCATAAGGTGTATATCATTGGTGTTGATAGCGCGATGGGAATCCATAGAAGGTTGAGGTGGCCGTGGCGGGTTATAAATGATCCCGTATGAGCCGTGTCAGCAACTCGGCCAATGGTTCCTTCCAACTGTCGATTTGAAGTTAACAAAACTGTAGTGGCGGTGATTTGTACGCCTGCCCATTGAGCCACCCAGTGCAGACGGCAGTTGATGGTATATGATAATTTGCCTCCGTTTAGTTGAAAGAAAAAACCAGGCTATCCAAGCAGTGACTGACTTTATATTCAATAAACAACTCATATAGACCGGTGCGGCCCGGTATGTTGATGTAGACCAGGCCACAAGAGACGAACGGTAAAGACGATCGTGGCTTCAGAGGAAACATAGATAGATGAGTCGACCGCGACATTATAAGCCGACGCGGACGGGCGAGTCAATCATAGGCACGGTCCCGGCAAGTTGATGTAAACCGGACCGTAAGGGCGGCGTCTTGCACGCGTCCATTCATCGTGTAATGTGGCATAGACGAACGCCGGGCAGGACGTTGCCAGCGCGTGCTTCGTACTCATGGTATGAATCATGTTTATAATAAATAATTGTCCTGCATATGAAAATATATGGATCAAAGTAACTGTTTTCTTGATAAAAACAATATATACCAAGAAAATAGATTTAGATGGATATCACATGATGTATCAGAAATAGCACAGACACATGAGTCGGCCGCAGTGTTGTAAGCCAGCGCGCACGGGTGCAGACTGACGATTCGGGCGCATCAACGGTAGTCGGTGCAGGCGCGAGAGTTGGTCACAACATTTAAACCGGCGCATGCGCAAGAATTGACCACACCGTTTAAACCAGTGCGAGCCTCTTGTCCATGGTACGACGCCACTTTTGTAGTGGACTTTGTCCTGATTTTTTCGGACAACCAATGATCTTTGCGTGGTCCAGAGTTTAACTGGAATATACAAAGGTCCAGCAGTAGTGGGCGTGGCCTCTCTCCTGTGCATGCATCAAGTCGTGCCGTGCATATGAACCAATGAACACTAGCACTGCCTCTGTAGTATCTATTTGTTGAATTTGCGAAAAACTAGCACTACTTCTGCATTTTCCTTAGCCCATACCTGCTGAACCTTGACAGAACTTCAGCTGGCTGTGACGTGCTATGCCAGTCTGCGATCATCGAATGCTTTGTCCTGCACAAAATATATTGCCAACCAGATTAATTGTCCTCAAACAATTAAATATATGTATTGATAAAACATATAAAAAAGGATAGCACCTGGTATTTTGTATCGGATGAATGTGGATACTAGGATCAAAAACATGTTTTGATGTGGCCCTAGCACCGTAACAAACCGGTTGCAGCACATGTACTACTCCCTCCGTTCCTAAATATTTGTCTTTCTAGGCATTTCAAATGGACTAAACATACGGATGTATGTAGACATATTTTAGAGTATAGATTCACTCATTTTGCTTCGTATGTAGTCACTTGTTGAAATCTCTAGAAAGACAAATATTTGGGAACGGAGGGAGTAGTTGATTAATTATGTGAACAGTAGCAGGAGTATTTGAGCCTTTTGCTGCTCCCATCTTCCGATCCTTCTCCGAGGACGAGTCTGACTTGTCTCTAAACCGGGACGCCCAGGGAGCAGGTGCAGCGACTCGTCGTGTTCATCAGGCATTTGCGCGAGGCAATGGTTAGCATTAGAGGGCCCGCCTTCTGCGGAGATAAGCCGGCACAACAGCTCATGGCAGCAGCGGGTCAGCGATGTGATGAGGTCGCGGAGGAAACGAAGTGAGCCGGCGACGTGGTGGGCCTGACGCGCCGTGTGGGCGCCAGCGTTCGCGGAGGCAGCGACGGCTCTCATCCCAGCCTGAAGCGGTGACTCGCTTGTGCGGCGGGGCTGAGGAGAACAACAGGGGGCAGGAGCAGTCCAGCCCGCTCAAGGTGAGTTGGTGACGTGACGCTGGCGCGGTGGCTCGACAAGATTCAGTAGTGGCGAGCATGACGACGACTGTTGGAACAACGGTGCAGCGAAGCGGCCGCGGTAATGAAAGCCGGTGGCGGCTCGATCGCGAAGACCTGATCCGGCTCAACACGGACAGCACGAGGCAGCTCCCGGGCCGACGGACAGCGCGGGGGGCTCGAAGGCAACGACGGTTGCCGGCGGCTTGATGCCACGACGGACGCCGGCGGCTTGATGTGAAACCGCAGAGGCGAGCTGTTGAGGCCGCGGAGGCGACGACGAGGCCGGCAACGGTGGAGGCAGGCAGCTGCTGTGGAGGTGAGGTAGAGCCAGGCCAGCGACTCGTACGGAAGGTGACTCCGCGGAGGCGGTTCAGGAGCGGCGAAACTCGACGGCTGCTCAGAGCGGCTGGTGGATCCGAGCCGGAGGCGGAGCGAGGCCTGGCCACGGGTCCAGTTCGGTTTGGTTTTGGTTTGGAGCTATCATTTAATCAGCCAGTGTGTCACTTTTTGTAGTTGATGGCTGAATTTGCTCCGGCGAGTCTTCTCAGGACTTGAAGCGAAAAAGAACTTTAGCAATCGCAGCATAACACAGCGCCCTTGTTTTTCTCGATCTTTCCTCTGCTTTTGTTGATGCTCCGAACGTGGTAGGTATCTCCATCCGAAATTCCAATGGATTAAACATAGTGATTGAAGTGGAAATTCCCAATCCATTTCGACGCAATCTGTGATTGCAGAATCGCCGAAAACTCTCGTTGCAGACTCGACGGTTTACCAAGGTGTGTGCGGTGACCGCACCACACGTAACCCTAGAATCTCTGTCTCAATCTGCATGCTGATGACATAAATCTTCTTCATGTCGGCTCTTCTTCACCGGGACAAACGCGAGCTTCTTGATCCTTGATCCCTGAGATAGATCCCTCCAAGAAATTATCACCACCGTGCGCACGCCCCACGGTGGGCGCCAACTGTCGTGGAATTGTGACGGCAGATGTCCTAGTGTGAGGACTTAGTCGTGAGGCCAACACATTTATGTGGTAGCTTGAGAGGGGTTGACCGGAATTGAGAGACGCAACACAAGACAAGGATTTAGACAGCTTCAGGCCCCGGGAAACATCATCCGGTAACAACCCTACATGCTGTTTGTGGTTAGGTCTCATTATCATCACGAGAGAGTCGTCGGTAAACCGGCACTTTGTGTCTAGCCCTAAAGATTGTTTCTTCTCCCCTCTTTGGGGAGCCCTGCCCCTCCTTATATATGTTGAAGGGCGGGTTATATGACTAGTCCTAGTAGGATTAGGATTACTCTATTACAAGTGGAGTCCTAGTCTTGCTTTCTTTCTAGGAGAATATTCCTTGCGCTTTCCTCATAAACCGACCCACCATAACATGAACCGGCCTTCTGGGCCTTGGGCCTTGTCATCCGTCCGTCGCCCGCCGGGTTACCAGTGAGTCATAATGTTCAGACAGGTTGCTTGTAAACCGTCTGGTCAGGGCGGATCGCCAGTGAATTGCCAAGTGTAAACCGGGTCTCAAGTAAACCGCCAAGTCCGGCAGGGTTATACTTCCGGCCGGGTTACGCCGCGGGGTATATCCCTGACACTACCTACGAGTCAAACATAACCCCACCGTGTTCTCTTCTCAAAGTGAAAAGAGTCAGTCACGGTTACTCATGCGGTTCGTGTATTTTATCTCGGATCGTTTGTCAAGTTTTCTACAACCGGACATTAACAAATTCCAATCTGCCACATAACCACGGGCACAGCTTTCTAAAGATCATAACCCTGCAGGGGTGTCCCAACTTAGCCCATCACAAGCTCTCACGATCAGCAGATATAATAATAATATTACCCCTTATCTTAGGGACAATCCGATCAGGCTCAGAATCCCGGTGCACAAGACATTTCGACAATGGTAAAACAAGTCCAGCAAGACCTCCCGGCATGCCGACACCCTGATAGTAGCCGCGCGTATCTCGTCTCAGGCCACAGCCGGATGGACGATTCTACGGGAGCCAGACCTCGAGTTTCCCCGTGGTGGCCCCGCATAACCCCCGTTTGGGACCAACACCATCAGCACTGCCCCCCCGCGTATGTAGAAGAATCCTCGGGTAGCGCTAACTCCCTATGCAATTAATTAATTAATTAATTAAGTTTTTATTACGTTGCAAAATAAAACCAATGTTGGGCCTTGCTGGAGGAGTTTTATTCAAAGACGAACTGTCAAGGGGTCCCCATATACCCAACCGCGTTAGGAACGCAAATCAAGGAACATAATGCCGGTTTATCGGCTCCTAAGGTGGCATGAGTGGAACAAAACACCGAGCAAAAGGCCAAGCCTTCCACCCATTGCCAAGTATATAGGTGTGTTAATATATATAAGATATACTGTGATATTCCAACAACAAGTTCCGACATGGAGCAATCTTCATCTTCACCTGCAACTAACAACGCTATAAGAGGGGCTGAGCGAGCGGGTAACATACCCAAACAACGGTTTGCTGGGAAGGTCTCAAAGGTTAGAAGTTTCATGGCAACAAGGAGAGAGGCTGGCAATAAATGATGGGTAGCGCGACATATAGCGATAGCATCGAGACATCTAGCATAGCAATGATAGTAAAGGTATCCAAGGTGATGGTCATCTTGCCTGAGATCCCACAAGGAAGAAGAGCGAGTCCATGAAGTAGACGAAGAAGAAGCCACGAAGACGAGCCAAGTGTAGTTGAACGGATCCTCACGATCGCAACGAAACAAGCAGTAACAAGAAGAAGCAAGCAACACGGTAAACACACCACACAAGAACATGACAAGATGCTCAACCAAGTATGATGCAAGACAAGTCTATATGATGCAAGACATGGAAAGGGATGATGCAAACGAGAACAACACCACCCAACAAGTTTAAATGAGGCCGGAAACAACATATAACCATTCCAGTAAGTCCTCATATGCACATTTCGAAATTGGTTCAGATATGAACAAACCTTAAGTTCAAGTTGTTAAACAGCAATCTAACATGCACCACGATGATCTACTCGAAATTCTAGTCAAGTTACATATAAAGTTTATTTAATTCGGAGCTACGGCCTAGAAGATATGAGCAAAACAAGATGCAATGCAAAGCTAAAGTTAACAGCAACATCGCAACTTTGGAGCAAGGTATATTCATGCTACATCACCCAAACATGATAATAAAAGGCATGGATGTGAAATAGACATGATTCTCAACAAGCATGAACTCAGAGCACACCCAAAAACTTGCTGGAACACAATTAAACTAGCATGACAAGATTCAAGAAGTTTACTGATTTCTCAGACTTAGTGAAAAAAACAGAGCATGGCAGAAACAACGACAAGTAGGCATGTTTGCAGGCTTGTGCAACTCAACTCAGAGCATAACATGGCATAATAAGATAACCAACAACAAGAATGCATGTTTATGAAGCTACTCATGGCAAGAACATGGTCATAGGATGCATAGACACTAACTATTCACATGGCAAAACTGAACTTGATGATAACCGGCTGACAGAAACATTTTATAGCAACTTGAGAACAAGATTTAAACAAGCTACAACATGGCATATATGCAAACAAGGGCATGGATGGATAGGGCATAACATGGACAACAAGACACGGTCATTGGATATCCCAAAACAAGCATGGAATTTGAGTGGGGCATCAAGCAAACATGGCATCAGGTTTAACAGTTTCAGACTTACCAGTTTTTCAACAAGTCTCAGGAAACAAAAACAGCGAGTAGGCTACTTTACAAGCTTGTTGCAAACACCTCAAGGCATATCATGAAAAGTGGATTGCACCACAACAAAGATGTCATGATTGTGCTTCTAAAACATATTGACATGTGGCATAAAAGACAATCACACCTCAAAGCTATGAACAAGACAAAACATCATCTCATAACAAGTTTCAGCACTTAACAGCCACATGCACTTTTGCAACAGAGATAAACATGGCAATAAGGCACCTAACATGAATGCTACAGCAACCATCATGTAGAACACTTCACAATGAACATTTTGACATATCATATGCTCCATTTGGACCAACATGCACAAAGTTATCACCTCACAAACATGCTAACATAACAACAGTTTTCAGCAATTTAGAACATATATTACTTTTGCAACGATGATTAGGGCATTAAGATGAACTCAAACAAGCATGCCACAGTACAATAATATGAAGAGCATATCACAACGAACATTTGGACATATCATTCACTCAATTTGGACACATGCACAGAAAGTTACAACCACTCAAAGTATGCATCATGATAACATTTCTGGGGACTTAGAAGAAAAACAACCTCGGGGTCGGGAGGACATTGTCCGGTCCGGACGGACATGTCCGTCGGTGCAGGCTCTTGGGCCCACCCGGCAGTGACATGGGCGAGGGGGAGGGCGGACATGTCCGTACCCAACCGGACATGTCCGGCTCGTCCCGATCCGGATCTGGCCAGACCGAGACCAGCGGCGAGATCGGCGGCGGCCCGGCGACCTGAGGAGGCCGGGGACGGTGGTTGAGGAGCGGGGGGAGGTGGATCCGGCCGAGGCGGCGACTGGAGGACCTTCCAGCTCGGCAGCTGGAACCGAGCGGCGAGGCGGCGCATCCGACGCGGAGGCGAGGCCCGGCGACCCTGCGACAGCGCGTGCCAGCGGGCGGAGATGAGAGGCGGCGGGGCCGGCGAGCGGCGTCCGGAGGGGAGCAGGGACTCGCGGCGGCGGGGTCGACGAGGTTAGGCTCCGACGAGGCAGGACTGAGGCGGCGGGGCGGAGCGACGTGCGGGATCCCAGGCGGCTTCGGGCCCGGTTCGCGGCTCGGGCGGGCCGCGGTCGGGCCTGGCGGGCCGCGGGGGCGCTGGGGCATGGGGAGGAGGCGCGGGTAACGTGGCATCACGCCACTGGCCCGGGATGGCGGCGCGGCTGACTTGGCGACGGGGGAGTGCGCCGGCGCTGAAAACGAGGATGGGGGCGCGACTAGAGGTGGAAGAGGGTCTAGGTTAGGCTTAGGGGCTAGGGGATGCCAAAATTGGCAAGGGGGATTGTTTTTATAGGGTAAGGCTAGGGTTTGGGGGGGGGGATATGAGGCCGTTTGGACCCTCGGATCGTGATCCGACAGCTCCGGTTGCAAGGGGGTTTGCGGGCTGGATTAGTGGGCTATGAAGATGAGATGGGCTATGGGGAGAGAAGAGAGAGAGAGAGGCCCGCGGGGTTTTCGGAGACCGAAAACGTCCGACGAATTAACACGCGACTAGTGCCGCTATAGTTATCCGTTGGGCTATCAAACAGACTCCGAATGCGATGAAATTTGCCAGGCGGCCTGTCTACACTATAATAAGACCACACGTCAAGTTTCATCCCATTCCGAGAACGTTTTCCGGCCACTTATAAAATAAATATTCGGAGATGCCGCGGGCGCGTGCGAGTGTGTCTGGGCTCAGAACGGACAACGGAAATGACGGGCGGACTCGGACGGTTGCAAGTTTTGAAAACATGATGATGCAATGCACATGATGACAAGGCAAAGTGCAATACTCAAGCAGATGACATGACAACGGCAACAAATAACTGGCTGACACCTGGCGCATCGGTCTCTGGGAGTCACATGGACGATCATCAACAATTGCCCCAAGTTCAAGGATCAACACGGTGAACTGCAAAGGAAGAGAGGCAAGAAGACGACTGCGTTCGCCGGAGGTGGAGATGGCGAGGCGTTGAAGAGGCCGAGTGGCAAGACCAACTCCAAGGTGGACGACATACGTGATGCCTCATCCATGGCCTTGCATGACACTTTGCATGGCATGATGTCTCAAAAGGACTTGAGGGACGAAAAGAAGTGGCAAAGCAAGGATGAGCAAATGAAGCAATACCTTGAGCTTCAAAGAAAGAAGCTTGAGATAGAGGAGGCGGCCAAGAGGAGGAAGCTCGACATCGAGGCCACCAATGCCGCAACCAAAGCAAAGGAGGTGGCCCTTGTGATCATGAGCGTGGACTTGACCAAGATTAGCGAGAAGACAAGGAGCTGATTCGAGGCCAGGCAGAAGGAGATGTTCGACGCCGATGACCTGAACTTGGTCGTTCGATCGGCCGTGGCCGTTCTTTTTTTTTTGGAGGCTGGCATGGGTGCTGCCCGTCCGCTGAGCAGCTGGCTGTGTTGCCGGCGAGCAAAACTATTCATTTTGGAGGCTGGCTGTGTTGCCGGCGATGACGTGTAGGCCACTGGCTCTGTACTGGTGGCATGAACTAGGGCGCTGGCCTGAACTAGGGCCTCCGGTATTTGAAACTTTGTTCTTTTTTTTTTTAAATATGGACGCAGACAAGATGGGGCAAACGGATGCGGTCGGGCGCTGGGCGCATAGGACAGGTCCGGACACGACCCCATCACCCTACCCAAATGAACAGAATCCGGGTAAAACGGATGTCCGTCTGGGGTCGCGCGTGAAGTTGACCTAAGAGCGCCTCACTACCATCGCAGGCCAGGCCAAGGTCACCTGCTCGGCAAGAACTCCTCA
>LR738715.1:523751553-523764096 GCA_902687465.1 Secale cereale | reverse complement strand
ATCCATATGACAGAGAACCCGGGCCGACATGGCTAGTTATAAACCAAAAGTGGCACTAAATTACAGAGACAGGCATCCATGACCCAGCAACGAACGTGTCGGTCATCAACGTATGAACCCAAGTCGTAGCAAGCTACATGGACTTAAAGGAACAACACGTGACATTTCCCCTAAGGGACAGACATAGGAACGAAGAAGGACACATGCCGGCCAGCCTACGTGTTCCGAGCAGTAGCAAGCTACCAAGGCTCATTGGAATCACTAGGAGGCATTTCCCTATAAGATAGGCTACCAAAGGAAAACAACTAGGTGTCGGATCCCACACATACCAAGCATTTCAATCATACACGCAATATGCTCAATATGTGCAAATACAACATTGCATCACAACAGAACTCTATGACTCAAAGTACTTTAGTTAAAAGGCTCCAAGAGCCATACATAACATATCCATACAGGTAGGGGTCACATGACCCAACACTCAAGTCATACAGTCATACAAGCACAAGCGGAAGCTACATGTCTGAGTACAGACAACTTAGAAAATAAAATAGGCTTGGTGTAGCCTGACTATCTACAAGGCCCTTCACAAGCTCCAGATCTCCGTCTGGGTGTCAAGCTACTCGTCGACGTCAACGTCTATGTAGAACCCATCAGCAGGGGCAGGGTTCTCCTCTGCAACAGTTATTAAGCAAACATGAGTACAAAGGTACTCAGCAAGTCTTACCACAGAACCTATCATACATGCAACATTTTCAAAGGGGGATAGAGGAGTTTATAGCAGAATGCCAGCTTTGACCTTGGCTAACCTATACTACAACTCTCAACAGATTGCAAGATGTTATTACGAACACGAGTCCTCTACTCACCACATCAATACACTACCGAGGATCCTCTTCCGTCATCCTACGGAAGGGCCATCCACGGCACTCACGCTTATCTTGAGGCTTTTAGTAGTATCCATCAACTTGTCTATGAACTGTAAGAGTAACCAAGTAGTTCGTACCGCGAACAACGGCTATTCGAATAGTTTGATAACCCTGCAGGGGTGTACTTCTTCACACACGCTTTCACCACATATCGCCGTTTACTCGGCGTGTACTCGGCAACCTTCAAGCGGAAGCCCAGCGAGGGTGTCGGCCACGACCTGACTAACTACTCAAGTCTCTCGTCCAGGTTTATCGCCTATTTGGGTTCCATCCGTGGGGAGATCCGGCCGGGGTGTCGCTCACGGCCCCAAACGATGTGTACAGGGTTCCCGAGTCACTAAACGGGCAACCGGTACACCGTGCCACGTACCTGTCGCATCACAACCCATCCCGAGGGTCAGCGTTGTGCACGACCTCCAGTAAGCTATAAACACCAGAAACTAGTTGCAACTCCTGGACAGAGATCGAGGGTAATTAATAAGCCGAGAGGGTCCATTGGTTTCGGGCCCAATGCATGGTAGTAACTGCAACTTGAACCACACATACAGATCTCAGGTCCTATGGACGATTCCAATGAAACAACCCACCATGTACTCCTACATGGCCTTTCATCGATACCTTTACCAAGCGTATTCCACACCTCCTTCTCTTTATCGGTAAGATTATTTCACTCTGATCCATCACCCAGATGAACCAGACCAGACACAACTCTAAGCATAGCAGGCAACATAAACAAACAGCATGGTGGATCACACATCACATGGCTCAATCAACTCCTACACATGCTAGTGGGTTTCAACTATTTACTGTGGCAAGGACAGGTCATGCAAGGGAATAGGGTTCAACTACCACAACAAGTAGCAGTTCACACGCTGTTGCCTTAATCCAGTGAAAGAGAGCAGGAGCGAGAAGATTGGGTTTGTATCGGAATGATCAATGATTGCTTGCCTGACAAGGTAGTTGTCGGGTACTGCTCTTTAGCTGGGTAAGCAGCGGTATCCTCGGGAGCAGGACCTAACACAGGGAATACCGACGATACAATCATTAACAAACAAATGCAACAATATGATGCATGTTTATGACATGGCAAGATGCATGTGTGTTGGCTAATGCAACTAAAACCAGACGGGTTTGAACCTATTTGAATCAAAGATTCAAATTGAAGTTCAAACTATTATTTAAATAAGTGCATTATCATGTTTTTGATGTATACAGCAAGTTAACTTGTTCAAACATGCATGAAACCAGTGCCATTGGAAAGATTGGATTTTTCTGATCATTTTTCATATATAAATCTTTTCCATCTGAGCTATGGTTGATTTTATATGATTTTTAGAAGTTTTGGGTATTTTCTGGAATTTCCTGAATTATTTTAAATCTAAAAATCCCAGAAAAACCTTTACTGCGTTAGCATGACATCATGCTGACGTCAGGCAGTCAACAGGGCCAGTCCCAGTCAAACCTGACCAGTGGGACCCACTGGTCAGTGTCACAGTTAACTAATTAACTAATTAGAATTAAATTAACACCTAAACTAGGTTTGACTTGCGGGCAGGGCCCACATGTCAGTGACCCATGGGGTCAAACCCGTGGTCAAAACAGGTCCAACTCGCCGGCGTTTAGCCGCCGGCGAGGCCAAACACGACGGTGTGCTTCGGAAATCGCCTACGGTGCACGGCTCGAGCTGCGGTTAGGTGCGTTGGAAAGCCCTTGCTGTTGCGCGTCGGATGGTGGTGGTCGCCGGACCTGGGGTGGCCGGAGACGACGGCAACAAGCTCGACGGCGGCGATCAGCGTCGGGCGTGTGTGGAGATGCGGCTGCAGGGGCCTAGGTGATGCGTGCGTAGCACCTTTCGCATCTACGTGCTGCGGTGAGTGTGATGGACGGGTGCCAGTGACCAAATGGTCACCGGAGCATCACCGGCGGCGAGCACGGCGGCGGTGCGTGCGGTGAGCTTTGTGCAGTACGTTCCAGGGCAAAAGAGAGCCAACGGAGAGGGGGAGGATGAAGCTAGGCTCACAGGGGTTGCAGCAAGCGCCGGAGCGAGCTCGGAGGTGGTCGGAGCTGAGCGGAACGGCGAGAGGGATCTCCGCGGCCGGAGTTGGGGAAGAAGAGGTCGGGGGCGTCTCCAGGGCGGGCGAGCGCTCGGGGCTCGGCCTGTTCGAAGCAGTCGAGGACGGCGGAGACGATGGACACAAAGGCGGGGCTCAGTGACGACGGTGGACGCGGCTTCTACGACGGTGCGAACACGGCGGCGTCGGCCATAGCGCGGGGAGAGCGAGGGAGAGGAACTGGGGGGAGGTGGAGGTGTCTGCGAGGTCGGGGAGGACGTGGACGACCGAACCATCCCTCCAGGACGGCGAGAGGATGAAGCAGGGCGGCGGGCAGCTGCGTGGCGCGCGACACGGTCGCCGTCGAGCACCTGCCTGCCTGCCTGCCTGGCCGAGCCAAGCAGCTCGCTGGAGCGGCAGCTGGGCTGGGCCGGCAGGTGGGCCGGGTGGGGCGCCAGGTAAGCTTTTCTCTCTCCCTTTTTTTCTATTTTCTTTTCTGTTTCATTTCTTTTGTAGCTTTGTTCATTTAAATAAAATGCCAGAGCATTTTTGTAACTCATAACACTTGTCATACCTACTGTATATATTATGAACAGTAGGAAACATTATAGTTTATGATTATTTGAGCATTTAAAATATTTTATAGCATTTAAATGCCCAAATTCAAATACCATATGATTTAATCCAAAGCCCTAGATTGTCCTAGAAAATTGTGCACCATTTTTGGCAGAGGTTTAAGACCAAGGCAGAAATGATGAACATTTTTGAAGGGCATTTTGGGTACATTGGAAAATATTTTAGCAAACCCTAGTTGTTAGGAGAGGGGTGCTGGGGTTTCTGTTAATCCCATTTCAAGTTTCTTTGAAAGTAGACATGATGCACACTCTAGTTAGGTCCTAATGCAAGTGCTAACTAGGGATGTGACACCCGAAATGAAGAACAAATTTACTTTATGTTGTCAAATAATAAATTCCTTGGAAAGTGTTGGTATGGAAGGCAACCGTGGATTCGGCTAGCCACGGCTTGTGAAAGTTTGGTGGAAAAGGAATAAACTTTATTTTATGTTTGGGAACCACCTATGATATATCTAGCATGGAAAGTGTTGGGAACCTTAAGTCGTTTTTGTTGGTGGGAAAAGTATACCTCCCAAAATAATTTTATCTCTCAATTTAAGCTTTGAGCTCGACACCTCTACAAATCCCTACTTCCCTCTGCGAAGGGCCTTTCTTTTACTTATGCAATTTTTCTTTTTGAATTTGTGTCTCCATCTTCTCTTATAAAGCACCAACTAGGAAAGACTATGATCGTACTTGAGCATTGGGTATAACTAATATGCGAATTTGTTTCATGAATGGATCAATGGTTGAGCATGATGGGCTAGGGATAACTTATTTTAGCATTGATATTTTGGAATACATGGTTGCTTGTTGATATGTTTGAGTATTTAAATCTCATGTCAAAACTAGACTATTGCTTTGAACCATATAAAAGTCCAAATGTCCGTGCTATAAAGAAAAGAATGTGATATGACATGATAGGCAACATTCCACATCAAAAATTCTGTTTTTTATCATTTACCAACTCGAGGATGACCAGGAAATAAGCTTGGGGATGCTGATACGTCTCCAACGTATCTATAATTTTTGATTGTTCCATGCTGTTATATTATCATTCTTGGATGTTTTACAATCATTTTATAGTCATTTTTTGGTACTAACCTATTGACATAGTGCCAAGTGCCAGCTGCTGTTTTCTGCATGTTTGTTACATAGCAGGAAATCAATATCAAACGGAGTCCAAACACTGTAAGACTTTTTGGAGAATTTTTATGGGCCAAAAGACACCTAATGGGCCAGAGCTGCACCTAGGGGGTGCCCCGAGGGGGCACAACCCACCAGGGCGCGCCAGACCCCCTAGCATGCCTAGGTGGGTTGTGCCCACCTCAGTGGCCTCCCACACCGCCTCTTTGCTCTATAAATACTCATATATTACAAAAACCCTAGAGGAGTCGACGAAATTCTATTCCAGCCGCCGCAAAGTCCAAAACCACCAGATCTAATCTAGAGACCATCACGGTGGGGTTCACCATCTCCATTGGTGCCTCTTTGATGATGTGTGAGTAGTTCCTTGTAAACCTACGGGTCCGTAGTCAGTAGCTAGATGGCTTCCTCTCTCTCTTTTGATTATCAATACAATGGTCTCTTGGAGATCCATATGATGTAACTCTTTTTGCGGTGTGTTTGTTGGGATCCGATGAACTTTGAGTTTATGATCAGATCTATCTTTTTATATCCCTGAAAGTTATTTGAGTCTTCTTTGATCTCTTATATGCATGATTTCTTATAGCCTCGTATTTATTCTCCGATATTTGGGTTTTGTTTGGCCAGCTTGATCTATTTATCTTGCAATGGGAAGAGGTGCTTTGTAGTTGGTTCGATCTTGCGGTGCTTGATCCCAGTGACAGAATGGGACTCGACACGTATGTATAGTTACTACTAAGGATAAAACGATGGGGTCTATTTCTACATAAATAGATCTTGTCTACATCATGTCATTGTTCTTATTGCATTACTCCATTTCTCCATGAACTTAATACACTAGATGCATGCTGGATAGCGGTCGATGTGTGGAGTAATAGTAGTAGATGCACCTCATCATTTTTGCTCTGTGCACCATGAAACTGCCCCCCAAGATCATAGAATTATTAGACAAAATCAGACGGAAAGGCCTTTGGACAAAAAAGATGGATGAGGGCGACAAATGAAACTCCCTTGCCTCTTGGGCGATGGTTTTTAAACCAAAGGATTGTGGAGGCCTTGGTGTTATTGATATCAAGACTCAAAGTGATGCACTCCTCATGAAATACCTACACAAGTTCTATAACCACATGGACCTTCCTTGGGTTGATCTCATCTGGTCTACATATTACACAAACAAAGTGCCACATGCTACTGACCCCTGGGGCTCTTTCTGGTGGCGTGACGTCTTAAAACTCACACCGATATACAGAGGCATTTCCTCAATAAATATCAGATGTGGGTCCACAGCCGTTATGTGGAAGGATCTGTGGTTGGATGATATTCTAGCAGACTCAAACCCGAGAGCTTTCTCCTTCTCCACGTCAGAGGATGTTTCTGTACGTGACTTCTTGAACTGTGCAGATCTCAATGAAACCTTCTACCTACCACTATCTGTGTAACATCCCAAATTTTTAATTTGGAATGTTATACATATATCGTGTTGCATAGCATATTTTTGTTGCATTTGTGTGTGGCGGTCCTCGAAATTCTAAGCAACTCAAGGACCCACGGAGAGAGTTGGGGATTTTACCGTTTCCGTATTTGAGTTTTTCTCAAATACCGGTATGAGGATCACTTTGGTTTTAATTATTTTCTCTCCGAAAAATATTTCATAATAAAATATATGAGCGGAGATAATATGGCTTCTCCAAAATAAAAGAAATATTACAACAACAACAACAACAACAAAGCCTTTAGTCCCAAACAAGTTGGGGTAGGCTAGAGGTGAAACCCATAAGATCTCATGACCAACTCATGGCTCCGGCACATGGATAGCAAGCTTCCACGCACCTCTGTCCATAGCTAGTTCTCTGGTGATACTCCAATCCTTCAGGCCTCTCTTAACGGACTCCTCCCATGTCAAATTTGGTCTACCCCGACCTCTCTTGACATTCTCCGCATGCTTTAGCCGTCCGCTATGCACTGGGGCTTCTGGAGGCCTGCGCTGAATATGCCCAAACCATCTCAGACAATGTTGGACAAGCTTCTCTTCAATAGGTGCTACCCCAACTCTATCTCGTATATCATCATTCCGGACTCGATCCTTCCTCGTGTGGGCACACATCCATCTCAACATACGCATCTCCGCCACACCTAACTGTTGAACATGTCGCCTTTTAGTCGGCCAACACTCGGCGCCATACAACATTGCGGGTCGAACCGCCGTCCTGTAGAACTTGCCTTTTAGCTTTTGTGGCACTCTCTTGTCACAGAGAATGCCAGAAGCTTGGCGCCACTTCATCCACCCGGCTTTGATTCGATGGTTCACATCTTCATCAATACCCCCATCCTCCTGCAGCATTGACCCCAAATATCGAATACTGAAACCGCACATCATGTACTCAGTTTTAGTTCTACTAAGCTTAAACCCTTTCGATTCCAAGGTTTGTCTCCATAACTCTAACTTCCTATTTACCCCCGTCCGACTATCGTCAACTAGCACCACATCGTCCGCAAAGAGCATGCACCATGGGATATCTCCTTGTATATCCCTTGTGACCTCATCCATCACCAAGGCAAAAAGATAAGGGCTCAAAGCTGACCCTTGATGCAGTCCTATCTTAATCGGGAAGTCATCAGTGTCGACATCACTTGTTCGAACACTTGTCACAACATTATCATACATGTCCTTGATGAGGGTAATGTACTTTGCTGGGACTTTGTGTTTCTCCAAGGCCCACCACATGACATTCCGTGGTATCTTATCATAGGCCTTCTCCAAGTCAATGAACACCATATGCAAGTCCTTCTTTTGCTCCCTGTATCTCTCCATAAGTTGTCGAACCAAGAAAATGGCTTCCATCGTCGACCTCCCAGGCATGAAACCAAACTGATTTTTGGTCACGTTTGTCATTCTTCTCAAGCGGTGCTCAATGACTCTCTCCCATAGCTTCATTGTATGGCTCATCAGCTTAATTCCACGGTAATTAGTACAACTCTGAACATCCCCCTTGTTCTTGAAGATTGGTACTAATATACTCCGTCTCCATTCTTCTGGCATCTTGTTTTCCCGAAAAATGAGGTTGAAAAGCTTGGTTAGCCATACTATCGCTATGTCCCCGAGGCCTTTCCACACCTCAATGGGGATACAATCAGGGCCCATCGCCTTGCCTCCTTTCATCCTTTTTAGAGCCTCCTTGACCTCAGACTCCTAGATTCGCCGCACAAAATGCATGCTGGTCTCATCAAAGGAGTCATCAAGTTCTATGGTAGAACTCTCATTCTCCCCATTGAACAGCTTGTCGAAGTACTCCCGCCACCTATGCTTAATCTCCTCATCCTTCACGAGGAGTTGGTCTGCTCCGTCCTTGAAGCATTTGACTTGGCAAATATCCCTCGTCTTCCTCTCTCAGATCTTGGCCATCTTATAGATGTCCCTTTCCCCTTCCTTCATGCCTAACCGTTGGTAGAGGCCCTCATATGCCCTACCCCTTGCTTCACCAACAGCTCGCTTTGCGGCCTTCTTCGCCATCTTGTACTTCTCTATGTTGTCTGCACTCCTATCCAAGTGCAGGCATCTGAAGCACTCTTTCTTCTCTTTAATCGCCTTCTGGACGGCATCATTCCACCACCAGGTATCCTTATCTTCACTTCTCCTTCCCCTGGACACTCCAAACTCCTCCGAGGCCACCTTACGAATGCAAGTCGCCATCTTCATCCACACATTGTCCCCATCCCCTCCTTCCTCCCAAGGGCCCTCCTTAATGACCCTCTCCCTGAACGCCTGAGCTAACTCCCCCTTGAGCTTCCACCACTTGGTTCTAGCGACTTTGGCACGCCTATCCCGCTGGACACGAGTACGAAAGCGGAAGTCAGCAACCACCAGCTTATGTTGAGGTACAACACTCTCTCCAGGTATCACCTTACAATCTAGACACGCACGCCTATCTTCTCTTCTCGAGAGGATGAAATCAATCTGGCTAGAGTGTTGACCACTACTAAAAGTCACCAGATGTGATTCTCTCTTTCTAAAGAGGGTGTTAGCTACAATCATGTCGTAGGCTAGAGCAAAGCTTAAGACATCTTCTCCTTCCTGATTCCTGGTGCCATAGCCAAAGCCCCCATGCACCCCTTCAAAACCTGTGTTAGATGTACCCACGTGGCCATTGGGGTCTCCTCCTATGAAGAGCTTCTCACCAATCGGTACACTCCTAACCATGTCTTCCAGGCCTTCCCAGAACTCCCTCTTGGTGTTCTCAGTGTGGCCTACTTGCGGGGCATACGCACTGATAACATTGAGAACTAAGTCCCCAACTACCAGCTTGACCAGGATAATCTGGTCCCCACGTCTCGTGACATCTACCACTCCATGCTTGAGGCTCTTGTTGATCAAGATGCCTACGCCATTCCTGTTTGCAGCCAACCCGGTGTACCACAGCTTGAAGCCGGTACCCTCCACCTCCTTTGCCTTCTATCCCCTCCACTTGGTTTCTTGGACGCAAAGGATATCAACACTTCTCCTCACCGCTGCATCGACTAGCTCCCAAAGCTTCCCTGTCAGGGACCCTACGTTCCAGGTACCTAAGCGGATCCTCCTAGGCTCGGCTAGCTTCCTTACCCTTCGCACTCGTCGAGTCAAATGCGAAGACCCTTGCTCATTTTCCACTACATCCGGGCGCCGATGTAGCGCGCCACTAAGGATGCGACGACCCGATCCTCGCTCACTTGCCACCGTATCCAGATCAAGATACGGCGCGCCACCAAAGGGGTGACGTCCCGGCCCTTGCCCATTTGACACCACACCCGGGTTCCGATGTGGCGCGTCGCTGAGAGGGTTACGCCCCAACAAAAATCTTTTGGGGAAAAATATTGAAATCACTTTTGGTATTTTATTTGGATTTATTTGCGATTTTATTTGCATAGGAAAGATGCGCGTTCTTTAAAATTGCATTTAGGTCCCGGAAAAATGTTCACTTTGTCCTAAATATTATTAGAGGACGGCGAAAATTTATTTCGGAATTTTTTGAGTCCGTTTATTATTTTTTCGTCCGTTTTGCTGCGTCAGTATTTAAAAAAAAGTGGAACCAACCTAGTCGGGCCGTGCCGACTAGGACTCTGCCCGGCCGGCCCCTTTAAAGGCTGAGGCCCGGCCGCCCCGCCAGCCCACCCAGGTCGCGCCGCCCTAACCCTAACCCTAGCATCACCGCCGCCGCAGCTGCTGCGCACCGCCGCCACCCGCGCCGCGCGCCACCACCCGCCCGCGCCGGACATCGCCGCCCCGCCGTCCGCCGCCCCATCGTCGGAGCTCGCCGCCGCCCCGCCGGAGTACGCTGCTGCCGCCGTCCCGTTCCACGAGGTAGCCACCGTTTTTTTAAAACCGATCGATTTTATTTCGTAAACCCTAGATCTGTTTTTTATTAGACCGGTTCTGTTTTCTCGGTTTAGTTTTTTTAGCGGACGTTCGTCCAGTCGTTCATTTTAACGAATGCTTTTCGTCTTTTAGTTACAGACAGCGAATGTTCGTTCGTTAGCTTGTTCGTCCGTTTTCTTTTCCGGGGTTTTTCCGCGATTATTTTCGATCGCGATTTCTGCCCTGATCTTCTTTTTAGTTTTTCTTTCCGCTCGTACGTCGGAATCAGGCGGTTCAAGCGCCTAGATCTTCGCCTCGAAGCCCTCTTTCCGTTTAACCAACTTGAACAAGGTTTTGATACTGTAAAATTTGACTTTAGTTCAATCTAGTAAACGGATCTTGTTTCTTTCGTAGTTTGAGTTTCGTTGCTCCGTTTGATTTGATTCTTTTTGCAAACCGGAGTTCTTCAGTTGAAATTTCTGGTTAGATCTTCTTATTTGGAGTTTTACGTGTGCATCTTTGCTTGGTTGCTTATGTATGCTATTGTTTGCTTGCGGTAGAATTCCCGGAGTGCGAAGCGTGCTACTACGAGTCCCTAGGTTTTGCGAATCATCAGCAAGGCAAGTAACACTTTGATCATACCCTTTATTACTCAGTTTTTATGCATTCGATCAAACCCTCACAGATTGCATGAGTAGGATCTCTAAACTTGTGGGTCTAGGAAGTAGATTGAGGTAGAACCTATTACCTGCATTATTTTCAAACCCTTGGGAGTTACTTCTACGTTATACTTAGGTTGCCATGCTATGCTCGTAGATGTGGATTGGGTTTGAGAGTATCCATGATGTATGTGAGATTGTTAATTAATGGTTCAACTTAAGGTGGCTACTTTCATACACATCTGGGTGGATTGGTTGCAGGGCACCTGGAGAATCCAGTGTTGTCCTAGGAAATCCCGGGGGTACCGTGTGATTTTTCCTATGGAATGCCACCCAGGCTCAAAGGGATCATAAAACTATTCATGCTAGAAACTTCCGTGTGCAGCCACACTGCCATTATGGGCTTTGGCATAGTTGAGTATTTTGTGTGAGCTCTTTCATGGAGGACTAGCAGATGTATGGGAAAGTAGGTGTACCGGTCCACCTGGGGTAAAGAGTAAATGCTTCTGAAAGACTGTGTCTCGGTCATCCGTTTCTCAAACACCATGCAGTGCGAGAAATCCAACGGAGGAGATCGAGTCTTGTGGGGAAAAGTGCGCAAACCTCTACAGATTGTACAAACTAATCATGGTTAGCCGTGTCCCCGGTTAGGGACATCTTGAGTATTTGGTACTTGAATTATTGGTTGATCTCATCACTCTAAAACTAAATTTTGCTGGGTTCTTAATGACTACTTTAATTGGGATTGAGTTGGAGGTACCTTCTCAGTGATGTTTCAACTACCATGATAGTTAAAATAAAAGTTATTCCTTTATTGTAGGGAAAAATTGGCTTTACGCAAAAACTTTAACCTTAGAGCCTCCACCAGCCATATATGCATGTAGTGTTAGCCTTTATTCTGTTACTTGCTCTACTGTGTTATCTTGCCAGTATATTCCATGTGCTGACCCATTTCGGGGTGCAACATGTTACGTTGCAGACTTTTCAGAAGAAGTGTAAGGTGTGCTAGGTCGTTTGTCATGCACTCAGCTATGCCGTTGGGGTTGATGGACTCACTTATCTTCCAAACCTTCCGCTGTTATCGTGTTAGATGGCCTTATGCCATTTTATTTTGTAATAAGTTCTCTTTTGAGACATTCGATGTAATAAGTGTGTGATTGCCACTCTGTTATAAATCCTTCAAGTACTGTGTGTGTCAGCATTACCGATCCAGGGATGACACAGAACACACAGACTTCGGTCCATTCGGATCGTGGTCGCTACAAGATGGTATCAGAGCACACGCTGAATGTAGGACACGACCACTAAGATAAACCCCTAGGTCACTCTTCTCTACTCATTTCTAACTCCTCTCCATTTTCTACTCTTTAGGATGGTGGACTGATGTCTACTACACAACCTTCTTCTTCTAGACGTTGTTGGGCCTCCAAGTGCAGAGGTTTGTAGGCAGTAGCAAATTTCCCTCAAGTGGATGACCTAAGGTTTATCAATCCGTGGGAGGTGTAGGATGAAGATGGTCTCTCTCAAACAACCCTGCAACCAAATAACAAAGAGTCTCTTGTGTCCCCAACACACCCAATACAATGGTAAATTGTATAGGTGCACTAATTCGGCGAAGAGATGGTGATACAAGTGCAATATGGATGGTAGATAAAGGTTTTTGTAAACTGAAAATATAAAAACAGCAAGGTAACTAAGGGTAAACGTGAGCATAAACGGTGTTGCAATGATAGTAGGCAAGGCTT
The DNA here is from genome assembly GCA_902687465.1 of Secale cereale. NCBI lineage: Eukaryota > Viridiplantae > Streptophyta > Magnoliopsida > Poales > Poaceae > Secale > Secale cereale. The sequence goes on along the minus strand of LR738715.1, from coordinate 523,751,623 downwards.
AGGGTTCATACTTTCACTAGTGCAAGTTCTCTCAACAAGGATAACAAAATTGGATCATATTACTAGCCCT
>LR738715.1:523722936-523750873 GCA_902687465.1 Secale cereale | reverse complement strand
GACCACTAAGATAAACCCCTAGGTCACTCTTCTCTACTCATTTCTAACTCCTCTCCATTTTCTACTCTTTAGGATGGTGGACTGATGTCTACTACACAACCTTCTTCTTCTAGACGTTGTTGGGCCTCCAAGTGCAGAGGTTTGTAGGCAGTAGCAAATTTCCCTCAAGTGGATGACCTAAGGTTTATCAATCCGTGGGAGGTGTAGGATGAAGATGGTCTCTCTCAAACAACCCTGCAACCAAATAACAAAGAGTCTCTTGTGTCCCCAACACACCCAATACAATGGTAAATTGTATAGGTGCACTAATTCGGCGAAGAGATGGTGATACAAGTGCAATATGGATGGTAGATAAAGGTTTTTGTAAACTGAAAATATAAAAACAGCAAGGTAACTAAGGGTAAACGTGAGCATAAACGGTGTTGCAATGATAGTAGGCAAGGCTTAGGGTTCATACTTTCACTAGTGCAAGTTCTCTCAACAAGGATAACAAAATTGGATCATATTACTAGCCCTCAACATGCAACAAAGAGTTACTCCAAAGTCACTAATAGCAGAGAACAAACGAACAGATTATGGTAGGGTACGAAACCACCTCAAAGTTATTCTTTCTGATCGATCTATTCAAGAGTCCGTAGTAACGTTCAATCTATCATAGAGTTCGTACTAGAATAACACCTTAAGACATAAATCAACCAAAACCCTAATGTCACCTAGATACTCCAATGTCACCTCAAGTATCCGTGGGCATGATTATACGATATTCATCACACAATCTCAGAAACATCTATTCAACCAACACATAGAACTTCAAAGAGTGCCCCAAAGTTTCTACCGGAGAGTCAAGATGAAAATGTGTGCCAACCCCTATGCATAGATTCCCAAGGTCACGGAACCCGCAAGTTGATCACCAAAACATACATCAAGTGGATCACATGATATCCCATTGTCACCACAGATAAGCACGTGCAAGACATACATCAAGTGTTCTCAAATCCTTAAAGACTCAATCCGATAAGATAACTTCAAAGGGAAAACTCAATCCATTACAAGAGAGTAGAGGGGGAGAAGCATCATAAGATCCAACTATAATAGCAAAGCTCGCAATACATCAAGATCGTGCCATCTCAAGAACACGAGAGAGAGAGAGAGAGAGAGATCAAACACATAGCTACTTGTACATACTCTCAGCCCCGAGGGTGGACTACTCCCTCCTCGTCATGGAGAGCGCCGGGATGATGAAGATAGCCACCGGAGAGGGATTTCCCCCGTCCGACAGGGTGCCAGAATGGGTGTAGATTGGTTTTCTGTGGCTACAGAGGCTTTCAGCGGCGGAACTCCCGATCTAGGTTTCTTTCTGGAGGTTTCAGTATTTATAGGAATTTTTGGAGTCGGGGCCAAGTAAAGGGGAGCTACGGGCCGTCCTCGAGATAGGGGGGCGCGCCCCCTTCCCAGGGCGTTCCCTCCACCCTCGAGGACAGCCTGTGGCTCTCCTGGCCCACCTCTTTTGCTTCGGGGGCTTCTTTTGGTCCAGAAAAAATCATAAAAAATTGGCTCGTCAATTGGACTCCCTTTGATATTCCTTTTGTGTAAAACCCTAAAACTAGATAAAAATAGAAAGTGGCATTGGGCTCTGGGTTAATAGGTTAGTCCCAAAAATCATATAAAAGTGTATAATAAAGCCCATAAGACATCCTAGAAGGATAATATAATAGCATGGAACAATCAAATATTACAGATACGTTGGAGACGTATCAGCATCCCCAAGCTTAATTCCTGCTCGTCCTCGAGTAGGTAAATGATAAAAACATAATTTTTGATGTGTAATGCTAATCAACATAGTTTTTCAATGTAATTCACTTAATTATGGCATGAATATTCAGATTTGAAAGATTCAAGATAAAAGTCTATATTGACATAAGAAATAAAAATACTTCAAGCATACTAACAAAGCAATCATGTCTTCTCAAAATACTATGGCTAAAGAAAGTTATCCCTACAAAATCATGTAGTGTTGGCTATGCTCCCTCGTTATCACACTAAGTATTCATATCATGCACAACCCCGATTTCACCCAAGCACTTGTTTTCATACTCTATCTTTTCAAACCTTTCAACTTTCACGCAATACATGAGCGTGAGCCATGGATATAGCACTATGGGTGGAATAGAGGTGGTTGTGGAGAAGAACAAAAGAGGGGAGATAGTCTCACATCGACTAGGCATATCAACGGGCTATGGAGATGCCCATCGATAGATATAAATGTGAGTGAGTAGGGATTGCCATGCAACGGATGCACTAGAGCTAAATATGAATGAAAGCTCAACAAAAGAAACTAGTGGGTGTGCATCCATATTGCTTGCTCACGAAGACCCAGGGCATTTGAGGAAGTAAATCGTAGGAATATACAAGCCAAGTTCTATAATGAAAATTCCCACTAGTATATGAAAGTGACTAAACATGAGACTCTCTATCATGAAGAACATGGTTCTACTTTGAAGCACAAGTGTGGAAAAAGATAGTAGCAATTGTCCCTTTTTTTCTTTTTTTTTTCTCTTTTTTTGGGCCTTTCTTTTTTTTGTTGGCCTTTCCTTTTTTTTCTTTTTTTTGCGGAGGGGCTTTATAGATTCAGCCTTTCCTCCCATGGGACAATGCTCTAATAATGATGATCATCACACTTTCATTACAACACGATCATTATGTTGGAAATATGCCCTAGAGGCAATAATAAATTGGTTATTATTATATTTCCTTGTTCATGATAATTGTTTATTATCCATGCTAGAATTGTATTGATAGGAAACTCAGATACATGTGTGGATACATAGACAAACACCATGTCCCTAGTAAGCCTCTAGTTGACTAGCTCGTTGATCAGCACATGGTCACGGTTTCCTGACCATGGACATCGGATGTCATTGATAACGGGATCACATCATTAGGAGAATGATGTGATGGACAAGACCCAATCCTAAGCCTAGCACAGATCGTGTAGTTCGTATGCTAAAGCTTTTCTATATGTCAAGTATCTTTTCCTTAGACCATGAGATTGTGCAACTCCCGGATACCATAGGAATGCTTTGGGTGTACCAAACGTCACAACATAACTGGGTGGCTATAAAGGTGCACTACAGGTATCTCCGAAAGTGTCTGTTGGGTTGGCACGAATCGAGACTAGGATTTTTCACTCCGTGTGACGGAGAGGTATCTCTGGGCCCACTCGATAGGACATCATCATAATGTGCACAATGTGATCAAGGAGTTGATCAAGGGATGATGTGTTACGGAACGAGTAAAGAGACTTGCCGGTAACGAGATTGAACAAGGTATCGGGATACCGACGATCGAATCTCGGGCAAGTACTGTACCGATAGACAAAGGGAATTGTATACGGGATTGATTGAATCCTTGACATCGTGGTTCATTCGATGAGATCATCGTGGAGAATGTGGGAGCCAACATGGGTATCCAGATCCCACTGTTGGTTATTAACCGGAGAGTTGTCTCGGCCATGTCTGCATGACTCCCGAGCCCGTAGGGTCTACACACTTAAGGTTCGATGATGCTAGGGTTATAGGGAAAGTATGTACGCGGTTACCGAATGTTGTTCGGAGTCCCGGATGAGATCCCGAACGTCACGAGGAGTTCCGGAATGGTCTGGAGGTAAATATTCATATATGGGAAGTCCCGTTTTGGTCACCGAAAAAGTTTCAGGCGCTATCGGTAGCGTACCGGGACCACCGGGAGGGTCTCGGGGGTCCACCGGGTGGGGCCACCGGCCCCAGAAGGCTGCGTGGGCCAAGTGTGGGAGGGGACCAGCCCCAGGTGGGCTGGTGCGCCCCCCACAAGGGCCCAAGGCGCATCAGAGAGGGGAAGGGGGCAAACCCTAGGGCAGATGGGCCCTAGGGCCCAATCTGGTGCGCCCCCCTCTTCCTCTCCCCCTCTGGCCGCCACCCTTAGATGGGATCTGAGATGGCCGCACCCCTAGGGGTGGGAAACCCTAGAGGGGGCGCAGCCCCTCCCTTCCCCCTATATATATATATGTGAGTTTTGGGGCTGCCCATAACACGGTTTTGACCTCTGTCGCTTGGCGCAGCCCTACCTCTCTCCCTCCTCGTCTCTCACAGTGCTTGGCGAAGCCCTACTGGAGTCCCGCACTCCTCCACCACCACCACGCCGTCGTGCTGCTGTTGGATGGAGTCTTCCCCAACCTCTCCCTCTCTCCTTGCTGGATCAAGGCGTGGGAGACGTCATCGGGCTGCACGTGTGTTGAACGCGGAGGCGCCGTTGTTCGGCGCTATGATCGGAATCAACCGCGATCTGAATCGCAGTGAGTACGACTCCTTCATCCGCGTTCTTGCAACGCTTCCGCATCGCGATCTACAAGGGTATGTAGATGCACTCCCTTCTCCCTCGTTGCTAGATTACTCCATAGATAGATCTTGGTGATGCGTAGGAATTTTTTTGATTTTCTGCTACGATCCCCAACAGTGGCATCATGAGCTAGGTCTATGCGTAGTATCTTGCATGAGTTGAACACAAAGTAGTTGTGGGCGTAGATCATGTCAATTCTCTTGCCGTTACTAGTCTTATCTTGATTCAGCGGCATCGTGGGATGAAGCGGCCTGGACCGACCTTACACGTACTCTTACGTGAGACTGGTTCCACCAACTGACATGCACTAGTTGCATAAGGTGGCTAGCGGGTGTCTGTATCTCCCACTTTAGTCGGACCGGATTCGATGAAAAGGGTCCTTATGAAGGGTAAATAGAAATTGGTAAGAAACGTTCTTGCTAGAAACCTATAGCAGCCACGTAAAACTTGCAACAACAATTAGAGGATGTCTAACTTGTTCTTGTAGCATGTGCCGTGTGATGTGATATGGCCAAAAGGACGTGATGAATGATATATATGTGATGTATGAGATTGATCATGTTCTTGTAATAGGAATCACGACTTGCATGTCGATGAGTGTGACAACCGGCAGGAGCCATAGGAGTTGTCTTATTTTATTGTATGACCTGCGTGTCACTAAAAACTCCATGTAATTACTTTACTTTATTGCTAACCATTAGCCATAGTAGTAGAAGTAATGTTTGGCGAGGCGACTTCATGAAGACACGATGATGGAGATCATGATGATGGAGATCATGGTGTCATGCCGGTGACGATGATGATCATGGAGCCCCGAAGATGAAGATCAAAGGAGCAAGATGATATTGGCCATATCATGTCACTATTTGATTGCATGTGATGTTTATCATGTTTTACATCTTATTTGCTTAGAACGACGGTAGTGAATAAGATGATCTCTCACTAAAATTTCAAGAATTGTGTTCCCCCTAACCGTGCACCGTTGCTAAGGTTCGTTGTTCCGAAGCACCACGTGATGATCGGGTATGATAGGTTCTAACGTTCGCATACAATGGGTGTAAGCCAGATTTACACATGCGATACACTTAGGGTTCACTTGACGAGCCTAGCATGTACAGACATGTCCTCGGAACACGGAAGACTGAAAGGTCGAACATGAGTCGTATAGAAGATACGATCAACATGAAGATGTTCACCGTTGATGACTAGTCCGTCTCACGTGATGATCGGACACGGCCTAGTCGATTCGGATCATGTATCACTTAGATGACTAGAGAGATGTCTATCTGAGTGGGAGTTCATTAGATGAACTTAATTGTCATGAACAATAGTCTAAGTTATCTTTGCAAATTATGTTGTAGACCAATAACTGCGTTGTAGCTCCCTGTTTAATACGATCCTAGAGAAAGACTAAGTTGAAAGATATTGTAAGCAATGATGCGGACTGGGTCCGTAGTCCAAGGAGTGTCCTCACTGCTGCACAGAAAGCTTACGTCTTTGATGCACCGCTCGATGTGCAAACCCCTACAACGTTGTCTGTGGATGTTGTGAACACCTGACATACACGTCCTGATGACTACTTGATAGTTTAGTGCACCATACTTTACGGCTTAGAATCGGGATTCCAATGATGTTTTGAACGTCATAGAACATATGAGATGTTCTAAGAGCTGAAATTGGGATTTTAGGCTCATGCCCGTGTTGAGAGGTATGAGACCTCTGACAAGTTCTTTTGCCAAAAAGATGGAGGAGAATAGCTCAACTAGTGAGCATGTACTAAGAATGTCTGGGTGCTAAAATCACTTTAACCAAGTGGGAGTTAATCTTCCAGATGAGATAGTGGTTGACGGAATTCTCTAGACACTATCACCAAGCTACTAGAACTTCGTGATGAACTATGACATGCAAAGGATGGAGATGATCCCGGAGCTATTAGCGGTGCTTAAGACCGCAAAAGTAGAAATCAAGAAGGAGCATCAAGTGTTGATGGTTTAACAAGACCACTAGTTTCAAAAGGGGCAAGGGCTAGAAGGGAAACTTCATGAATGGCAAACCAGTTGTCGCTCTAATGAAGAAACCCAAGGTTGAACCCAAACCTCGAGACTAAGTGCTTCTATTGTAAGGGGAACGGTCACATGGTAGCGGAACTTCCACAAATACATGATAGATAAGAAAGTTGGCAACTTCAACAAAGTATATTTGATATACGTATTATTGATGTGTACCTTACTAGTACTCCTTGTAGTATCTGGGTATTGGATACCGGTTCAGTTGCTATTATTAGTGACTTGAAGCAAAAGCTACAGACTGAACGGAGACTAGCTAAGGGTGAGGTGACGATGTGTGTTGGAAGTGTTTCCAAGGTTGATAAGATCACCATCGCACGCCCCTTCTACCTTTGGGATTAGTGTTGAACCTAGATAAATGTTATCAGGTGTCTACGTTGAGCATGAATATGATTAGATCATGTTCATTGCAATATGGTTATTCATTTAAGTTGGAGAATAATGGTTATTCTGTTTACATGAATAATACCTTTATGGTCATGCACCCAATGGTTTATTGAATCTCGATCATGGTAATACACATGATAATAATATTAATGCCAAAAGATGTAGAGTTAATAATGATAGTACCACTTTCTTGTGGCACTGCCGCTTAGGTCATTTTGGCATAAAATGCATGAAGAAACTCCATGCTGATGGATGTTTGGAGTCACTTGATTTTGAATCGCTTGACACATGCGAGCCATGCCTCATGGGCAGGATGACTGAGATCCCGTTTTCAGGTACAATGAAACGGGCAAGTGACTTGTCGGAAGTCACACATACTGATGTGTGTGATCCAATGAGAATTAAGGCGTGTGGTGGATATCATTATTTTCTCATCTTCACTGCGATTTGAGTATATATGGTTATATTTACATAATGAAGCAAAAGTCTGAAAACGTTTGAAAAGTTCAAGCAATTTCAGAGTGAAGTTAAGAATCATCATAACAAGAATATCATATTCCTACGATCTGATAAAGGGGAGATTTTCTGAATTATGAGTTTGGCAATCACTCAAGACAGTGTGGAATTGTTTCGCAGTTGAAGCCACCTAGAACACCACAGCGTAATGGTGTGTCCGGACGTCGTAATCGAACCTTATGAGATATGGTGCGATCTATGATGTCTCTTACCGATACACCGCTATTATTTTGAGGTTATGCATTAGACACAGTTGCATTCACTTTATATAGGGCACCATCTAAGTCCGTTGAGACAACGCCATATGAACTATGGTTTGGCAAGAAACCAAAGTTGTCATTTTCTTAATGTTTGGGGCTGCGATGCTTATGGCTTCAGCCGGAGAAAGCTCGAACCCAAAGCGGACAAATACATCTTCATAGAGTACCCAAAGGTAACATTTGGGTATACCTACTATCTCAGATCCAAGGGCAAAAATGTTTGTCGCTAAGAATGGGTCCTTTCTCGAGAAGGAGTTTCTCTCGAAAGATTTGAGTGGGAGGAAGATAGAACTTGATGAGGTTGTCGAACCCTCACTTCAACCGGAGAGTAGTGCAACACAGAAAGATGTTTCTGTGAAACCTACGACTGTTGAAGAGGAAACTAATGATAGTGATCATGAAGCTCCAGATCAAGTTGCTATCGAACCTCGTAGGTCGACAAGGATATGTACTACTCCTGACTGGTACGGTGATCCTGTCTTAGAAGTCATGTTGTTGGACAATAATGAACCTACGAACTATGGAGAAGCGATGGTGGGCCCGTATTCCGACAAATGGTTAGAAGCCGAGAAATCTGAGATAGGATCCATGTATCAAAACAAAGTATGGACTTCGGTGGACTTGCCCGATGATTGGCAAGCCATTGAGATAAATGGATCTTTAAGAAGAAGACGGACGTGGACGGTAATGTCACCGTCTATGAAGCTCGACTTGTGGCAAAGAGTTTTTCACAAGTTCAAGGAGTTGACTACGATGAGATTTTCTCACCCGTAGCGATGCTTAAGTCCGCCGGAATCATGTTAGCATTAACTGCATTTATGAAATCTGGCAGATGGATGACAAAACAAGTTTCCTTACCAGCTTTCATAAGGAAAGGTTGTATGTGATACAATCAGAAAGGTTTTGTCGATCCTAAGGATGCTAAAAGGTATGCTAGCTCCAGCGATCCTTCCATGGACTGGAGCAAGCATCTCGGAGTCGGAATATATGCTTTGATGGAGTGATCAAAGTTTTTGGGTATACAAAGTTTGATAGAAACTTGTATTTACAATAAAGTGAGTGGGAGCACTACAACATTTCTGATAAGTATATGTGAATGACATATGGTTGATCCGAAATGATGTAGAATTTCTGGAAAGCATAAAGGGTTGTTTGAAAGGAGTTTTTCAAAGGAAGACCTGGATAAAGCTACTTACATAATTGGGCATCAAGATCTATAGAGATAGATCAAGATGCCTGATGATACTTTCAAAAGGAACACACACCTTTGACATGATTTTGAAGGAGTTCAAAATAGATCAGTCAAAGAAGGAGTTCTTACCTGAGTTATAAGGTGTGAAGTTGAGTAAGACTCAAAGCTTGACCACGGCAGAAGAAAGAGGAAGGACGAAGGTCCTCCCCTATGCTTTTGTCATAGGCTCTATACGGTATGCCATGCTGAGTACCGCACCTGATGTGTGCCTTGCCACATGTCTGGCAAGAGGGTACAAAGGTGATCCAGGAGTGGATCACTAGATAGTGGTCAAAATTATCCTTAGAGAAATAAGGAAATGTTTCTCGGTTATGGAGGTGATAAAGAGTTCGATGTAAAGAGTTACGTCGATGCAAGCTTAACACCTATCCGGATAACTCTAAGTAGAGATACCGGATAAGTATAATGGAGCAACAGTTTGGAATAGCTCCAAGTGGAACGTGTTAGTAGCATCTACGACATGACATAAAGTTTTGCGAAGTACATAGGGATCTGAATGTTGTAGACCCGTTGACTACAACCTCTCTCACAAGCATAACATGATCAAACCCATAACTCATTGAGTGCTAATCACATATTGATGTGAACTAGATTACTGACTCTAGTAAACTCTTTGGATGTTGGTCACATGGCGATGTGACCTTTGAGTGTTAATCACATGGCGATGTGAACTAGATTATTGACTCTAGTGCAAGTGGGAGACTGTTGGAAATATTCCCTAGAGGCAATAATAAATTGGTTATTATTATATTTCCTTGTTCATGATAATTGTTTATTATCCATGCTAGAATTGTATTGATAGGAAACTCAGATACATGTGTGGATAGATAGACAAACACCATGTCCCTAGTAAGCCTCTAGTTGACTACCTCGTTGATCAATATATGGTCACGGTTTCCTGACCATGGACATTGGATGTCGTTGATAATGGGATCACATCATTAGGAGAATGATGTGATGGACAAGACCCAATCCTAAGCCTAGCACAGATCGTGTAGTTTGTATGCTAAAGCTTTTCTATATGTCAAGTATCTTTTCCTTAGACCATGAGATTGTGCAACTCCCGGATACCGTAGGAATGCTTTGGGTGTACCAAACGTCACAACATAACTGGGTGGCTATAAAGGTGCACTACAGGTAATTCCGAAAGTGTCTGTTGGGTTGGCACGAATCGAGACTGGGATTTGTCACTCCGTGTGACGGAGAGGTATCTCTGGGCCCACTCGGTAGGACATCATCATAATATGCACAATGTGATCAAGGAGTTGATCACGGGATGATGTGTTACAGAACAAGTAAAGAGACTTGCCGGTAACGAGATTGAACAAGGTATCGGGATACCGACGATCGAATCTCGGGCAAGTACTGTACCGATAGACAAAGGGAATTGTATACGGGATTGATTGAATCCTTGACATCGTGGTTCATCCGATGAGATCATCGTGGTGAATGTAGGAGCCAACATGGGTATCCAGATCCCGCTGTTGGTTATTGACCGGAGAGTTGTCTCGGCCATGTCTGCATGACTCCCGACCCCGTAGGGTCTACACACTTAAGGTTCGATGACGCTAGGGTTATAGGGAAAGTATGTACGCGGTTACCGAATGTTGTTCGGAGTCCCGGATGAGATCCCGGACATCACGAGGAGTTTCGGAATGGTCCGGAGGTAAAGATTCATATATGGGAAGTCCCGTTTTGGTCACCGAAAAAGTTTCGGGCACTATCGGTAGCGTACCGGGACCACCGGGAGGGTCCCGGGGGTCCACCGGGTGGGGCCACCGGCTCCAGAAGGCTGCGTGGGCCAAGTGTGGGAGGGGACCAGCCCCAGGTGGGCTGGTGCGCCCCCCACAAGGGCCCAAGGCGCATCAGAGAGGGGAAGGGGGCAAACCCTAGGGCAGATGGGCCCTAGGGCCCAATCTGGTGCGCCCCCTCTCTCTCTCCCCCTCTCGCCGCCACCCTCAGATGGGATCTGAGGTGGCCGCACCCCTAGGGGTGGGAAACCCTAGAGGGAGCGCAGCCCCTCCCTTCCCCCTATATATATGTGAGTTTTGGGGCTGCCCATAACACAGTTTTGACCTCTGTCGCTTGGCGCAGCCCTACCTCTCTCCCTCCTCGTCTCTCGCAGTGCTTGGCGAAGCCCTGCTGGAGTCCCGCTCTCCTCCACCACCACCACGCCGTCGTGCTGCTGTTGGATGGAGTCTTCCCCAACCTCTCCCTCTCTCCTTGCTGGATCAAGGCATGGGAGACGTCATCGGGCTGCACGTGTGTTGAACGCGGAGGCGCCGTTGTTCGGCGCTAAGATCGGAATCAACCGCGATCTGAATCGCAACGAGTACGACTCCTTCATCCGCGTTCTTGCAACGCTTCCGCATCGCGATCTATAAGGGTATGTAGATGCACTCCCTTCTCCCTCGTTGCTAGATTACTCCATAGATAGATCTTGGTGATGCGTAGGAATTTTTTTTGATTTTCTGCTACGATCCCCAACACATTACAACTCGATACTACAACAAAGTATGACTCTATATGAATGGCTCCGGCGGTGTACCGGTATGTGCAATGAAACAAGAGTGACATGTATGAAAAGTTATGCATGGTGGCCTTGCCACAAATACGATGTCAACTACATGATCATGCATGGCAATATGACAATATGATGCGTGTCATATGAACGGAACGGTGGAAAGTTGCATGGCAATATATCTCGGAATGGCTATGGAATTGCCATGATAGGTAGGTATGGTGGCTGTTTTTAGGAACAATATGGTGGCTGTTTTGAGGAAGGATATATAGTGGGTTTATGGCACAGGCGAAAGTTGCGCGGTACAAGAGAGGCTAGCGATGGTGGAAGGGTGAGAGTGCGTATAATCCATGGACTCAACATTAGTCATAAGAACTCATATACTTATTGCAAAAATCTATGAGTCATCAAAACAAAAACGCATGCTCCTAGGGGGGAGGTTGGTAGGAGTTAACCATCGCGCACCCCCAACCTCCACACAAAGGTTGACACTTTACAAATACCTCATGCTCTAACTTCGTCACATAGCGGTTCACCATACGTGCATGCTACGGGAATCACTAACCTTAACACAAGCATTTCTCAATTTCATAATAACTCCACTATCATGACTCTAATATCACTATCCTCATATCCCAAAACAATTATCAAGCATCCAACTTCTCATCATATTCAATGCACTTAGTGTGAAAGTTTTTACTACATTGATATTGGATGTCTATCATGTGAAGACTAGTTTTATAGCCTATGCACATTACCATGCTGTTTTAACAGACTCTCAAAAGGATATAAGTGAAGCATGAGAGTTCATCTATTTCTTCAAAATAAAACCACCACTGCGCTCTAACAGATATAAGTGAAGCACTAGAGCAAACAAGAAACTACTCCAAAAGATATAAGTGAAGATCAATGAGTAGTTGAATAATTATGTAACTATGTGAAGACTCTCTAACATTTAAGAACTTTAGATCTTGGGTATATACAAACAACAAGCAAAACAAAATAAACTAAATTGACGCTCCAAGCAAAACACATATCATGTGGTGAATAAAAATATAGCTCCGAGTATAGTTACCGATGGATGAAGACGAAAGAGGGGATGCCTTCCCGGGGCATACCCAAGCTTAGGCTTTTGATTATCTTGAATTTACTTGGGGTGCCATGGGCATCCCCAAGCTTAGGCCTTTGCTACTCCTTGTTCCATAGTCCATCAAAGCAATACTCAAAACTTGAAAACTTCACAACACAAAACTTAGGCAAAAATTCTCGTGAGCTCCGTTAGTATAAGAAAGCAAACCACTACTCAAAGGTACATCAATGAATTCATTTTTTGTTTATATTGGTGTTAAACCTACTGTATTCCAACTTCTCTATGGTTCATACTTCCCAATACTACTCATAGATGCATTGAAATAAGCAAACAACACACGAAAAATAGAATCTGTCAAAGACAGAACAGTCTGTAGTAATATGCAGGGTTCGCCTACTTATGGAACTCCAAAAAATTCAAACTAAATTGGTAAATTTTCGCAAATTTTCTACCATCATATGCAAAAAGAATCAGCTAAAAATCACGCACCAATAAAATCTGAAGACTACTTTAGCGAGCGCTAACAATTCTGTTTTTCACAGCAAGATCATATAAACTTCACACAAGTCTTCCCAAAGGTTCTACTTAGCACAAACACTAAACAAAACATGAAACCACATCTAATAAGAGGCTAGATGAAATATTTATTCCCTAACAGCAATAGAAAAATATAAAGTTGGGTTGCCTCCCAACAAGCGCTATCGTTTTACGCCCCTAGCTAGCCATAACGATGCTCACATAAAAGATAAGAATTGAAACATAACGGGAGCATCATGAAGCATATGAATAGCGCATTTAAGTCTAACCCACTTCCTATGCATAGGGATTTTGTAAGCAAACAACTTATGGGAACGATAATCAACTAGCATAGGAAAGCAAAACAAGCATAGCTTCAAAACTTTGAGCACATAGAGAGGAAACTTGATATTATTGCAATATGTAGAAGCATATGATCCTCTCTCATAATAATTTTCAGTAGCATAATGAATGAATTCAACAATATAACCAACACATAAAGCATTCTTTTCATGATCTACTTGCATAGAAATTTTACTACTCTCCACATAAGCAAATATATTCTCATCAATAGTAGTGGGAGCAACTTCAACAAAATAACTATCATGTGAAGCATAATCCAATTGAAAACTAAAATCATGATGACAAGTTTCATGGTTATCATTATTCTTAATAGCATACAAGTCATCACAATAATCATCATAAATGGCAACTTTGTTCTCATAATCAATTGGAACCTCTTCCGAAATAGTGGATTCATCACTAAATAAAGTCATGCCCTCTCCAAATCCACTTTCTAAGTATAATCATCATAAATAGGAGGCATGCTATCATCATAATAAATATTATCATCAAAACTTGGGGGACTAAAAATATCATCTTCATCAAACATAGCTTCCCCAAGCTTGTGACTTTGCATATCATTAGCATCATGGGTATTCAAAGAATTCGTACTAACAACATTGCAATCATGCTCATCATGCACATATTTTATGCCAAGCATTCTATGTAATTCTTCTTCTAGTACTTGAGCACAATTTTCCTTCCCATCATTTTCACGAAAGATATTAAAATGATGAAGCATATGAGGTAACCTCAATTCCATTTTTTTGTAGTTTTCTTTTATGAACGAAACTAGTGATAAAACAAGAAACTAAAAGATTCGATTGCAAGATCTAAAGATATACCTTCAAGCACTAACCTCCCCGGCAACGGCGCCAAAAGAGCTTGATGTCTACTACACAACCTTATTCACATAGACATTGTTGGGCCTCCAAGTGCAGAGGTTTGTAGGACAGTAGCAAAATTCCCTCAAGTGGATGACCTAAGGTTTATCAATCCGTGGGAGGTGTAGGATGAAGATGGTCTCTCTCAAACAGCCCTGCAACCTAATAACAAAGAGTCTCTTGTGTCCCCAACACACCCAATACAATGGTAAATTGTATAGGTGCACTAGTTCGGCGAAGAGATGGTGATACAAGTGCAATATGGATGGTAGATAAAGGTTTTTGTAAACTGAAAATATAAAAACAGCAAGGTAACTAAGGGTAAACGTGAGCATAAACGGTGTTGCAATGATAGTAGGCAAGGCCTAGGGTTCATACTTTCACTAGTGCAAGTTCTCTCAACAAGGATAACATAATTAGATCATATTACTAGCCCTCAACATGCAACAAAGAGTCACTCCAAAGTCACTAATAGCGGAGAACAAACGAACAGATTATGGTAGGGTACGAAACCACCTCAAAGTTATTCTTTCTGATCGATCTATTCAAGAGTCCGTAGTAACGTTCAATCTATCATAGAGTTCATACTAGAATAACACCTTAAGACACAAATCAACCAAAACCCTAATGTCACCTAGATACTCCAATGTCACCTCAAGTATCCGTGGGCATGATTATACGATATGCATCACACAATCTCAGAAACATCTATTCAACCAACACATAGAACTTCAAAGAGTGCCCCAAAGTTTCTACCGGAGAATCAAGACGAAAACGTGTGCCAACCCCTATGCATAGATTCCCAAGGTCACGGAACCCGCAAGTTGATCACCAAAACATACATCAAGTGGATCACATGATATCCCATTGTCACCATAGATAAGCACGAGCAAGACATACATCAAGTGTTCTCAAATCCTTAAAGACTCAATCCGATAAGATAACTTCAAAGGGAAAACTCAATCCATTACAAGAGAGTAGAGGGGGAGAAGCATCATAAGATCCAACTATAATAGCAAAGCTCGCGATACATCAAGATCGTGCCATCTCAAGAACATGAGAGAGAAAGATCAAACACATAGCTACTGGTACATACCTTCAGCCCCGAGGGTGGACTACTCCCTCCTCGTCATGGAGAGCCCCGGGATGATGAAGATAGCCACCGGAGAGGGATTCCCCCCCCTCCGGCAGGGTGCCAGAACGGGTGTAGATTGGTTTTTAGTGGCTACAGAGGCTTTCGGCGGCGGAACTCCCGATCTAGGTTTCTTTCTGGAGGTTTCAGTATTTATTGGAATTTTTGGAGTCGGGGCCAAGTAAAGGGGAGCTACGGGCCGTCCTCGAGATAGGGGGGCGCGCCCCCCTTCCCAGGGCGCGCCCTCCACCCTCGATGGCAGCCCGTGGCTCTCCTGGCCCACCTCTTTTGCTTCGGGGGCTTCTTTTGGTCCAGAAAAAATCATAAAAAATTGGCTCGTCAATTGGACTCCGTTTGATATTCCTTTTCTGTAAAACCCTAAAACAGGAGAAAAACAGAAACTGGCACTGGGCTCTGGGTTAATAGGTTAGTCCCAAAAATCATATAAAAGTGTATAATAAAGCCCATAAGACATCCTAGAAGGATAATATAGTAGCATGTAACAATAAAAAATTATAGATACATTGGAGACGTATCATGGACCCAAGGAACAAGTTCACTCAACCGGATGAAGACACACCTTTTGGACGACACTTGAAGGAAGTCACTAGGCACCTGAACATCGGAATACCAAGCTTCATCGGGACCTACACCGCCACTTTAACAGAAGAGGAGCGATGGAATATTCAAGTTCAAATTCTCGGGAGGACATTCGCACCATCCACTAAGCCCATAGAGTTTTCCTTTGATGCACCAACCTGGAGCCTAGGTAAGAGTATGGCAGCCCACGTTGCCATGGGACGTATTGGAGAAGTCTACAAGCAGGAGCTGAAGGACACCATCTACCAGATATGTGGACTCCGAGATGAGCAATGGGGCATGATCAGCATTCAGAAGGACATGTCCATTGCAGCGTTCATCCAAGAGTTAAACCATCACATTCGTCGACAGGAGCACGAGATGTGCGCAGGCATGATAGATTTGAAGAAGGCGTTAACCAGGAACTCGGAGCTAGAAGAGGAACTCAAATATACACGTGACGGATACGAGGAGGAGATGACAATACTTGTGGAGAAGAATGACGACCTGACAAGGAAGCTATGAGTATTCATGGGAGATCCAGCGCCAGAAGGAGAAGAAGAAGAAGAACCTGAGGAGATTCGTTCTGAAGACTACATCATCATCGACGACACCGACTCAGACCCGGATGATAGTGATGATGACTATGAAGATGAAGCTGGAGCAGATGTCATGGAATCTTCCGCCGATCAAAATTTCTAGATGACCACCATATGACTAGTAGTTTTCCCTCATAAAGTAGAATTTAGAGCACTTTTGTGACGTTAGTTAGATCTTTTTTATGCCCTTGCTTGAAATTGATTGGTGTGATATGATTGTGTTTGCCTCATGTGCATATGGGTAGTGAATTTTCCCCTAGACCCCATTTCTATTCTAATCTCTTCCCTCTAAACCCATCAGATGCCTCCGAGACGTGAGCCCGGATTTTAGTTTCCCCCTGAGCTAACTCAGTTGATCATGCAGCAGAACACTTTGATGCAACTTCTTGTCCAGAACAACCAGAACAATCAGAACAACAACAACAACCCTCCTCCACCACCACCAGTGGACAACCTAGCCCGTTTCGTAAGGTTGCAGCCACTAGTGTTTTCTAGTAGCATTGAGCCAATAGTTGCTGATGACTGGCTACGCAAGATTGGAAGGGAGTTGACCACCGCGAACTGCACGGATGCTGAGAAGGTGCGTTTTGCCGCACATCAATTGGCTGGACCAGCAGCAGCATGGTGGGAGAATTACACAACCACTTTTCCTATAGCCAATGTCACTTGGGATCAGTTTCAGCAAGCTTTTCGCACCGCCCATGTCTCAACTGGATCCATGAGCATGAAGAAGCGCGAGTTTCGCAACTTACGCCAAGGAAATCGTACTATAGCTCAGTACGTAGACGAGTTTAGTACACTATCTCGCTATGCCCCTGACGATGTGGCCATAGATGCCGCGAAGCAGGAGAAGTTTATGGAAGGGCTGAATGATGAGATGAGCATACAGTTGATGGTGGCAACATTCAACAACTACCAGGAGTTGGTAGACAAGGCTCTTATGATTGAAGGGAAGCAGCAACAGACTGAGAGCCACAAGAGGAAGTATGGACAAGGAAAGAATAATTTTGGGGCCCAACAGAAGCCCCGTTTCACCCCGAACTCGGGAGGATACACCCTTAACCATGGAAGCCACACCCATAATGGAGGAAGTTCTCATAACCACAATGGCTCCAAGAATGGGAATGGGAATGGAGCAAGCAATAATCAGAACCGCTCTACTCCATCCACACCCACCAAGAGGGATTTAAGTCACATTACCTGTTTCAAGTGCGGGATGAATGGACACTATGCCGGAGAGTGCCCTGAAGCGAAGAATGGGAACAACAATGGAAGCGCTGGGAAGAAGCCCAACCCTGTCAACAAGGGACAAGTGAACCACGTGACCGTGGAGGAGGTTGAAGAGCAGCCTGATGCAGTTGTCCGTAAGTTTTTGGTTAAGTCATTTACCGCAGTAGTTCTTTTCGATACTGGTGCATCGCATTCACACATTTCAAGGGGATTCGTGAATAGATATAAATTACCCACCCAAGTCCTTAAGACCCCCATGTCAGTAAGTTCCCCAGGAGCAGAGTATATGGCAAGTCAAGGATGTTTTCAGATGCCATTGACCATTGGATGCCATGTTTTCCCCTCAGACCTAATAGTTTTGGAGTCACAAGGGTTGGATGTGATCCTAGGTATGGATTGGCTATCCCGGTATGGAGGGAACATCGATTGTGCTAGTAAGTCGATTTTACTTACCACCCCAGAGGGAAAAAGGATCAAGTATGTATCTAGGCATTCACCTAGGAGGACACAAGTAAATTCTCTCTTGGGAGTTGTTCAGGAAGAAGTGCATATAGTAAAGGATTACCCAGATGTATTTCCAGAGGAGCTACCAGGCATACCGCCGGATAGGGACATTGAGTTTTTGATAGAGCTATTGCCAGGCACTGGACCAATATCGAAGAGACCGTACCGGATGCCAGCGAATGATCTGGAGGAGATCAAGAAGCAGATTAAGGAGTTATTGGAGAAAGGATTTATTCGACGAAGTTCATCACCTTGGGGAGCCCCAGAGCTTTTGGTCGAGAAGAAGGATGGATCTGTAAGGATGGTCGTTGATTATCTGGCCCCGAACGAAGTGACAATTAAGAATAAGTACCCGCTGCCGATGATCAATGATTTGTTCGACCAACTTCAAGGAGCTAAAGTATTCTCCAAGATTGATCTACGATCAGGATACCACCACTTGAAGATCCGAGAGAAGGATATACCTAAGACAACCTTCACCACAAGGTATGGGCTATATGAGTATACAATTATGTCATTTGGATTGACTAACGCCCCTGCCTATTTCATGAGTATGATGAATAAGGTATTCATGGAGTTCTTGGATAAATTTGTCATGGTATTCATTGATGATATTTTGGTGTACTCAAAGAACGAAGAGGAACACGAGGAGCATTTTCTTTTGGTTCTTGAGAAGCTCAGAGAACATCAGTTATATGCCAAGTTCAGCAAATATGAGTTTTGGTTGAAGGAAGTTGGATTCTTAGGACATGTTATATCAGGAGAAGGTATAGCAGTGGATCCTGTCAAGGTACAGGCAGTCACTGAGTGGATGGCACCCACCTCTGTTGGAGAAATCCGCAGTATTCTTGGACTCGCGGGATATTATAGGAGATTCATAGAGAATTTCTCCAAGATTGCAAAGCCTATGACGGCATTGTTGAAGAAGGACACAAATTTTCATTGGACTGAAGAGTGCAAAGAAATTTTCCAGGAGTTGAAGAAACATTTGACGACAGCCCCAGTGCTGATCTTGCTAGATATACGCAAGGATTTCCAAGTTTATTGCGATGCTTCATGCTTAGGACTTGGACGAGTACTTATGCAGGATGTAAGAGTTGTTTCTTATGCATCTCGTCAACTTCGACCGCACGAGTTGAATTATGCTACACATGATTTGGAGTTAGCAACAGTGGTGCATGCGCTCAAAACCTGGAGACATTTCCTTATTGGGAATCGTTGTGACGTGTACACGGATCACAAGAGTTTGAAGTACATTTTCACTCAGAAGGAGCTGAACCTCAGATATACGAGATGGTTGGAACTCATAAAGGATTATGATATGAAGCTGCACTATCATCCAGGCAAGGCCAATGTCGTTGCAGACGCTTTGAGCCAGAAGAGTTATGCCAATACCCTAGTAAAAGGAGGATTGCCAAAGGAGTTAACAGAAGATCTCAGGGAGCTTCGTTTGGAGATAGTTCCTAGAGGATTTGTTGCAACACTGGAGGTTCAGTCAACATTATTGGGAAAGATACGAGAAGCTCAGAAGGAAGACAAAGAGATTGCCGAAATAAAGGAGAAGATGAGTGAAGGAAAAGTCAAGGGTTTTCGTGAGGATGAGCACGACACCATGTGGTTTGAGGACCGAATCTATGTGCCCAACGCCGAGATCAGGAAGCTGATACTATAGGAAGCACATGATTCACCATACTCGATACACCCCGGAAACACTAAGATGTATTTGGATTTGAAGGAACGTTTCTGGTGGACAAGAATGAAGAAAGACATTGCCGAGTATGTAGCCGTATGTGATGTATGTCAGAGAGTAAAGGCAGAACATCAGAAGCCAGCAGGATTACTACAGCCTATGCCGATACCCGAATGGAAGTGGGATAAGCTTGGCATGGACTTTATCACCGGATTACCCAGGACCCAATCGGGTTATGACTCAATCTGGGTAGTAGTGGATCGCTTGACCAAAGTAGCCCACTTTATCCCTGTGAAAACCACGTACACCAGTGCGAAGTTGGCCAAGATATACATGACCAGGATCGTATGTCTGCACGGAGTTTCGAGGACCATCGTATCAGATAGAGGAACACAGTTTACATCAAAGTTTTGGCATCAACTACACCAGAATTTGGGAACCAGGCTAGAGTTCAGTACAACCTTTCACCCACAGACTGATGGACAGACCGAGAGAGTCAATTAGATTCTGGAGGACATGTTGAGAGCTTGCGCGCTAAATTATGGATCTAGTTGGGATGACAACTTGCCCTACACGGAGTTTTCATACAACAATAGCTACCAGGCCATTTTGAAGATGGCACCGTTCGAATCATTGTACGGGAGGAGATGCCGAACGCCATTGATGTGGGATGAAGTCAGAGATCGTCAGTTATTCGGACCAGATCTGATCAAAGAGTCAGAAGAGAAGGTTAAGCTGATTCGAGATAGACTGAAGGTAGCTCAGTCCAGGCAGAAGAGTTATTTAGACTCGAAGCACAAGGAGGTAGTTTATGAAATTGGAGAAAGAGCGTACCTGAGAGTGTCACCTCTACGAGGAGTTAAACATTTCGGAGTTAAATGAAAGTTAGCCCCGAGATTTGTAGGGCCATACCGTGTTTTGGAATGCATGGGAGAGGTTGCCTACAAGTTAGAGTTATCCGAAGGATTTTCAGGATTTCGTGACATGTTTCACGTCTCTCAGCTTAAGAAGTGCTATGCTGAGATGGCCGATATTCCTCTAAGAGACACAGTGCCCCTGGAAGCAATTCAGTTGGATAGTGATCTAACTTACGAGGAGAAACCGGTTAGGATCCTCGAGCATGCAAGCAGAGTCACCCGCAGCAAGGTTATCATGTTTTGCAAAGTTCAGTGGAGCCACCATACTGAAGATGAAGCCACCTGGGAACGAGAGGATGATGTATGCAAGGACCACCCACACCTATTTTCTAGCCAACCCGAATCTCGAGGGTGAGATTCATCCTAAGGGGGGTAGGTTTGTAACATCCCAAATTTTCAATTTGGAATGTTATACATAGATCATGTTGCATAGCATATTTTTATTGCATTCGTGTGTGGAGATCCTCGAAATTCTAAGCAACTCAAGGACCCACGGAAGAGTTGGGGATTTTACCGTTTCCGTATTTGAGTTTTTCTCAAATACCGGTACGAGGATCACTTTGGTTTTAATTATTTTTCTCTCCGAATATATTTCATAATAATATATATGAGCAGAGATAATATGACTTCTCCAAAATAAAAGAAATATTGGAGGAAAAAAAATATTAAAATCACTTTTGGTATTTTATTTGGATTTATTTGCGATTTTATTTGCATAGGAAAAATGCGCATTTTTCAAAATTGCATTTAGGCCCAGGAAAAATGTTCACTTTGTCCTAAATATTATTAGAGTCCGTTTAGTATTTTTTTTCGCCCATTTTTGCTGCGTTAGGATTTTTTTAAAAAAAAAGTGGAACCGACCTAGTCGGGCCGTGTCTGACTAGGACTCTGCCCGACACGGCCCCTTTAAAGGCCGAGGCCCGGCACGACCCCTTTAAAGGCCGAGGCCCGGCTGCCCCGCCAGCCCACCCCAGGCTGCGCCGCCCCTAACCCTAACCCAAGCGCCGCTGCCGCCCTAAGCCGCCGCCGCCGCCGCCACCCGTGCCGCGCACCGCCACCCGCCTGCGCCGGATGCCGCCGCCCCGTCGTTCGTCGCCCCATCGCCGGAGCTCCACCGCCGCCCCGCCGGAGTACGCGGCCGCCGCCGCCCCGCCGGAGTACGCCGCCGCTGCCGTCCCGTTCCATGAGGTAGCCGCCGGTTTTTTCTTAAGACCGATCGGTTTTATTTCGTAAACCCTAAATCTGTTTTTTTATTAGATCGGTTCGGTTTTCTCGGTTTAGTTTATAGAGGACGTTCATCCGTTTGTTCATTTTAACAAATGCTTTTCGTCTTTATGTTACAAACAGCGAACGTTCGTTCGTTAGCCTGTTCGTCCGTTTTTTCCTTTTCAGGGTTTTTCCACGATTATTTTCGATCGTGATTTCTGCCCTGATCTTCTTTTTAGTATTTCTTTTCGCCCGTAAGTCGGAATCAGGCGATTCAAGCACCTAGATCTTCGCCTCAAAGCCCTCTTTCCATTTAACCAACTTGAACAAGGTTTTGATACTGTAAAATTTGACTTTAGTTCAATCTAGTAAATAGATCTTGTTTCTTTCGTAGTTTGAGTTTCGTTGCTCCGTTTGATTTGATTCTTTTTGCAAACCGGAGTTCTTCAGTTGAACTTTCTGGTTAGATCTTCTTATTTGGAGTTTTAGCTGTGCATCTTTTCTTGGTTGCTTATGTATGCTATTGTTTGCTTGTGATAGAATTTTCGGAGTGCGAAGCGTGCTACTACGAGTCCCTAGGTTTTGCGAATCCTCAGCAAGGCAAGTAACACTTCGATCATACCCTTTATTACCCAATTTTTATGCATTAGATCAGACCCTCAGACATTTCATGAGTAGGATCTCTAAACTTGTGGGGTCTGGGAAGTAGATTGAGGTAGAACCTATTACCTACATTATTTTCAAACCCTTGGGAGTTACTTCTATGTTATGCTTAGGTTGCCATGCTATGCTCGTAGACGTGGATTGGGTTTGAGAGTATCTATGACGGATGTGAGATTGTTAATTAATGGTTCAACTTAAGGTGGCTACTTTAATACACATCTGGGTGGATTGGTTGCAGGGCACCTGGAGAATCCAGTGTTGTCCTAGGAAATCCCGGGGGTACCATGTGATTTTTCCTATGGAATGCCACCCAGGCTCAAAGGGATCATAAAACTATTCATGCTAGAAACTTCCGTGTGCAACCAAAATGCCATTATGGGCTCTGGCATAGTTGAGTATGTTGTGTGAGCTCTTTCGTGGTGGACTAGAAGATGTAGGGGAAAGTAGGCGTACCGGTCCACCTGTGGTAAAGAGTAAATGCTTCTGAAAGACTGTGTCTCGGTCATCCGTTTCTAAAACACCATGCAGTGCGAGAAATCCAACGAAAGAGATCGAGTCTTGTGGGGAAAAGTGCGCAAACCTCTGCAGAGTGTACAAACTAATCATGATTGGCTGTGTCCCCGGTTATGGACATCTTGAGTATCTGGTACTTGAATTATTGGTTGATCTCATCACTCTAAAACTAAGTTTTGCTGGGTTGTTAATGAATACTTTAATTGGGATTGAGTTGGAGGTACCTTCTCAATGATGAACTACCATGATAGTTAAAATAAAAGTTATTCCTTTGTTGTAGGAAAAAATTGGCTTTACGCAAAAACTTTAACCTTAGAGCCTCCACCAGCCATATATGCATGTAGTGTTAGCCTTTATTCTGTTTCTTGCTCTACTGTGTTATCTTGCCAGCATATTCCATGTGCTGACCCGTTTCGGGCTGCAACATGTTACATTGCAAACTTTTCAGAAGAAGAGTAAGGTGCGCTAGGTCGTTTTTCATGCACTCAGCTAGGCCGTTGGAGTTGATGGACTCACTTATCTTCCAAGCCTTCCGCTGTTATCATGTTAGATGGCCTTATGCCATTTTATTTTGTAATAAGTGTGTGATTGCCACTCTGTTATAAATCCTTCAAGTACTGTGTGTGTCAGCATTACCGATCCAGGGATGACATAGAACACAGAGACTTCGGTCCATTCGGATCGTGGTCGCTGCAATCTGTGCAAGCCCATGTTGAACTCAGAAACCTGCAAGAAATCATAGCGCAAGTCTAGCTGGAGGATCACACTGAAGCTCATGATGTTTGGACGTACGCTTGGGGCTCTGACGAATACACATCAAAAAGATATTATCAATTCTATTTCAGAGACGCCGAGGCTCACAGCGCATTCAAATGGTTATGGAAATCCTCAGCAACAATGAAAATCAAAGTCTTTGGCTAGTTTCTGCTGTTAGACCGATTAAACACTCGCAACATGATGAAACGGATGCATTACAACATTGGGACTAACTATGGATGCATTCCATGTGGGCAATCTGATGAAGAGACCCTCGAACATATGAGTTTCAGATGTCAATTTAGTATAGTTTGTTGGAGTACCCTGCAGATTCGGTGGCGTGACCATGGAAACAGATTACAATGGATTGAGAGCGCTAGGAATGACTGGAATAAACCTATGTTTGTGGAAGTGTTCCTATATGCATCCTGTAGCCTATGGAAGGAAAGAAATAATAAGCATTTTCGAGGGATTGACCCAACTGTTGGGTCATGGACTAGACGATTCAGAGAGGACTTTGGTCTCCTAGTGCACTGAGCCAAAGAAAAGCACAAGGGCTTTATAGCCCCTTTTCTTCTTTCTTTTAGACGACCTTAAGTTGTATACCTGCTAGGCTCTGAATACCTACCCAAAATGGGTGGGTAATGTAAATCTCAAACCCATGTAAAGTGTAACTCTTATGTTGTTTAATATAACAAAGTAGGAGCCTCTCCTACTGTATTCACATGTCAAAAAAATAGTAGTAGATGCAGGCAGGAGTCAGTCTACTAATCTTGGACGTGATGCCTATATAATGATCATTGTCTTGATATGTCATGATTATTTGAAGTTCTATCAATTGCACAACAATAATTATTTTCCCACCGTTTGCTATTTTCTCAAGAGAAGCCACTAGTGAAATCTACGGCCCCCGGGTCTCTTTCTTATATTATTTGCCTTTGCAATCTATTTTCCTTTGCTTTTATTTTCATATCTATTAAACCAAAAACCTAAAAATACCTTGCTGCAATTTATCTTATTTGGCGTTCGCTCTATCAATATTTACAACTCTATCATGTTCATTTTCCGAAAGGGATTGACAACCCCTTTTACACGTCGGGTTGCGAGTATTTGTTATTTGTGTGCAGGTGTTGTTTACGTTGTGTTGCTTGGTTCACCTACTGGTTTGATGACCTTGGTTTCATCACTGAGGGAAATACTTACCGCTGCTATACTACATCATCCCTTCCTCTTTGGGGAAAAACCGACGTAGTTCTAGCAGTCATCGGCCACCCACATCCCCTAGTGCCTTTGCCGGACCCCAAGGTAGGTCCTCGTCGCTGGCCGGGGTGGAGGGAGGACGGGGAATGTGACGCGCCCCGATTTGACCGTACACTAATCATGCACACAAATGTGTACGACCAAGACCAGTGACTCACTAGAAGATACCACAACAAAACTCTAGACACAAATTAAAATAATACAAGCTTTATATTACAAGCCAGGGGCCTCGAGGGCTCGAGTACATAAGCTCGAAAACACAAGAGTCAGCGGAAGCAATAATATCTTAGTACAGACATATGTTAAACAAGTTTGCCTTAAGAAGGCTAGCACAAAAGTAACCACGATAAAAAAGGCAAGGCCTCCTGCCTGGACCTCCTAACTACTCCTCGAAGCCGGACTCCACGTAGAAACATCCTCGGGATCCTCTGGCTCCTGGACTCCATCATCTTGTTGCATCAATCGAGAAGAAAGGAAAAAGGGGGGGAAAGGGGAGCAAAGCAACAGTGAGTACTCATCCAAAGTACTCGCAAGCAAGGATCTACACTAGGTATGCAATGGTATCTGTGTAAAGGAGTAATATCTGTGGTCTAAACTGCAGAATGCCAGAATAAGAGGGGGATAGCTAATCCAATCAAAGACTACGCTTCTAGCCTCCTTCATTTTGCAATAGTAGAAGAGAGTAGATGGAATAGTAACAAGTATCAATGCTTCTGACAGCCTCTGTCTTGAGTAGCTGGAAAGTTCACCAAGTAACATCGTATAGCATAATCCTACCCAGCGATCCTCCCCTCGTCGCCCTATGGGAAAGCGATCACCGGGTTGTATCTGACACTTGAAAGGGTGTGTTTTATTAAGTATTGGGTTCTAGTTGTCATGAGGTCGGAGTACAACTCCGGGTCGTCCTTTTACTGAGGAACACGGCTATTCGAATAGATAAACTTCCCTGTAGGGGTGCACCACATTTCCCAGCATGCTCGATCCTCTCTGGCCGGACACACTTTCCTGGGTCATGCCCGGCCTCGAAAGATCAACACATCGCAGCCCTACCTAAGCATAACAGAGAGGTCAGCCCGCCGGTCTAAATCCTAAGTGCACAGGAGTCTGGGCCCATCGCCCATTGCACACTTGCACGTTGCGTGGGTGGCCGGTAAGCAGACCTAGCCTCTCCTAATACCAGAGTAGGCATTCCAGTCCAATCCGGCGCGCGTCGCTCAGTCGCTGACGTCGAGAAGGCTTTGGCTGATACCACGATGTCGAGAGCCCATATCTATTCCCACGTAGCTGGTTAGTGTGTATAGGCCAGTGGCCAGACTCTGATCAAATATCCAAACTTGTTAAGCGTGCTATTATGAAACAACCACATACAATGACCAGGGCCAGGCCACCTCTCTCCTCTGTGTATCAACCTGCCCTGTCTCTCCGCCACAAAGAATCACTCGAGGGTCGTTAGGAACCCAGGCCCACTACTACCTGGATGGAGCCACCTGTCCTTTCAACCCCCAACCCGTGAGACACTTGCGGGGTACTCAATGAGCCGACCCGATTTTAGTCACATCATGTGTCATGTAAAGTATGTATATAGTATATACCCGTGATCTCCACCCGAAGTGATCACGACCCGATTGAAGGAAATATGCCCTAGAGGCAATAATAAAGTTATTATTTATTTCCTTATATCATGATAAATGTTTATTATTCATGCTAGAATTGTATTAACATGAAACTTAATACATGTGTGAATACATAGACAAAACAGAGTGTCCCTAGTATGCCTCTACTAGACTAGCTAATTGATCAAAGATGGTTATGTTTCCTAGCCATAGACATGAGTTGTCATTTGATCAACGGGATCACATCATTAGGAGAATGATGTGATGGACAAGACCCATCCGTTAGCTTAGCATTATGATCGTTTAGTTTTACTGCTATTGCTTTCTTCATGACTTATACATGTTCCTATGACTACGAGATTATGCAACTCCCGAATATCAGAGGAACACCTTGTCTGCTATCAATCGTCACAACGTAACTGGGTGATTATAAAGATGCTCTACAGGTGTCTCCAAAAGTGTTTGTGGTGTTGGCATAGATCAAGAATAGGATTTGTCACTCCGAGTGTCGGAGAGGTATCTCTAGGCCCTCTCGGTAATGCACATCATAATAAGCCTTGCAAGCAAATGACTAATGAGTTAGTCACGAGATGATGTATTACAGAACGAGTAAAGAGACTTGCCGGTAACGAGATTGAACTAGGTATTGAGATACCGACGATCGAATCTCGGGCAAGTAACATACCGATGACAAAAGGAACAAAGTATGTTGTTATGCGGTTTGACCGGTAAAGATCTTTGTAGAATATATAGGAGCCAATATGAGAATCTAGGTTCTGCTATTGGTTATTGGCCGGAGATGAGTCTCGATCATGTCTACATAGTTCTAGAACCCGTAGGGTCCGCACGCTTAACGTTTGATGACAATCGGTATTATGAGTTTTGATGTACCGAAGGTAGTTTGGAGTCCCAGATGAGATCAAGGACATGACGAGGAGTCTCGGAATGTCTGAGACATAAAGATTGATATATTGGACGACTATATTCGGACACCGGAAGTGTTCCGAAAAAGTTTCGGATTTAACCGGAGTGCCAGAGGGGGTTACCGGAACCCCCCCCCCCCCCCC
>LR738715.1:523678078-523722926 GCA_902687465.1 Secale cereale | reverse complement strand
CCCTCGAGGGAGTATGGGCCACAGTGGGCCATTGAGGGAATAGAGAGAGGCATCCCATAGGGCTTGCCACACCCCCTAGGAATCCTAGTTGGACTAGGAAAGGGGGGGAGGCACCCCCTTCTTCCTTCTTTTCTCCCCCTTCCTTTCCTACTCCTAGTAGGAATAGGAAAGGTGGTTCCTATTCCTACTAGGAGTAGGAATCCTACTCCCTGGCGTGCCCCAAGGGCCTTGCCGCACCTCCCCCTTGCTCCTTTATATACGGGGGCAGGGGGCACCCAAAGACACATAAGAAACATTGTTCTAGCCATGTGCGGTGCCCCCCTCCATAGAAACACACCTCGGTCATACCGTTGCAGTGCTTGGGCGAAGCCCTGCGCCGGTAGCTTCATCATCTCCATCACCACACCGTCGTGCTGACGAAACTCTCCCGTGAAGCTCAACTGGATCAAGAGCTCATGGGACGTCATCAAACTGAACGTGTGCTGAACGCGGAGGTGCCGTACATTCGGTGATTGATCGGTTGGATCGCGAAGAAGTTCGACTACATCAACCGCGTCACTAGACACTTCCGCTTTTGGTCTACGAGGGTACGTAGACACACTCTCCCCTCTCGTTGCTATGCATCTGGTAGATAAATCTTGCATGATCGTAGGAAATATTGAAATACTATGTTTCCCAACAGTGGCATCATGAGCCAGGTCTATGTGTAGATGATATGCACGAGTAGAACACAAGTGAGTTGTGGGTGATAATAGTCATACTGCTTACCAGCATGTCATACTTTGGTTCGGCGGTATTGTGAGATGAAGCGGCCCGGACCGACATTACACGTACGCTTACGCAAGACTAGTTTCACCGTTATGAGCACTCGTTGCTTAAAGGTGACCGGCGGGTGTGTGTCTCTCTCACTTTAGTTGAATCGAGTGTGGCTACGCCCGGTCCTTGTGAAGGTTAAAACAACACATACTTGACGAAAAATCGTTGTGGTTTTGTATGCGTAGGTAAGAACGGTTCTTGCTAAGCCCGTAGCAGCCACGTAAAACTTGCAACAACAAAGTAGAGGACGCCTAACTTGTTTTTGCAGGGCATGTTGTGATGTGATATGGTTAAGACATGATGAGTTATACGTTATTGTATGAGATGATCATGTTTTGTAAAGTTATCGACAACTGGCAGGAGCCATATGGTTGTCGCTTTATTGTATGAAATACAGTCGCCATGTAATTGCTTTACTTTATCACTAAGCGGTAGCGATAGTCGTGGAAGCAATAGTTGGCGAGACGACAATGATGCTACGATGGAGATCAAGGTGTCACGCTAGTGACGATGGTGATCATGACGGTGCCTTGGAGATGGAGATCAAAAGCACAAGATGATGATGGCCATATCATGTCACATATTTTGATTGCATGTGATGTTTATCTTATTATGCTTCTTATTTTGCTTAGTACGACGGTAGCATTATAAGATGGTCCCTTACAAAATATCAAAGTACAAGTGTTCTCCCTGAGTATGCACCGTTGCGAAAGTTCGTCGTGCCGAGACACCACGTGATGATCGGGTGTGATAAGCTCTACGTTCACATACAACGGTGCAAGCCAGTTTTGCACACGCAGAATACTCGGGTTAAACTTGACGAGCCTAGCATGTACATACATGGCCTCGGAACACTGGAGACCGAAAGGTCGAGCGTGAATCATATAGTAGATATGATCAACATAAGATGTTCACCATTGAAAACTACTCCATCTCACATGATGGTCGGACATGGTTTAGTTGATTTGGATCACGTGATCATTTAGATGACTAGAGGGATGTCTATTTAAGTGGGAGTTCTTTAGTAATATGATTAATTGAACTTTAATTTATCATGAACTTAGTCCTCGTAGTATTAGCATATCTATGTTGTAGATCAATAGCTCACGATGTAGCTCCCTGTTTATTTTATATGTTCCTAGAGAAATATAAGTTGAAAGATGTTAGTAGCAATGATGCAGACTAGGTTCGTGATCTGAAGATTATCCTCATTGCTGCACAGAAGTATTATGTCCTTGATGCACCTCTAGGTGACAAACCTATTGTAGGAGCAGATGCAGATGTTATGAACGTTTGACAAGCTCGGTATGATGACTACTTGATAGTTTAGTGCGCCATGCTTTACATCTTATAACCGGGACTTCAAAAACGTTTTGAACGCCACGGAGCATACGATATGTTCAAAGAGTTAAAACTAGTATTTCATACTCATGCCTGTGTCGAGAGGTATGAGACCTCTGACAGTACTTTGCCTACAAGATGGAGGAGAATAGCTCAACGAGTGAGCATGTGCTCAGATTGTCTGGGCACTACAATTGCTTGAATCAAGTGGGAGTTAGTCTTCCAGATAAGATAGTAATTGACAAAGTTCTCTAGTCACTATCACTAAGTTAGTAGAACTTCGTGATGAACTATAATACGCAAGGGATGACGAAAGTAATTCCCAAGCTCTTCGCGATACTGAAATCGATGAAGGTAGAAATCAAGAAAGAACATCAAGGGTTGATGGTTAACAGGACCACTTGTTTCAAGTAAAGGGACAAAGAGATAGAAGGGGAACTTCAAGAAGAATGGCAAGCAAGTTGTCACTCCCATGAAGAAACCCAGAGCTAAACTCAAGCCTGAAACTAAGTGCTTCTACTGCAAAAGAAAATGGTCACTGGAAGTGGAACTGCCTAGATACTTGGCGGATAAGAAGGATGGCAAAGTGAACAAAGGTATATTTGATATACAGATTATTGATATGTACTTTACTAGTGTTCATAGCAACCCTTGAGTATTTGATACCGGTTCAGTTGCTAAAATTAGTAACTCGAAACGAGAGTTGCGGAATGAACCTAGACTAGTTAAAGGTGAAGTGACGATGTGTGTTGGAAGTGGTTCCAAGATTGATATGATCATCACCGCACACTCCCTATACTTTCGGGATTAGTGTAGAACCTGAATAAATGTTATTTGGCATTCGAGTTGAGCATGAATATGATTTGATCATGTTTGCTGCAATACAATTATTCATTTAAAGTCATAGAATAATTATTATTCTGTTTACATGAATAAAGCCTTCGATGGTCATACACCCAATGAAAATAGTTTGTTGGATCTCGATCGTAGTGATACACATATTCATAATATTGAAGCCAAAAGATGCAAGGTTAATGATGATAGTGCAACTTATTTGTGGCACTGCCGTTTAGGTCATATTGGTGTAAAGCGGATGAAGAAACTCCATAGTGATGGACTTTTGGAATCACTTGATTATGAATCACTTGGTGCTTGCGAACCATGCCTCATGGGCAAGATCACTAAAACTCCGTTCTCCGGAACAATGGAGCGAGCAACTGATTTGTTGGAAATCATACATATTGATGTATGTGGACCGATGAGTGTTGAGACTCGCGGCAGGTATCATTATTTTCTGACCTTCACTGATGATTTGAGCAGATATGGGTATATTTGCTTGATGAAGCACAAGTCTGAAACATTTGAAAAGTTCAAATAATTTCAGAGTGAAGTAGAGACGCATCATAACAAGAAAATAAAGTTTCTACAATCTGATCGTGGAGGTGAATATTTGAGTTACGAGTTTGGTCTTCATTTGAAACAATGTGAAATAGTTTCACAACTCACGCCACCTGGAACACCATAGTGTAATGGTGTGTCCGGACATCGTAACCGTACTTTATTAGATATGGTGCGATCTATGATGTCTCTTACCAATTTACCACTATAATTTTGGGTCATGCACTAGAGACAGCTGCATTCACGTTAAATAGGGCACCATCTAAATCCATTGAGACGACGCCTTATGAACTGTGTTTTGGCAAGAAACCAAAGTTGTTGTTTCTTAAAGATTGGGGTTGCGATGCTTATGTGAAAAAGCTTCAGCCTGATAAGCTCGAACCCAAGTCGGAGAAATGTGTCTTCATAGGATACCCAACGGAGACTGTTGGGTACACCTTTATCACAGATCCGAAGGCAAGATATTCGTTGCTAAGAATGGATCCTTTCTAGAGAAGGAGTTTCTCTCGAAAGAAGTGAGTGGAAGGAAAGTAGAACTTGATGAGGTAATTGTACCTTCTCCCGAATTGGAAAGTAGTACATCACAGAAACTGGTTCCAGTGATTCCTACACCAATTAGTGAGGAAGCTAATGATGATGATCATGAAACTTTGGATCAAGTTACTGTTGAACTTCGTAGATCAACAAGAGTACGTTCCGCACCAGAGTGGTACGGCAACCCAGTTCTGGAAGTCATGTTACTAGACCATGATGAACCTACGCGCTATGAGGGAGCGACGATGAGCCCGGATTCCGCAAAATGGCTCAAGACCATGAAATCTGATATGGGATCCATGTATGAGAACAAAGTGTGGACTTTGGTTGACTTGCCCGATGATTGACAAGCAATTGAAAATAAATGGATCTTCAATAGGAAGATCGACGCCGACGGTAATGTTATTGTCTACAAAGCTTGACTTGTTGCGGAAGGTTTTCGACAAGTTCAAGGAGTTGACTACGATGAGACATTCTCACCCGTAGCGATGCTTAAGTTTGTCCGAATCATGTTAGCAATTGCCGCATTTTATGATTATGAAATCTGGCAAATGGATGTCAAAACTGCATTCCTGAATGGATATCTCAAAGAGGAGTTGTATATGATGCAACCAGAAGGTTTTGTTGATCCTAAAGGTGCTAACAAAGTGTGCAAACTCCAGCGATCCATCTATGGACTGGTGCAAGCATCTCAGAGTTGGAATATACGCTTTGATGAGGTGATCAAAGCATATGGTTTTATACAGACTTGTGGTGAAGCCTGTATTTACAAGAAAGTGAGTGGGAGCACTACATCCTTTCTGATAAGTATATGTGAATTGTATTATTCATGCTGGAATTGTATTAACATGAAACTTAATACATGTGTGAATACATAGACAAAACAGAGTGTCCCTAGTATGCCTCTACTAGACTAGCTGATTGATCAAAGATGGTTATGTTTCCTAGCCATAGACATGAGTTGTCATTTGATCAACGGGATCACATCATTAGGAGAATGATGTGATGGACAAGACCCATCCGTTAGCTTAGCACTATGATCGTTTAGTTTTACTGCTATTGCTTTCTTCATGACTTATACATGTTCATATGACTATGAGATTATGCAACTCCCGAATACCGGAGGAACACCTTGTGTGCTATCAAACGTCACAACGTAACCGAGTGATTATAAAGATGCTCTACGGGTGTCTCCGAAAGTGTTCGTGGTGTTGGCATAGATCAAGAATAGGATTTGTCACTCTGAGTGTCGGAGAGGTATCTCTGGGCCCTCTCGGTAATGCACATCATAATAAGCCTTGTAAGCAAATGACTAATGAGTTAGTCACGAGATGATGTATTACGGAATGAGTAAAGAGACTTGCCGGTAACGAGATTGAACTAGGTGTTGAGATACCGATGATCGAATCTCGGGCAAGTAACATACCGATGACAAAATGAACAAAGTATGTTGTTATGCGGTTTGACCGATAAAGTTCTTCGTAGAATATGTAGGAGCCAATATGAGCATCTAGGTTCTGCTATTAGTTATTGGCTGGAGATGAGTCTCAGTCATGTGTACATAGTTCTCGAACCCGTAGGGTCCGCACGCTTAACGTTTGATGACGATCGGTATTACGAGTTTATGAGTTTTGATGTACCGAACGTAGTTCGGAGTCCTGTTTGAGATCACAGACATGACGAGGAGTCTCGGAGTGTCCGAGACATAAAGATTGATATATTGGACGACTATATTCGGACACAGGAAAAGTTTCGGATTTAACCAGAGTGCCGGAGGGGGTTACCGGAACCCCCCCGAGGGAGTATGGGCCATAGTGGGCCATTGAGGGAATAGAGAGAGGCATCCCATAGGGCTGGCCACACCCTCCCCTTAGGAATCCTAGTTGGACTAGGAAAGGGGGGGAGGCACCCCTCTTCTTCCTTCTTCTCTCCCCCTTCCTTTTCTACTCCTAGTAGGAATAGGAAAGGGGGTTCCTATTCCTACTAGGAGTAGGAATCCTACTCCCTGGCGCGCCCCAAGGGCCTAGCCGCACCTCCCCCTTGCTCCTTTATATACGGGGGCATGTGGCACCCATAGACACAGAAGAAACATTGTTCTAGCCGTGTGCGGTGCCCCCCTCCACAGAAACACACCTTGGTCATACCGTTCCAGTGCTTAGGCGAAGCCCTGCGCCAGTAGCTTCATCATCTCCGTCACCACGCCGTCGTGCTGACAAAACTCTCCCGTGTATCTCAACTAGATCAAGAGCTCGTGCGACGTCATCAAGCCGAACGTGTGCTGAACACGGAGGTGTAGTACGTTCGGTGCTTGATCGGTTGGATCGCGAAGAAGTTCGACTACATCAACCACGTCACTAGACACTTCCGCTTTCGGTCTACGAGGGTACGTAGACACACTCTCCTCTCTCGTTGCGGTGCATCTGGTAGATAGATCTTGCGTGATCGTAGGAAAATTTTGAAATACTACGTTTCCTAACACCGATAGTATAGCATGGTAGACAGACAAGGATGTGGGGCCACTGATGGAATACTAGCATCCTATACTAAGCATTAGGATAGCAGGTAAAGGTATCAACAGTTGCAACAACAATGATAGGCTATGCAATAGAATAGGAGCTATCGAATCAACAACAGTAGCAAACCTAATGAAAGAATAAGAGAGAAGAGAATGGAAGATATCTGGTGATCAAGGGGGGGGGGGTTGCCTGGCAAGGAGGGGTCGTCAACAATGTAGTCGATCGGGGCACCAGCAGCGGCGTCAGCCTTGTAGTCTACCGGAGAGAAGAAGGGGAAGAAACAATGAATACAATGCAAACAGATGCATATCGATGCATGACATGACAAGTAACGATGCACATCGGGGTACCAAGTATTTTCATCCGAGTTACGGTTTATTTTCTATGATTTATCAAAGTTTTATGCATTCTTTGAAATTTATTTAATTATTTAATTTGAACATTATCCAGAACAATGAAAGGTGATGTCAGCATGACATCACCATGACGTCATAGGTCAAACCCAGCTGACCAGAGTCAAACCTGGCCTGTGGGTCCAGCGGGACCCACCTGTCATAGACTAAGGCTAACTAAACATGTTCAATTAGTTAGTTAATTTATTAGGTTAATTAAACACAATTAATTAATATAATTAATTTAGTCAATTAATTAATTATTTAACATTTGTATTTTGTATTTTTTATTTTTTTATTCTCCTTTTTTAAACGTTCCATGGGTCGGGCCCCACATGTCATTGGCCCTAGGGGCCTTAAAGGGTTCGAGCGGTAGAGGGCATAGGGCGTGACCCGAGCGGGCGCACGCCCATGTGCGGGTGGACCCGGCAGGGCGCCAGAGCAGGGGAGGTCGGTGGCCATGGCGAGGCCATTGCTGGAGCGGGGTGGCGGGGCCATGTGAGGCTGCGACGGAGCAGGCAGGCGCGACCGTGGGTGCGCCGGAGCGCAGCCAGACATGCACTGGGCACAGCGGGGAGGGGGAGAGGCGGGCTCAGGCGATGCAGAGGCAGCAGCTAGCGGCAGGCAAGGGCGGCGGGCGGCGCGCACGCGGTGGCGGCCGGGGCGACGCTAGGAAGCAGCAGTGGGGGTTGCAGCGGGGCGCAGTGATACGTCTCCAACGTATCTATAATTTTTGATTGTTCCATGCTATTATTTAAGATTTTTTGGATGTTTTATGGGCTTTGTTATACACTTTTATATTATTTTTGGGACTAACTTATTAACCCAAAGGCCCAATCCAAATTGCTGTTTTTTGCCTATTTCAGGGTTTTACAGAAAAGGAATATCAAACGGAGTCCAAACGGAATGAAACCTTCGGGAGAGATATTTTTGGAGCAAAATACGCATGGGAGACTTGAGAACCACGGAGTAGGGCACACATTGCGTCCACGAGGGTGGGGGGTGCACCCCCTACAGGGCGCACCCCCCTGCCTCGTGGGACCCACGTCTAGCCCTCGGTGCCCTCCTTCTTCCTATATATATTTACGTACCCCGAAACCATCAGAACAACAGAAAAATCCTAGTTCCACCGCCGCAACCTTCTGTTCCCGTGAGATCCCATCTTGGGGCCTGTTCCGGAGCTCCGCTGGAGAGGGAATCTTCCACGAAGTGCTTCTACATCATCATCATCATCGCCTCACCATGAGTTGTGAGTAGTTTACCATAGACCTTCGGGTCCATAGCTAGTATCCACATGGCTTCTTCTCTCTCTTTGGATCTCAATACCAAGTTCTCCTCGGTCTTCGAGGAGATCTATTCGATGTAATCTCTTTTTGTGGTGTGTTTGTCGAGATCCGATGAATTGTGGGTTTATGATCAAGATTATCTATGAGAAATATTTGGTTCTTTTCTGAACTCTTTATGTATGATTATAATATCCTTGCAAGTCTCTTCGAATTATTGGTTTGGTTTGGCCTACTAGATCTATAGTTCTTGCAATGGGAGAAGTGCTTGGCTTTGGGTTCAATCTTGCGGTGTCCTTTCCCAGTGACAGTAGGGGCAGCAAGGCACGTATTGTATTGTTGCCATCGAGGATAAAAAGATGGGGTTTATATCACTATGTTTGAGTTTATCCCTCTACATCATGTCATCTTGCTTAAGGCATTATTCTGTTCTTATGAACTTAATACTCTAGATGCATGCTGGATAGCGGTCGATGTGTGGAGTAATTGTAGTAGATGCAGAATCATTTCGGTCTACTTGTCTCGGACGTGATGCCTATATATAATGATCATGCCTAGATAGTCTCATAATTATTCACTTTTCTATCAATTTCTCGGCGGTAATTTGTTTACCCGCCGTACAATACCGCTATCATGAGAGAAGCCACTACAGAAAACTATGCCCCCTAGGTCTATTCTGAATATAACAATCTACAATCTACTTTACTTTTCCGCTTTTACTTTCTGTTCATATATCCAAAAATACCAAAAATATCAAACTATCATCTCTATCATATCTCACTTTCATAAGTGACTGTAAAGGGATTGACAACCCCTTATCGCGTTGGTTGCAAAGTTCTTATTTGTTTGTGCAGGTGCGAAGGACTCGCGCGTGGTCTCCTACTGGATTGATACCTTTGTTCTAAAAAACTGAGGGAAATACTTACGCTACTGTGCTGCATCACCCTTTCCTCTTCGAGGGAATACAACGCAAGCTCGAGAAGTAGCGAGAAGAATTTCCGGCACTGTAGCCGGGGAGGCTTACGCAAAAGTCATATACCAAGTACCTATCACAAACCCTTATCCTCTGCATTACATTTATTTGCCTCTCATTTTCCTCTCCCCCACTTCACCCTTGCCGTTTTATTTGCCCTTCTTCTTCCGTGTGTTTACCATTCGCTTGCCTCTCGTATGCTTGTGTTGCTATGTGCCCTCAATTTTCTTGCATCTTTGCTTGCTAAAAATCTCTTGATATGGATCCACTTAAAGTGTTCTACTTGGATCATCTTTGATCCTTATGCGCTCGTGCTGAAACCCCAACTAGCCTAGTTGATGGGAAATCTTTAGATGAGCATGCTCATTTTGTGCGTCACCGTTTGTCTGAAATGGGGAGACTCTTGTGGGAGCAAATAAACAGATTGTTGTGTTATACTTGGAATCTTTGTGAAATTTGTGATTTTACTTGTTGCTCTAAGAACCCTAAAAAACATCTCCCCTACCTATGTGAGTTTAATGATAATGAATTCTTATCTTCTTATGCAAAGGGTGTTTATAGTTACTACGATATCGAACAAATTGAAGAATTTGTTGCTTTTAAGGGTGCTTATGAAGTTGCTTCTTTGATTGAAAAGTATGATATTACTCTCTACGAATCTGGAAATTTGGACATACTTAAATATTGCTTTGAAAACTATGCTCATAATGTCTATGTCAAAAAAATTATTGAAAGAATGACCATTGCTTTGAAAGAAAATAATGATATGCATGAATCTATAGATAATTATGATTCCGATGATTTGATTGAAATATCCCTTGATGAACATGATGCTTGCTATTCTTCTGACCACGATGCCAATATTTATGAAGATGAATTTGCTATAGTTCCTTATGTTAAACATGAGATCCTTCGATGATGAATATGAGAAGCATCCTTGATAGTTCCTTCGATGAAAAGCATGATTGTAGTGATGTTATTATAAATTCTCTTAATGTCAATTGTGTTAATGATATGCAAAACCTCAAGCTTGGGGACGCTAGTTTTGCTATGACTTCTTACTTGTTGCAATGATCATGATTGGGGTGATTCTTCTTACGATCTTGATAATTTAAACCCCATGATGAATATGAGATTGATAATAATGTTTGCAAAAATATTGAAAGTGAGTTTGGAAGAGTGTCAACTTTAGATCCCACATATTTGGGGACTGATCAATCTTACGAAATTTTTGATAAAAGTGGCTTTGGAGAGGTCATGACTTTAGTTAATGTTGATCCCACTATTTTGGAAGAGTGTCAACTTCTTATGCATGTGGATCGTATTGAGAATATGTTTTGTGATAGCTATATTGTTGAGTTTGCTTATGATCCTACATGCAATTTTTATGAGAGAGGAAAATATGGTTGTAGAAATCTTCATGTTACTAAATTACCTCTCTTCGTGTTGAAATTGATCTTGTTTCTTTCTTCTTCCTTGCATATGCTAGTTTTTGCTTGCCTTGCTAATTTGTTTTATTATAAGATGCCTATGCATAGAAAGTATGTCAGACTTAGATGTGTTTTTCACATGCTTTATGATGCTCTTTTTGTGCTTCAATTCTTATCCTTCATGTGAGCATCATTGAAATCTCAAGCCGATCTTAATGGCTATAAAGCAAGAGCTTGTTGGGAGGCAACCCAATTTTATTTTCTTTGTTTTTGCTTCTGTTTAGGAATAAATATTGCATCTAGCTTCTGTTTAGATGTGGTTTTGTGTTTTAAATAGTGTTTGTGCCAAGTAGAACTTTTGGGAAAACTTGTGTGAAGTTTATATGATCTTGCTGTTAAAAACAGAATCGTTAGCGCTCGCTAGAATAGTCACCAGATTTTACTGGAGCGTGCTATTTAGTTGATTATTTTTTACGATGATTAATAGACAAATTCCTCACGTTTACCAATTTATTTCAATTTTATTGGAGTTAGAAAAGTATGCGAAAGTTGTAGATTACTACATACCGTTCTTTTTTTGTCAGATTCTGTTTTTCGTGTGTTGTTTGCTTATTTTGATGAATCTATGAGTAGCATAGGGGAGTATGAATCATAGAGAAGTTAGAATACAGTAGGTTTAACACCACTATAAACAAATAATGAGTTCATTACAGTACCTTTGAGTGGTGGTTTGTTCTCTTATACTAACGGAGCTCACGAGATTTTTGTCTAAGTTTTGTGTTGTGAAGTTTTCAAGTTTTGAGTATTGCTTTGATGTACTATGGAACAAAGAGTGGCAAGAGCCTAAGCTTGGGGATGCCCAAGGCACCCCAAGGTAAAATTCAAGGACAACCAAAAGCCTAAGCTTGGGGATGCCCCTGGAAGGCATCCCCTCTTTCGTCTTCATCTATCGGTAACTATACTCGGAGCTATAGTTTTATTCACCTCATGATATGTGTTTTACTTGGAGCGTCATGTATAATTTGAGTCTTTGCTTGTTAGTTTGCCACAATCATCCTTGCTGTACACACCTTTTTGAGAGAGTTAAATATGGCCTAGGAATTGTTAGAACACTCTATATGCTTCACTTATATCTTTTGAGTTGAATAGTTTTTGCTCTAGTGCTTCACTTATATCTTTTAGAGCACGGTGGTGATTATATTTTGTAGAAATTGTTGATCTCTCATGCTTCATATATATCCTTTTGAGAGTCTATTAAAACATCATGGTAATGTGCTTTGGCTATAAAACTAGCCTTCACATGATAGGCATCCAAGATGAATGTAGTAAAAACTTTCATACTTACTGCATTGAATATGATGAGAAGTTGGATGCTTGATAATTGTTTTGAGATATGAGGATAGTGATATTAGAGTCATTCTAGTAGAGTTATTATGAAATTGAGAAATACTTGTGTTAAAGTTAGTGATTCCTATAGCATGCACCTATGGTGAACCTCTATGTGACGAAGTTAGAGCATGAGGTATTTGTAGAGTGTCATCCTTTGTGTGGAGGTCGGGGGCATGCGATGGTTAACTCCTACCAACCTCCCACCTAGGAGCATGCGTTGATTGCTTTGTTTTGATGACTCGTAAATTTTTGCAATAAGTATATGATTTATTTTGACTAATGTTGAGTCCAGGGATTATACACACTCTCACCCTTCCACCATTGCTAGTCTCTCTTTTACCGCGCAACTTTCGCCGGTACCATACACCCACTATATATCCTTCCTCAAAACAGCCACCATACCTACCTATCATGGCATTTCCATAGCCATTCTGAGATATATTGCCATGCAACTTTCCACCATTCCGTTCATATGACATGCTTCATATTGTCATATTGCCATGCATGATCACGTAGTTGACATCGTATTTGTGGCAAAGCCACCATGCAAAAATTTTCATACATGTCACTCTTGATTCATTGCATATCCCGGTACACCGCCGGAGGCATTCATATAGAGTCATACCTTGTTCTAGTATCGAGTTGTAAATCAATATAAGTGTGATGATCATCATTATTACAACATTGTCCCATGTGAGGAAAGGCTAAATAAAGAAAGCCCCTCCGAAATAAAGAAGGAAAGTCCAAAGAAAAAAAGGAAAGGCCCAAAAAAAAGAGAAAATAAAAAGGGACAATTGCTACTATCATTTTCCACACTTGTGCTTCAAAGTAGCACCATGTTCTTCATGATGGAGAGTCTCATGTTTAGTCACTTTCATATACTAGTGGGAATTTTCATTATAGAACTTGGCTTGTATATTCCAATGATGGGCTTCCTCAAATTCCCTAGGTCTTCGTGATCAAGCAAGTTGGATGCACACCCACTTAGTTTCTTTTGTTGAGCTTTCCTACATTCTTAGCTCTAGTGCATCTGTTGCATGGCAATCCCTACTCACTCACATTGATATCTATTGATGGGCATCTCCATAGCCCGTTAATATGCCTAGTCAATGTGAGACTATCTCCCTCCCTTTTGTCTTCTCCACAACCATCACTCTATTCCACCCATAGTGCTATGTCCATGGCTCACGCTCATGTATTGCGTGAAAGTTGAAAGTTTTGAAAGAATAGAGTATGAAAACAAGTGCTTGGATGAAACCGGGGTTGTGCATGATATGAATATTTTGTGTGATGAAGAGGGAGCATAGCCAAACTATATGATTTTGTAGGGATAACTTTCTTTAGCCATAGTATTTTGAGAAGACATGATTGCTTTGTTAGTATGCTTGAAGTATTATTATTTCTTATGTCAATATAGACTTTTGTCTTGAATCTTTCAGATCTGAACAGTCATGCCACAATTAAGAGAACTACATTGAAAACTATGTTGGTTAGCATTTCACATCAAAAATTCCGTTTTTATCATTTACCTACTCGAGGACGAGCAGGAATTAAGCTTGGGGATGCTTGATACGTCTCCAACGTAT
The DNA here is from genome assembly GCA_902687465.1 of Secale cereale. Classification (NCBI taxonomy): domain Eukaryota; kingdom Viridiplantae; phylum Streptophyta; class Magnoliopsida; order Poales; family Poaceae; genus Secale; species Secale cereale. Next base: position 523,709,268 of record LR738715.1, on the reverse strand, counting down.
CTATAATTTTTTTATTATCCCATGCTATTATTTAAGATGTTTTGGATGTTTTATGGGCTTTGTTATACACTTTTATATTATTTTTGGGACTAACCTATTAACCCAAAGGCCCAGTCCAGATTGCTGTTTTTTTTGCCTATTTCAGGGTTTTACAGAAAAGGAATATCAGACGGAGTCCAAACGGAATGAAACCTTCGGGAGAGATATTTTTGGAGCAAAATACGAACGGGAGACTTGAGAACCACGGAGTAGGGCACACGTGGCGTCCACCAGGGTGGGGGGCGCACCCCTCCCCTACAGGGCACGCCCCCTGCCTCGTGGGCCCCACGCCTGGCCCTCGGTGCCCTCTTTCTTCCTATATATATCTACGTACCCCGAAACGATCAGAACAACAGAAAAAACCCTAGTTCCACCACCGCAACCTTCTGTTCCCGTGAGATCCCATCTTGGGGCCTGTTCCGGAGCTCCGCCGGAGAGGGGATCTTCCACGGAGTGCTTCTACATCATCATCATCATCGCCTCACCATGAGTTGTGAGTAGTTCACCACAGACCTTCGGGTCCATAGCTAGTATCTAGATGGCTTCTTCTCTCTCTTTGGATCTCAATACCAAGTTCTCCTCGGTCTTCGAGGAGATCTATTCGATGCAATCTCTTTTTGTGGTGTGTTTGTCGAGATCCGATGAATTGTGGGTTTATGATCAAGATTATCTATGTGAAATATTTGGTTCTTTTCTGAACTCTTTATGTATGATTATAATATCCTTGCAAGTCTCTTGGAATTATTGGTTTGGTTTGGCCTACTAGATCTATAGTTCTTGCAATGGGAGAAGTGCTTGGCTTTGGGTTCAATCTTGCGGTGTCCTTTCCCAGTGACAGTAGGGGCAGCAAGGCACATATTGTATTGTTGCCATCGAGGATAAAAAGACAGGGTTTATATCACTATGTTTGAGTTTATCCCTCTACATCATGTCATCTTGCTTAAGGCGTTACTCTGTTCCTATGAACTTAATACTCTAGATGCATGCCGGATAGCGCTCGATGTGTGGAGTAATTGTAGTAGATGGAGAATCATTTTGGTCTACTTGTCTCGGACGTGATGCCTATATATAATGATCATGCCTAGATAGTCTCATAATTATTCGCTTTTCTATCAATTGCTCGACAGTAATTTGTTTATCTACCGTAGAATACCGTTATCATGAGAGAAGCCACTAGAGAAAACTATGGCCCCCGGGTCTATTCTCAATATATCGATCTACAATCTACTTCACTTTTCCACTTTTACTTTCTGTTCTTATATCCAAAAATACCAAAAATATCAAACTATCATCTCTATCAGATCTCACTTTCGTAAGTGACCGTAAAGGGATTGACAACCCCTTATCGCGTTGGCTGCAAAGTTCTTATTTGTTTGTGCAGGTGCGAGGGACTCACGCGTGGTCTCCTACTGGATTGATACCTTGGTTCTCAAAAACTGAGGGAAATACTTACGCTACTATGCTGCATCACCCTTTCTTCTTCGAGGGAATACAAGGCAAGCTCGAGAAGTAGCTCACAGTAGGAGCAGGGGGTCGACGGGAGAAGCAGGGCCGAGCGTGGTGGGGAGCGGCGACAGACGCAGCCAGGGAGCGCGCCGGGAACGACGGGTATGGGGGCGCAGGGTGCGACCCAGCGCCGCGGGTGCCTGCAGCGGCAACGGGACGGGGCTGCGGCAGACAGAGCGGATGGAGGCGCACGGCGGGCAAGTGCACTAGCGCGAGCAAGAGCGGCTATGGCGGGACTTCGCCCGAGGGAGAGGTGAGGAAGCGGGGATCACATCGAGCCTGTAGGGTATGGGGCAGTGGTGCTCGTGGTGGGGGACGGGGACGACGCGACGCAGGGGTGGACGACGGCGATGGCGTCCAGCGAGGAGGGGTGGTCCAGGTGGCGATGGGCGTCGGGTTCGTTCCCCTTCCCGATCCATATCGGGATCGAGAGGTGGGGGAAGCAGATGAGGGTGAGACGGGGAAGCGAGGTCCGGCGAGGTGGTCCTCTAGGGGGTGGCGATGCGGCGTCGACAAGGTGGCTGCGATGACACGGCAACGGGGTCGGGTTCGCCTGATCCCGATCCAGTCGAGGGAGAGAGGGAGTAGTGAGTGGGGGTCGTGGGGGTTAGGGTTTCGATGCCCGGGGGATAACGGAGTGCGATGGGGCGGTTGGGCCTTTGCCCAGTTGGACTGGCCAGCTGGGCCATGGTTGGCCCGATGGTTTTTTGTTTTTATTTTATTTTATTTTATTTTATTTCTTTCCTTTTATTTATTTTCTTTTTAGTGTTTTGTCTAATTTCCAATATACCTTAGTTTTAGTAAAATATCAAAGTTGTACCTAATTTAGTATATGTACATATGCCACAACCACATTTAACTTGGCACATGAAGTAAAATAGTTTGTGATGGTTCATTATTATCAAGGCTTTTAAATAATTGTTTTTGCTACTGTTTTCTTCATTTTAGAGTATTTAAATATTTTATAGAAGTGTGATTTCTCCACCATAATTACCTATGCATTGTTTGGCACAACCCTAACTTTTTAGTTTTAATGTTTGAAAATTTTATTGTTTGCCTTGGTCTTGAATTTTGAATTCAAACGGGAATTGAACCAACGTGAGTTTAACAACAATAATGGTGGTGACGTGGCGTCATTAATAGGGTAACTACTGTAGCTTATTTATCCGGGAATCACAATTCTCCTCCACTACAAGAAATCTTGTCCCGGGATTTAAGAGGTGGAGTAAGGGGAAAAGTTTTGGTTACAAAATTCTAACGGATCTTCTCGTTCTTGGTTGGTCTTCTCGAAGAAGTTGATCCATTACGTTGATGTCTTCAATTCTCTGCTTTGAGTCATCATGATGAAGTCGGCATCCTTTCTTCGGGAACTCCATCGTACTTACGAATGAATAAAGGGGGTGAATTGCGGGAGAACAGACCTTTGCAAGGTTGACTATCTGGTCGATAACATCGGGGAAGGTGGTAGAAAGTAACTCTCAATTTGAAACTTAAGAAGATATCGAGAGCATGTAAGAAGGTACCATGAGAAGTTTCGAGTGGGCAGGTAATCGTTCGATGCTTGAAACAGGGCGTGCAAGGGGTTCAAAGCAACGGGAATAAGTATTGTGTGTGATACCAGAATTGATGATCTCTCAGAAGGTAGCTCATGAATTTCATACGAGGCCACACGCGAGGAACAACCTTGGGAACACGGGGTGTACATGAGAGTCAGGTTTCGATCGTGTGGAACTATGGGTTGTGGGCCCACCATGTGGGTTAAAAGTAGGAAGGGCGGTGACGTCTTGCACGATCATGTAAGCAAGGCATGTGAGCTGATAGCATGTCAGTTATATCGGCAACAACATCAGTACCAAGGGCGAGGGACGAAGAGAACCATTTTCCTGCTCGTTGAAACGAGGCGGACCTGTAGGCAAGGTTCTCGTCCATCTGTGTTTATCGGAATGTTATCAATCATAGTAACCGGGTCTTACCGATAGAGTTGTACACCGAGGTGTTTACATAAGTAGAAAATTATTACTGCTTAGATTATACGTAGATCACAAGACAGGTTAAACAAACCAACGGAAAGGGAAATGTGTTTAAACACAGGTAATGGGAGTATATCTTTCCCAACGATAAGCAGGGCATGATGTACGGGACAGGAGATCAGAGACATGGCCACTTGGATAAAAGGGTAAATAATAATCATGATATGTACCCCTACACGGTGTTTGGATAACTGATCAAGAATCATTTAGCATTGTGCTTCAAATGTGCTTGTTGATATTTGAGTACCACAGTCATGCTTCGGGGATAGCATCGACATGGTCATTATGTAACAGTCAGACTTTGGATATAGAAAGGATCCATCGGAAGCAACTTAAAAATAATTCTTACATTTTCAGCAAGGAAAATATGAGGATGTGGCCGACGGGTTCAGCTACAATTCAACGAGATATCCATAAACACGGATTTACACAGTTAAGTGTACAAGGTGATAGCATTGGACACACCAAGGCATATAATTATGTATGTTTGAGGAGAACATCCACAAACTTTGAACCGAAATGTGACTGGAAATATGGATCAAGTAGCACGTTCAACGTTAGAATGGTGATTTAATAATCAAAAGACTTGGAATGAAACTAGCGACCATTCACTTCAAAGCAATAGGGTTGCCAGAAGTTTTGGAATTCACGCATCGCAGTTCAATGGTCGGTATTCCGGTTAGAAACAATGCGGGGACCAAGATATGAACGGGGATGGCGAGTAGTATTACTATATCAAGAATGAATAGGTGGAGCAATTCTCATGACATCCTTGACATACAAGATGGTAATACTCAAATGTAGAACATAACATGAGTTGGATAGCAAGGAACTCAAGGTACAACACAAGACATGAACAAGTTTGTGTTGGAGGGATGGCAATAAAGTTGTCGATGATAACACAATTCATTGAGGGGCAAGAATGGTATTTCTCATCATGGATTCGATAGAAATCCTAAAGGAGTCAAACTGTAGAGGATGATCACGACAAATTTTGTCGAGAGGCTCCATGAAGAAGCAACCGAACAACGACTGCATCAAGCAAAAGTAATGGCGAAGCCAATAGTTACTATATACATAGCTAAGATGCAATGTCAGAAGAAGAGTTGTCACTCAAGACAATCAATATGATATTGAAAGATCGATGTAAGCTTAGCTCGTCGCTGAAAATTGTGCTCTGCGAAGAGGGACCATGTAGCACATTTAAAATTGACACGATAAAGATATAACCGAGTACGCTAGGAATGACATGACCGAGTTTAAATTCTCCAGCAACAATTACCATGCGTAGTCAGCAATAATTGGACTCGAGTCACTTATCGGAGTTCTCGAGTGACGAACAACTCAAACTCAGGGAGCAACTGAAATTTGTGAGAAGTAATACTTGATGAAGAACTCATAAGGAGTAATGCAGTTCTATAATACCCTCGAGATACCAGAGGGTAATACTCGACGGCAGATCAAGTAGAGGTTGGACTGGGGTACTGCTATGTAGAAGACAAGTTCTTGAACTTGCACGAGAAATGGTATTTAAAGGAGAGCATGGTTGGAACCATGATTGCGAAAGGCCAGATCCCAGATATAAGGTGAACTTATATCAAGGGGATAATTATTTCTGTGAGAAGCTTTCATGATAAGAGCTGCATCGTGTCCATGGGCATGAACACAAAGTTCAAGGTCGACTCCCACTTCTCCAAATGCATAACCTTTCATTCACTTCTTATTTCTAAATGGCATTAGTGTTGAAAATTTTACTTGGTGAAATACCATATGAGTATGACCCGTGAAATCTTTCGGGTTCACACAGATTTATGGGGCATAGGTTCAACCCATCAGGGCATCTTAATTAGAAACCTATACCACAAACTTCAGGAGTAAATTATACCAGCTCGAAAGCAGAGCATGGTTGAGAAAGCAGAGGATACAATTTACCAAAGGTATTTATGTATCCAAGGAAAGATTCGCAAGTTTGTTGAATATGAAGGACACTGTCGGATAATAATCCAACATAGCACCAGATAGTCCATAATGGAGCTGATGTGAGCATCGACACACAACCAGAGGAAGAAACAATGCAAAGGCATTGGATCACATAAACAACTGACTAATTCAAAGCTCAACTGCGAAGGGATTATGATTTCCATTTCAAAGGATCAGAAGCAAATGCTCTGATTAAGGATGGATAAGTTGATTAGGCTTAGGGGGAGCAACCGGTGGCAATTTGGTTGGTCAAGATCCAGCTCATCTTTAAAACAACTTCTGAGCCTAAAGGATGAATTCTAGGACCTGATTGAGGATTGCGAGCATTCGCAATCATAACGAACTAGCGGACTCGAAATGATAATGAAAAAGGATGTCAATAAGATTACTAGACTATGGGATTAACCAAAATGCAGGAAGGCAAGGAATTGAGGAGCAATAGGCTACCGAGGATTTTGGAAGACCAAATAGCATTACGAGGTATTATGTGAACACATGAACTACTAGGGATCAACGAATCCTTGATAAGTGCGTGGTATTACTCGCAGGGGTATACATGTGGCAAAGAACTACAAGGCAGTGGGCACACAGTATTCTCGAAACAATAGAGATAATTTTGGGGTATCTTGTAATAATAAGATCAACTAGGAATAAAAGTAAGAGCGACAGGTGTAAGTATTTATCCATAAGGATATTTAGGTGGTAGGGAATTGCAAGAGCAATGGGCACAAGGTCTCAAGAGAACATCGGAGAATATCTTCAGAATCTTCGAGTGCACCAAGCAATCATCTGGAGTGAGGGGCTCTCCGGGAAAGTATTTTCGAGAACCTAAAGTTAGATTTTTAGCAAAATTATTTAACTCGAGTAGAAGAGAGATTAGAGTCCCAGAGGATAGACGAGAAATAAAAGATCCTAATGCCACCCGATGGCGACGTGGGCCCATAATCCACACAACCATGTTAGTAAAAGTTTTGCTATGACTATACTCAACTTCGGCCAAGGAGTTGGGAAGGGGGATTCCTATAGGCACTCGGCTCTGATACCAACTTGTGACACCCCTGATTTGACCGTACACTAATCATGCATGCAAATGTGTATGATCAAGACCAGGGACTCACAGGAAGATATCACAACACAACTCTAGACACAAATTAAAATAATACAAGCTTTATATTACAAGCCAGGGGCCTCGAGGGCTTGAATACATAAGCTCAAAAACACATGAGTCAGCAGAAGCAATAATATCTTAGTACAGACATAAGTTAAACAAGTTTGCCTTAAGAAGGCTAGCACAGAAGTAACCACGATAAAAAAGGCAAGGCCTCCTGCCTAGGACCTCCTAACTACTCCTCGAAGCCGAACTCCATGTAGAAACATCCTCGGGATCCTCTGGCTCCTAGACTCCATCATCTGGTTGCATCAATCAAGAAGAAAGGAAAGAGGGGAGCAAAGCAATCGTGAGTACTCATCCAAAGTACTCGCAAGCAAGGATCTACACTAGATATGCAATGGTATCTGCGTAAAGGGGTAATATCGGTGGGCTAAACTGCAGAATGCCAGAATAAGAGGGGGATAGCTAATCCAATCGAAGACTACGCTTCTGGCCGCCTCCATCTTGCACCAGTAGAAGAGAGTAGATGGAATAGTAACAAGTATCAATGCTTCTGGCAGCCTCCGTCTTGAGTAGCTGGAAAGTTCACCAAGTAACATCGTATAGCATAATCCTACCCGACGATCCTCCCCTCGCCGTCCCGTGGAAAGCAATCACTTGGTTGTATCTGGCACTTGAAAGGGTGTGTTTTATTAAGTCATCAGCCAACCACATCCCCTAGTGCCGTTGCCGGACCCCGAGGTAGGTCCTCGTCGCCGGCCGGTGTGGAGGGAGGACGGGGAATTCCTTGAGCCGACATAGGGGCGCGACAATGGGCGGATCAGGAACCGCCGATGGTGACTCGATGAAGAGCCCGCGGAGGACGACCCGTGCGCGTGGCGGTGCGGATCCATTCTGCGGATCGACGGCGGGGACCGACATCCACCATGTGTGATAGCTTGGCTTATTAGGGATGGTAGACTACTCATATCAATAAGGAATTCCTTCTTTTCCGGGAGCCCATTCGGATAGAACTCCAAAGTTAAGTATTCTCAGCTTGGAGTAGTTTCAGGATGGATGACCGACCGGGAAGTTGCTCCCGAGTGCGCATGAGTGAGGACAAAGTGCACAGAAAAGACTAGTATTGATATGTGGGGCCAGTCTAGATCCCGCCCAGCGGGTGTGTCCGGGGCGTTACAAGTTTGCATCAGAGCCGACTCTCATGGTTACACAGATGTTTGCGGACAGGTGCACAGTCATGTTGTTCATGACGTTTTTGACCCATCGTGGCACACGACATGGCACATGTACCAGACTGGATGCACAGACGTATGTGCCAAGAGAGAACGTTCATGTGGCTCGACGAGGACGTCGGTTCCTCTGAGTGGGTGTGTATGTGATAGCCTGGCTTATTAGGGATGGTAAACTACTCATATCAATAAAGAATTCCTTCATTTCCGGGAGCCCATTCGGATAGAACTCCAAAGTTAAGCGTGCTCGGCTTGGAGTAGTTTCAGGATGGGTGACCGGCCGGGAAGTTGCTCCCGGGTGCGCACGAGTGAGGACAAAGTGCGTAGAAAAGACTAGTATTGATATGTGGGGCCAGTCTAGATCCCGCCAGGAGTAACGACCACCGACGGGTGTGTCCGAGGCATTACACCATGTCCAGCCATCGAAGGGGCGGGGAGGGCGGGGGCACATCAGCAGTAGTGCAGGGGGAGAAGAGGCGCCGAATTTACTCAGCCGCGTAGGGATGGACTAAATATACTCAGGTTTTTAGAGATGGAGTAACAAAATTACTCCACTAAGCCGTATAGGGGATCAGCTAGGTCAAACTTAGTGGTGTAAAAAGCCAAAATTTACTCCACTAAGTTGATATAGGGGATCGGTTAGAAATACTCTAAAGTGGATGCATGCATTAGTGGAAAGAGTGAAATTGGAAAAGAGCAACATGGGTATTTTGGGAAGAACTATTGCTGACCAACTCATACCACTTGTTCTCTGGAATTTGTTGCAAAAAAATATACCCCTCACAGGAATAAAAGGAGTATTATTGGAAATATGCCCTAGAGGCAATAATAAATTGGTTATAATCCTATTTCCCTATTTATGGTAAATGTCTATTATTCATGCTAGAATTGTATTGATCGGAAACTCAGATACATGTGTGGATACATAGACAACACGGTGTCCCTAGTGAGCCTCTACTAGACTATCTCGTTGATCGAAAGATGGTTAAGGTTTCCTAACCATAAACACGTGTTCTCACTTGATGAGGGGATCACATCATTAGGAGAATGATATGATGGACAAGACCCAACCATTAGCATACCATATGATCGTTCAGTTTATTGCTACTGCTTTCTTAATGTCAAATACATGTTTCTTCGACCATGAGATCATGCAACTCCCAGACTCCGGAGGAATTTCTTGTGTGCCATCAAACATCACAATGTAACTGAGTGATCATAAAGGTGCTCTACAGGTATCTCCGAAGGGGCTGTTGAGTTGGCGTGAATCAAGATTGGGATTTGTCACTCCGTATGATGGAGAGGTATCTCTAGGCCCTCTCAATAATACAACATCACAAGAAGCTTGCAAGAAAAGGGACTAATTAGTTATTTACAAGATGATGTATTACGGAACGAGTAAAGAGACTTGTCGGTAACGAGATTGAACCAGGTAAGAAGATATCGACGATCGAATCTCAGGCAAATAACATACCGATAGAAAAGGGAACTACGTATGTTGTCATAAAGGTTTGACCGATAAAGATATTCGTAGAATATGTAGGAACCAATATGGGCATCCAGGTCCCGCTATTAGTTATTGATCGGAGAAGCATCTCGATCATGCCTACATCATTCAAGAACCTGTAGGGTCGACACGCTTAATGTTCGTTGGTGATATAGTACTATATGAGTTATGTATGTTGGTGACCGAATATTGTTCGGTGTCCCGGATGAGATCAAGGACATAACGAGGTGCTCCATAATGGTTCGGAGGTAAATATTGATATATAGGACACTTTGCTTCGGCCAAGGGGTAAGGCCCCACGAAGCCTTAAGACAGTGCACAAAGGGTTTTCTCAGAGGGCAGGGGCTAGACGCCAGGGTTCCTATCGTCTACCCCCTGGGCTAGATGCCGGAGTCCGTGGCGTTTATGTAAACACCAAGAATCATGGCGTTTAGCCCTGAAGTCCAAGAAGGACTCTCCTTTGAGGTGCAAACCGACTTTGGGGAGGCTCTCTCTCCAAGTTTCGACCCCTGAGCTTAACGTATAAATAGAGGAGTAGGGCTAGCCCCTAGAACAAAAGTTTTGAAGCCTCCTCTTGTTCTTCTAGTTATAGTTGGTCCTAGTTGACAAATTAGAGCTAGGCTAATCCTATAGTTCCTCCTCCTTTCTAAATCTGTTGCGCTTGGCGAAGCCATGCAAAAATAGTTTCACCACCAGCGTCACCACGCCGTCATGCATCTGGAACTCAACTACTACTTCACCGCTCTTGCTGGATCAAGAAGGTGAGGACGTCATCGAGATGAATGTGTGCTGAACACGGAGGTGCAGTACGTACGGTACTTGATCGGGACTGATCGTGAAGGTGTACGACTACATCAACCGCGTTGATAAACACTTCCGCTTAGCGATCTTCATGGGTATGAAGATGCTCTTCCCCTATCGTAGCTATGCATCTCCATGGAAAGATCTTGCATGTGCGTAGAAAAGTTTTGTTTTCCATGCAACGATCCCCATCAGTGGTATCAGAGCCAGATCTATGTGTAGATGATATGCACGGGTAGAACACAGAAGAGTTGTGGGCGTTGATGTACATACTTCTTATCACCAATGTCTTATTTTGATTCGGCGGTATTGTGGGATGAAGCGGCCCAGACCAACCTTACATGTCCACGTACATGAGAACGGTTCCACTGACCGATGCAACTTGTTCTGCATGAGGTGGCTGGCGGGTGTCTGTTTCTCTAACTTTAGTTGAATTGAATTTGACTACGGTCGATCCTTGCAGAAGGTTAAAACAACAAACTTATTAATCACCATTGTGGTCTTGCGTAGGTAAGAACAGTTCTTGCTAGTTACCCATGGCAGCCACAGAAAACTTGCAACAACAAAGTAGAGGATGTCTAACTTGTTTTTGCATGGTATGTTGTGATGTGATATGGTCAAGACGTGATGTGATATACGTTGTTGTATGAGATGTTCATGTTTTGTAATATCGACAACCGGCAGGAGCCTTAGGGTTGTCTTTTAATTATTGTATGACCCGCGCGTCAATCATTAAGCGCCATATAATTGCTTTACTTTATCACTATGCGTTAGCAATAGTTGTAGAAGCAATAGTTGGCAAGACGACCCCGATGCAACGATGGAGATGAAGGTGTTGCACCGGTGATGATGGAGATCATGACATTGCTTTGGAGATGGAGAACAAAAGCACAATATGATGATGGACATACCATGTCACATATTTTATTTTATTTTGACCATGAAGACTGCAAGGCTTACACCTCACAACATTTTATTGAAAAGAAAAGGTGCAAATAAATAAAATTTACAAAGAAGGGGGGGGGGAGGAGGGGCTAAACTATAAGCAAAGAGAAACAAACCTACTACTTACATATCTAGAGGCAGAAATAAAGCTCAAGGGGGAAGGAAGTCTATCCATTTGAGGAGTACATCCCTGAATTTGGCTTTGATCCTATGAGAAACCAAGGTGATGTCATGGATGAATCCAGTTCTCCACTGTCTGAAGGTTGGGGGAATGTGTCTGAAAGCTTTATCATTTCTGACTTTCCAGATATTCCACCATGCCAAGAAGACTACCTCTGCGAAGAAAGGCTGACCGAAACCTCTTCTAGCTTGCTTAGCAATTTGATACATATCTGAACTATCAGTCCATTCAATCTGCAAGTAATTCCAAACTCTCACACTAAAGTTGCATTAGAAGAAGAGGCGATTCCTGTCCTCAAGTGTTGCTGTAGGGCAAAGCACACATTGTGGCCCCTCATTGATCTTCCAGTGCCTGCGCTGTAACATGTCTTTGGTATTGATCCTGTCCATGATGACCAACCAAGCAAACATCTTTACAGACATGGTACAAGAGCTCTTCCAAATCCAACCCAGGAGAGGGTTAGCCACCATAGGTTGATGCACATGAAGGTAGAACTTCTTGGCTGTGTACTCAGAGGGCTTTTCATGTTTCCAGAGCCATGTATCTGGAATCTCCTGGTTCAAGTGCACAGTGGATAACAGTGCTGAAAGAGCCAGCATTTCATTGTGGGCCACCTGAGAAAGAGGAAGGGAGAACAATTCCTGGATGTCCTCCGTCATAAAGTAATCCCTGACTGAAATAGATTTATTAGAGTAGTAAGAGTGCAGTCTTGGAAATCTATCCCTCAAAGGTAAAACCTTGTTATCCGATTCCCAGCTATCATACCAGAACATGGCAGTATCTCCTGAGCTCACCTTTATCATTGTTACTGCTCTGAACTTGTCCATTAACTTGGACACATCCTTCCACCAAAAGGATCCACATAGAGTAGTGTCATGTGGGATCCTGTGAAAGTAATAAGAGTCCCAGATCAAGTTTACCCACGGTACATCTGCTTTATTGTAAAATTTGCTGAGGTGTTTCATAAGTAAGGCTTCATTCTGCAAACCAAGATTTAGGATACCAAGTCCCCCCTTGGATTTGGGCCTACAAACTAGGGGCCAAGCAGCCAGAGAAGGGCCCTTCTCCTGGCCATACTTTCTCCATAGGCATTGCCTCTGTATTCTCTCCAATTGTTTCAGAATGCTAGCAGGTAATGAGAGGCTGCATAGGAAATATATTGGCAAAGAGGAGATAACAGAGTTAACCAGTTGTAACCTGCTACCTTGTGGTAAGAACCAGGAGCTAGCAGTGAGCCTTCTTTCCATGCAATCAACCAGGGGCATGAAGTCAACAATCTTAGGCCTAGTGGTGCCTTCCTGAAACCTGTTAGCAGCCAATTTGGTTAAGAATTTTAGGCCTACATTAGTAAGAGAAATAGGCCTAAAATCACTTGTAGTCTCAGGAGAGTTCTTCTTGGGAACTAGTGTGATGAATGCATCATTGAGATTCTCCATCCTGACTGTTCCTGCATGGAATTCATGAACCAAAGTAATGAAATCCTGAGAGATTATTGGCCAACAGCGCTTGATGAAAAATCCATTGAAACCATCAGGTCCAGGCGCCTTATCAATGGGCATTTCTTTGATAACCTTTTCAATCTCTATGGAAGTGAAAGGTTTAGACAAAACCTCTATGCCAGGAACATGCTGAATGAGAGACAAGATTTCCTCACCCAACACTATGGGTTTGACCGTTCCCATTCTGTTTTTGAACACCTGCAAGAATTCAGCTGCCATGTCATCATGATTAGCCGTGGATCTCCCATCTGGTAACACTATATTTGCTATTGCATTTTTCCTATGCCTCTCAGTTGCCATCGCTTGAAAAAAAATTGTGTTGTCCTCTCCCTTTCTGCCACTTCTTAAGGGCATATCTCAAGGATTTCAACTTGTCAACTATTATTGCAGAAATATGTGACTTTGTTGATTTCCTATGCCAAACTTCCTTAACATACTCCATGAAGCCAGGTTGTTCAACCCAAAAGTTTTCAAATCTGAAAATATGTGCCCTGGGGATATTTGTGCTAATAGCAATGAGGCAAGGCACATGATCTGAAGTGGTTTTGGCAAGCATGTGATATTTATCCTTTATGCATCTTATTTTTCTTAGAATGATGGTAGCATTATAAGATGATCCCTTCACTTAATTTCAAGATAAAAGTGTTCTCCCTGAGTATGCACGGTTGCCAAAGTTCTTCTTTTTGAAGCACCTCATGATGATATGGTGTGATAGATTCTAAGTTCACATACAACAGGTGTAAGCCAGTTTTACACACGCATAATACTTGGGGTTAAACTTGACGAGCCTAGCATGTACAGATATGGTCTTGGAACACTGCAGACCGAAAGGTCGAACATGAGTCATATAGTAGATATGATCAACATGGAGATGTTCACCATTGATGACTACCCCATCTCACGTGATGATCGGACATGGGCTAGTTGATTTGGATCATGTATCACTTAGACAAGTTGAGGTATGTTGATTTAACTGAGAGTTCATTACTAATTTAATTATTTGAACTAAAACTTGTCATGAACATAGTCAAAATGTCTGTGCAAATTATGATGTAGATCAATTGCTCGCGATGTAGCTCCCCTATTTTTGATACGTTCCTAGAGAAAACTAAGTTGAAAGATGATGATAGCAATAATGCAAACTGGGTTCATGATCTGAGGTTTATCCTCATTGCTGCACAGAAGAATTATGTCCTTGATGCATTGCTAGGTGACAGACCTATTGCAGGAGCTGATGCAGACGTTATGAACGTTACGGCTTAGAATTGGGGGTCCAAAGATGTTTTGAATGCCATGGAACATATGAGATGTTCCAAGAGCTGAAATTGGTATTTTAGGCTCATGCTCGTGTTGAGAGGTATGAGACCTCTGACAAGTACTTTGCCTACAAGATGGAGGAGAATAGCTCAGCCAATGAGCATGTGCTTAGAATGTTTGGGTACTATAATCGCTTGAATCAAGTGGGAGTTAATCTTCCAAATAAGATAGTGATTGACAGATTTTTCCAGTCACTATCACTAAGCTACTAGAGCTTCTTGATGAACTATAAATATGCAAGGGATGAGGAAAAAGATTCCCAAAGATCTTAGCAATGTTGAAATCGGTGGAGGTAGAAATCAAGAAAGAGCATCAAGTGTTGATGGTTAACAAGACCACGAGTTTTAAGAAAAAGAGCAAGGGAAAGAAAGGGAACTTCAAGAAGAACGGCAAACAAGTTGCCGCTCCTGTGACGAAGCCCAAAGTTGGACCCAAGCCTGAAACTGAGTGCTTCTACTGCGAAGGAAATGGTCACTCGAAGCGGAACTAACCCAAATACTTGGCAGATAAGAAGGATGGCAAAGTAAACAAAGGTATATTTGATATACATGTTATTGATGTGTACCTTACTGGTGCTCATATTAGCCCCTGGGTATTTGATACCAGTTCAGCTGCTAAAATTAGTAACTCGAAACATGAGTTGTAGAATAAACGTAGACTAGTTAAGGGCGAGATCACGATGTGTGTTGGAAGTGTTTCCAAGATTTATATGATCACCATCGCACACTCCCTCTACCTTCGCGATTTGTGTTGAGCCTAAATAAATGTTATTTGGTGTTTGCATTGAGCATGAACGTGGTTAGATCATGTTTGCAATACAGTTATTCATTTAAGTCGGAGAATAATTGTTGTACTGTTTACATGAATAAAACCTTCTATGGTCCTACACCCAATGTAAATGGTTTATTGAATCTCGATCGCAGTGATACATATATTCATAATATTGATGTCAACAGATGCAAAGTTGATAACGATAGTGCAACGTACTTACGGCACTGCCATTTAGGTCATATTGGTGTAAAGCACATGAAGAAACTCCATGAGGATGGACTTTTGGAATCACTTGATTGTGAATCATTTGATATTTGAGAACCATGCCTCATGGGTAATATGACTAACACTCCATTCTCCGAAAAAATGGAGCGAGCTAATGACTTATTGGAAATAATACATACCGATGTATGCGGTCCGATGAGTGTTGAAGCACGCAGCGGGTATAGTTAATTTTCTAACCTTCACATATGATTTGAGTAGGTATGAGTATATATACTTGATGAAACACAAGTCTGAAACATTTGAAAAGTTTAAAGAATTTCAGAATGAAGTGGAGAATCATTGTAACAAGAAAATAAAAGTTTCTACGATCTGATCGCGGAGGCAAATATTTGAGTTACGAGTTTGGCCTTCATTTAAAACAATGTGGAATAGTTTCACAGATCACGCCACCTGGAACACCACATCATAATGGTGTGTCTGAACGTCGTAACCGTACTTTATTAGATATGGTGCGTTCTATGATGTCTCTTACCGATGTGCCACTATCATTTTGGGGTTATGCATTAGAGACAGTCACATTCATGTTTAAAAGGGCACCATCTAAATCTGTTGAGACGACACTGAACAACGGTTTGGCAAGAAACCTAAGCTGTTGTCCCTTAAAGTTTGGGGATGTGACGCTTATGTCAAAAGGCTTCAGCCTGATAAGCTCGAACCCAAACCGGAGAAGTGCGTCTTCAAAGGATACCCGGAAGAAACCATTGGGTATACCTTCTACCATAGATCCGAAGGCAAAATCATTGTTGCTAAGAACGGGTCCTTTCTAGAGAAGGAGTTTCTCTTGAAAGAAGTGAGTGGGAGGAAAAGTAGAACTTGATGAGGTAGGTGTACCTGCTCTTGAATTGGGAAGTAGTACATCAGAGAAAACCGTTCCCAACCAAAGAGGAAGCAAATGATGATGATCGTGAATCTTCAGATCAAGTTACTGCTGGACCTCGTAGGTCGACCAGAACACGCTCCACACTAGAGTGCTACGGTAATCCTGTCCTGGAAGTCACGTTGTTGGACAACGGCGAATCTACGGACTATGAAGAAGCTATGATGAGCCTAGATTCCGAACAATGTCTTGAGGTCATGAAATCTGAGATATGATCCATGTATTAGAACAATGTGTGGACTTTGGTGGATTTACCCGATGATCAGCAAGCCATTGAGAATAAATGGATCTTCAATAGGAAGACATATGTTGATGGTAATATCACAGTCTACAAAGCTCGACTTGTCGCAACAGGTTTTTGACAAGGTCAAGGGGTTGACTATGATGAGACTTTCTCACCCGTAGCGATGCTTAAAGTCTGTCAGGATCATATTAGCAATTATCACACTTTATGAAATCTGGCAAATGGACGTCAAAACTGCATTCCTTAATGGGTTTCTTAAAGAAGAGTTGCATATGATGCAACCAGAATGTTTTGTCGATCCTAAAGGTGATAACAAAGTGTGAAAGCTCCAGCGATCCATCTATGGAATGGTGCAAGCATCTCAGAGTTGTAATATACGTTGATGAGGTGATCTAAGCATTTGGTTTTATACAGACTTACGGTGAAGCATGTATTTACAAGAAAGTGAGTGGGAGCTCTGTAGCAGTTATGACATTATATGTGGATGTCATATTATTGATTGGAAATGATATAGAATTTATGGATAGCATAAAAGGATATTTGAATATGATTTTTTTATATAAATACCTCGACGAAGTTGCTTACATATTGGGCATCAATATCTATAGAGATAGATCAAGACGCTTGATAGGACTTTCAATGAGTACATACCTTGACAAGATTTCGAAGGACTTCAAAATGGATCCGTCAGAGAAGGAGTTCTTGCCTGTATTGTATGGTGTGGAGTTGAGTAAGACTCAAAGCTCGACCACGGCAGAAGAAAGAGAAAGGACGAAGGGCGTCCCCTTTGCCTTAGCCGTAGGCTCTATACAATATGAAATGTTGTGTACCACATCTGATGTGTGCCTTGCCACATGTCTGGCAAAGGGGGTACGAGAGTGATCCAGGAGTGAATCACTAGACAACGGTCAAAATTATCCTTAGTAACTAGAGGACTAAGGAAATGTTCATCGATTATGGAGGTGATAAAGAGTTCATTGTAAAGGGTTACGTCGATGCAAGCTTTGACACTGATCCAGGTAACTCTAAGTAGCAAAGCGGATACATACAATGGAGCAGTCATTTTGAATAGCTCCAAGCAAAGCATGATAGCAGCATCTACAATATGACATAAGGATTTCCAAAATACACATGAATCTAAATGTTGCAGACCCATTTGACTAAAACCTCTCTCGCAAGCCAAACGTGATCAAACCCTAGAACTCATTGGGTGTTAATTACATGGCGATGTGAACTAGATTATTGACTCTAGTGCAAGTGGGAGACTGTTGGAAATATGCCCTAGAGGCAATAATAAATTGGTTATTATCATATTTCCCTGTTCATGATAAACGTCTATTATCCATGCTAGAATTGTATTGATCGGAAACTCAGATAGATGTGTGGATATATAGACAACACCATGTCCCTAGTGAGCCTCTACGAGACCAACTCGTTGATCAAAAGATGGTTAAGGTTTCCTAACCATAGACATGCGTTCTCACGTGATAACGGGATCACATCATAGGAGAATGATATGATGGACATGACCCAACCGTTAGCATATCATATGATCGTTCAGTTTATTGCTACTGCTTTCTTAATGTCAAATACATGTTTCTTCGACCATGAGATCATGCAACTCCCAACTTTGGAGGAATGCCTTGTGTGCCATCAAACATCACAATGTAATTGGGTGATCATAAAGGTGCTCTATAGGTATCTCCTAAGGTGTTTGTTGAGTTGGCGTGAATTGAGATTGGGATTTGTCACTCCATACGATGGAGAGGTATCTCTGGGCCCTCTCGGTGATGCAACATCACAAGAAGCTTGCAAGCAAAGTGACTAAGGAGTTAGTTCCAAGATGATGTATTATGAAACAAGTAAAGATACTTGCTGGTAATGAGATTGAACCAGGTATGGAGATACCGATGATCGAATCTCGGGCAAGTAACATACCGACAGACAAAGGGAACTACATATGTTGTCATAAAGGTTCGATCGATAAAGATCTTCGTAGAATATGTAGGAACCAGTATGATCATCCAGGTCCCGCTATTGGTTATTAACCGGAGAAACGTCTCGGTCATGTCTACATCATTCTTGAACCCATAGGGTCTGCACGCTTAACGTTCGTTGACGATATTGTACTATATGAGTTACTTATGATGGTGGCCCAATGTTATTCAGAGTCCCGGATTAGATCAGGGACATAACAAGGATCTCCGCAATGGTCCAGAGGTAAAGATTGATATATAGGACACTTTGGTTGGGCCAAGGGGTAAGGCCCGCGAAGCCTTAAGACAGTGCACAAAGGGTTTTCTCGGAGGGAACGGGCTAGACGCTAGGGTTCCTAGCGTCTACCCCCTGGGCCAGACGCCGGAGTCCGTGGCATTTACATAAACGCCAGGAACCATGGCGTTTAGCCCTGGAGTCCGAGAAGGACTCTTATTTGAGGTGCAAACCGACTTTGGGGAGGCCCTCTCTCCAAGTTTCGACCCCCAGGCTCAACATATAAATAGAGGAGCAGGGCTAGCCCCTAGAACACAAGTTTTGAAGCCTCCTCTAGTTCTTCTAGTTCTAGTTGGTCCTAGTTGAATAATTAGAGCTCAGCTAATACTATAGTTCCTCCTCCTCTCTAAATGCATTGTGCTTGGCGAAGCCCTGCGGAAGTAGTTTCACCACCACCGTCACCACGCCGTCGTGCTGCCGGAACTCATCTACCACTTCGCCCCTCTTGTTGGATCAAGAATGCGAGGATGTTATCAAGCTGAACGTGTGCTGAACACGGAGGTGTCGTACGATCGGTACTTGATCAGGATGGATCATGAAGGTGTATGACTACATCAACCGCATTGATAAACGCTTCCTCTTAGCGATCTTCAAGGGTATGAAGATGCTCTCCCCCTCTCGTGGGTATGCATCTCCATGGATAGATCGTGCATGTGCGTAGATTTTTTTTGTTTTCCATGCAACGTTCCCCAACAAGTATATGGCAGGCTACGTGGAAGTTCATTAAAAGTCAATACTAGTAAATGCAATCAACAATAGTCAAAGTAATCCCTCATGGGTCCAAGCAAGCCATCCTTGACAATAAAATACATGGTCAATAAATCAAAGGAATAAGACCAAGTAAAAGAATAAATCAAACGCAAAGACAACGGGGCAAAGAAGGTCGAGCTCACGTAAGAAGGCCTTTGTAAGATGGAGGATATCTCTTCCTAAATGGGCCTCCACCCCTCCTAGCCAAACTCGGAGTACATTGATGAAAAGACAGAAAATTACCTAGTTCTACGCTCACACCTCTTTATTTGAAGGGTTACCTTGGTTATTTGTCAATGACCCCTAGGCTATATAAGGCCCCATCCCTACTTGAATAAACTCAAGAGGAGAGTTAGGAATGCCACGGTTCGAAGTCCAAGGGACCTCTCATGACCTGGAGTAGTCGGTAGTCGTGGTACTCTAGAAGCTGTGACACTTTGAGTATTGAGTGTATCGGGCACCACTCTCGACGACCCTCCCATAGGATGTAGGTTGCACTCCCATGAGGCATACAAACCTATATAAGAAACAACATCGTGTTAGTTTGTGGATTGTATGGAGACCTTTGCTATAGAGGTCGTCATACGCACCCTCGCCTACTCTTCCCTAACCACATCGCTATGGACACCTGACGTCGCTTGAACTACGTCGGTATTTCCCCAAAGAGGAATGGATGATGCAGCACAACTATGGTAGGTATTTCCCTCTGTGATGACACCAAGGTTATCGAACCAGTGGGACAACCAAGAAACACTATGTAAAAGGTACCTGCACACAAAGAACAAATACTTGCAACCTGATGTGTAAAAGGGGTTGTCAATCCCTTTCGGGTAATGGCGCCAGAAATTGTCAAGTTGACGGAATAAAAATTGTAGTAGGTTGAAAGATGCAAACAACGACAAATAAAATGCAGCAAGGTATTTTTGTGTTTTTGATAATATAGATCTTAAAATAAAAATTGCAAATAGAGGAAAAAGAAAATAGTAATATAGATCTGAAAGTATATGGTAGGAAAATAGACCCAGGGGCCGTAGATTTCACTAGTGGCTTCTCTCGAAAAATAGCAACGGTGGGTAAACAAATTACTGTTGGGAAATTGATAGAAAAGCAAATAATCATGATGATATCCAAGACAATGATCATGTATATAGGCATCACGTCCAAGATTAGTAGACTGACTCCTGCCTGCATCTACTACTATTACTCCACACATCGACCACTATCCAGCATGCATCTAGTGTATTAAGTTCATGGAAAAATGGAGTAATGCAATAAGAACGATGACATGATGTAGACAAGGTCTATTCATGTAGGAATAGACCCCATCTTTTTATCCTTAATAGCAACGATAAATGCATGCCTTACTGCCCCTTCCGTCACTGGGAAAGGACACCGCAAGATCGAACCCATTACAAAGCACCTCTTCCCATTTCAAGATAAATAGATCAAGTTGGCCAAAAGAAACCAAATATCGGAGAACAAATACGAGGCTATAACAATCAAGTATGGATATTAAATCAAGACAAATCTGATCATAAACTCGCAATTCATCGGATCCCAACAAACACACCGCACAAAGTCATTACATCAAATAGATCTCCAAGAGACCATTGTATTGAGAAACAAAGAGAGAAGAAGCCATCTAGCTACTACCTACGAACCCGTAGGTCTATGATAAACTACTCTCGGATCATCATAGAGGTACCAATGGGGATGATAAACCCCTCCGTGATCGTGTTCCCCTTTGGTGAAGTGCCAGAAAAGGGATCTAGATTGGATCTCGTGGTTTTGGAACTTGCGGCGGCTGGAATAAAATTTCGTCAACTCCCCTAGGGTTTCTGGAATATTGGAGTATTTATAGAGCGAAGAGGTGGTGCGGGAGGCCACCGAGGTGGGCACAATCCATCAGGGCACGCCTTGGCCCCCAGGCGCGCCCAGGTGGGTTGTGCCCCCTTCTAGGCACCCCTCCAGCCCATGTTGTGTCTTCTCGTCCAAAAAAATCTCCAAAATGTTTCGCTGCATTTGGACTCCGTTTGGTATTGATTTTCTGCGATGTAAAAAACAAGTAGTAAACAACAACTAACACTGGGCACTATGTCAATAGGTTAGTCCTAAAAAATGATATAAAATGATTATAAAACGATTGTAAAACATCCAAGAATGATAATATAACATCATGGAACAATAAAAAAAATTATAGATACATTGGAGACGTATCAGCATCCCCAAGCTTATTTCCTGCTCGTCCTTGAGTAGGCAAATGATAAAACAAGAATTTTTGATGTGGAATGCTGCCTATCATGTTCATCACATATTTTTTCCTTTAAAGCATGGACATTTGGACTTTTATATGATTCAAAACAATAGTCTAGTTTTGACATGAAGACTTCAATACTCAAGCATACCAACAAACAATGATGTCTTCAAAATAAAAATACTAATGCAAGTTATCCCTAGCCCATCATTCTCAATCATTGATCCATTCATGAAACACACTCGCATATTAGCTACAACCAATGGTCAAGTATGATCATAGTGCCCCTTAGTTGGTGCTTTATAAGAGAAGATGGAGACTCAAATAGAAATAAAATTGCATAAAGTAAATAGAAAGGCCCTTCGCAGAGGGAAGTTAGGATTTGTAGAGGTGCCAGAGCTCAAAGCTTAAATTGAGAGATCAAATTTTTGGGAGGCATACTTTTCCCGTCAATGAAAACAACTTAGAGTTTCCAATACTTTCCATGCTAGATATATCATAGGCGGTTCCCAAACAGAAATTAAAGTTTATTCCTTTCCCCTATTCTTTCACAATCCATGGCTATCCGCATCCACGGGTGCCCTCCATACCAACATTTTCCAAGGAATTTATCATTTGACAACATAAAATAAATTCACTTTTTCATTCGGGACTAGGCATCCCTAATACCTTTGTCGTATTCTCATGCAATGACAATTGAATAAACACTCATCTTGAGAATAACACATCTAGCATGGAAAATTATGTGCCACCCCTCAACGCCTCATGAGCAGTACGGGCACACAAAAGAGAAATTTATTTCAAAAATTAGAGATGGCACATACAAATTTTCTTAGAACGGCAAGGGAATACCGCATATAGGTAGGTAAGGTGGACTCATGTTGCAAAACTGGGTTTAAGAATTTTGGACGCACAAGTAGTATTTCTACTTAGTACAAGTGGAGGCTAACAATAGATTTAGAAGCAACCAACCAAGAAACAAAAAACCACATAAGCGAGCATTGAGAATAACTAACACCGAATAATGCACCATAAGTAGGATGTAATTTCATTGCATAAATATTGACTTTCGTGCTTGCATAGGGAATCACAAACCTTAACATAATTATTCTTACAAAAACATAATTACTCATTAACATGGCTCACATATCACTATCATCATATCTCAAAACTATTACAAAGAATCAAGTTTATTTTGTCCAATGATCTTCATGAAAGTTTTTATTATATCCCTCTTGGATATTGATAACCCACAAGTATAGGGGATCGTTTGTAGCCTTCTTCAATAAATAAGAGTGTTGAACCCAATGAGGAGCTAAAGACAGAACAAATATTCCCTCAAATTCTATCGAACATCGATACAAATCTACGCAAACTTGACGTTTGCTTTATCGAAAACAAGTACAAAACTATTTTGTAGGTGTGATGCTAGAACTACTTTGCAAGAATAAAACTAGAAGTACTTAGCAAGAAAATAAAAGTGGATAGCTTTTGTCAACAAGAAAGCTATTTGCCCCTAGGCAATCGATAACAACTACCGGTAATCATTCTTGCAATTTTATATGAGGGAGAGGCATGAGTGATACATCTCCAACCTATAATTTTGGATTGTTCCATGCTATTATATTATATGTTTTGGATGTTTAATGGGCTTTATTATACACTTCTGTATTATTTTTGGGAATAACCTACTAACCCAAGGCCTAGTGCAAATTGATGTTTTGTGCCTATTTCAGTGTTTCACAGAAAAGGAATATCAAACGGAGTCCAAACGGAATGAAACTTTCGAGAGAGTCATTTTTGGAACAAATACAACACAAAAGACTTGGAGTACACGCCAGGGAAGGAACGAGGCGGACACGAGGGCAGGGGCGCGCCGGGGGGGGGGGTAGGCGCGCCCCCACCCTCATGGCTCCCCTAACGTGCCTCTTCCTCCTATATATACCTACGTACCCTGAAAACATCGAGGACCACCACGAAACCATAATTCCACCGCCGCAACCTTCTGTACCCGTGAGATCCCATCTTGGGGCCTATTCCAGAGCTCCACCGGAGGGGGAGTCGGTCACGGAGGGCTTCTACATCAACACCATAGCCTCTCCGATGAGTTGTGAGTAGTTTACCACAGACCTCCGGGTCCATAGTTATTAGCTAGATGGCTTCTTCTCCCTCTTTGGATCTCAATACAAAGATCTCCTTGATCTTCTCGGAGATCTATTTGATGTAATTCTTTTTGCGGTGTGTTTGTCGAGATCCGATGAATTGTGGGTTTATGATAAAGATTATCTATGAACAATATTTGATTCTTCTCTGAAATCTTTTATGCAGGATTTAAATATCTTTGTAAGTCTCTTCGAATTAACAGTTTGGTTTGTCCTACTAGATTGATCTTTCTTGCAATGGGAGAAGTGCTTATCTTTGGGTTCAATCTTGCGGTGTCCTTTCCCAGTGACAGGAGGGGCGGCAAGGCACGTATTGTATTGTTGCCACCGAGGATAAAAATATGAGGTTTATATCATATTGCATGAGTTTATTCCTCTATATCATGTCATCTTGCTTAAAGCGTTACTCTGTTCTTATGAACTTAATACTCTAGATGCATGCTGGATAGCGGTCGATGTGTGGAGTAATAGTAGTAGATGCAGAATCATTTAGGTCTACTTGTCACAGACGTGATGCATATATACAATGATCATGCCTAGATATTCTCATAACAATGCGTTTTTCTATCAATTGCTCGACAATAATTTGTTCACCCACCATAGAAATCTGCTATCTTGAGAGAAGCCACTAGTAAAACCTTTGGCACCCGGTTCTATCTTCCATCATATCAATCTTCCATCAACTATTTACCTTTACTTTACTTTTATTATGCAATCTTTACTTTCAATCTATATAACAAAAATACCAAAAATATTTATCTTATTATCTCCATCAGATCTCACTTTTGCAAGTGGCTGTGAAGGGATTGACAACCCCTTTGCCGCGTTGGTTGCAAGGTGTGACGCCCGAAGACCGACGCTCCAGAAGATTCCAGATGTTTCGGGTTTTCCCGTGTGTTTCATTTGTGCTTGCTTTATTTATTTTGCATTGCATCATGTCATCATGTCATCAAGTCTTTTAATTTCAAAACTCAACTAAATAAACCGTATGAATCCTCGATCCATTTAAATTGAGGGATACTCACTATGGTGACTTCTCTTTATAACACATAAAAGCCTCTCAATATTATTAGGGAGCTATATTAAATTATTCCATTAGTTTGGAACAAACCTCAAACACACTTGCAGCTTAAATTATATGCCTTTCATAATTTCCTTTCCAACCTTCTCCAAACCCTATGCCCAATTCTTTCCCTAACATTTACTCTTCTCTCTTTTTCTCCTTCCTTTTTTTCTGTAAAAAAAAAGAGAAAGGAGGAGGGCAGCCGCAACCCAACCTCTTCCCTGCAGTCAGGCCGACCCTTTTGCCCCAAGGCCCAGCCGGCCTCTAAGGCCCAACAGCCTCTCTCTCTCCCTTCCTTAATCTAGGCCCAAGGCCCAGCCTCCCTCCCCCCTCCTAACCCTAGGCCGACCTGACCCGACCTCATCTCCTCTCGATCTCCCATCGCTCCCACCGACCGCCGCCAGGACCCGCTCGATCCCTCCCCTCCCCATCGCTCTCTCTTCCTCTGCCCGATCCCGTCCGCCTTCATCGCCCGACTGCACCACTCCTGCTCGTCTCGGTCCCCCCTCTCCCTCAACAGCCTCCGTCGCTGCTGGCCTCGATTATCGCCGCCACGCTAGCCACTTCTTCCCCTGCGGGCCCTCCTTCGCCTCGCCTTCTCCAGGGTCGCGTCCACGCCGCCTCACCGTGACCCCTCCGTGCTCCACCTCTGCCGCGTTGCCTGAGCCTCGCCGAGGCCACTGGAGTCCGCCGCGCATGCCATGCTCCTGCGTCGCGCGAGCCCGGGCCCAAGGCCGCCCCTCCGGTCGCCTCTTCCTCCGCGCCGGCAAGCCCAAGCCGCCACCGGCCACCACGACAGCGCTGCCGCGCCTCTCATCCTCGACGTGTGCCTCGCTCCCCGCCGACGACGCAGCCGCCGCCGGCCGATCTGGCCTCCTCCGCCTCACCTCTGTCTTCGCCACCTCCGGCTCCCCGCAGTCCAGCCGCGCGCCGTGCCAAACCTGCGAGCTCCGCCACCTCGAGCTCGCCATGGCACCCGTGATCCCCCTGCTCCGCTCCTTCCCCTGCAGGTGGTGCTCTTCTCATCGGCTGCTAGCAGCCTCTGCTTCATGTCAAGGACCATGACGACGACCCCTTCGTCTAGCCGTTGCTCGGCCAGGCGTCCAGAACCAGTGCCCGAGTTGCTGCACCTCCATGACCGGCGAAGTCCAAGACCGAGTCCTCCTTGATCAGGAGCATTTTCTTTTGGGTTCGCCAGGAACATCTCGTGAGTGTTCGACCACACGGGACAGCAAGTACCTCTCGGACACGTCAAGTCCCACGATGACCATTTTTCGCCAAGTGCCTAGACGACTGTGTACCTCTACTGCCTTCTTCGAGTTCGACAACAAGGAAGACCCCAAGTACCTCTACAACGACCAGAACATCTACAGGAAACTAGTACATCTACCGCCGCCAAGTACCCCTTCGAGTCGCCATGTACGACTACCCTATGTACCCCTACTGTCGCAAGAATTGAGACCGGCAAGTCCGAAGACGCCAAGTACCTTGACTACCGACGCCCGAACGGCTACGACGACATGTACATCTACGGGTCGTGTACGACTACATGACGATACACCTAGTACCTCGACGACCGCTGTTTTCGAAGACCGCCAATTTCCACGACGAGAGTGTACCACTATCGTCGCCGGGTTTTTTTCTGCCAAGTGCAACGACCCCAAGAACGACTACTTCCCTCAACGACTCGAATCGCCCCGAGAACGCTCGCTTCGAAGGTATACCGCAGAAACGATGCTCGTGAATGAATGCTATGTGATGTATGAGTTGTTCCCCTTGTTTGCACCGTGCCCGTTTTACCACTCGTTTCCTTGCCACCGTCTCGTGGGAACCCGGAAACCGGGAGCACCCCATCATTTTGCATGACACACTCTCCATCATCTTTTGCACCGGACTCTCAACGAGTTACCAGAACCGATATGTTGCGTGGCATCATTTTCGGATCGTCCCCGTGGCACCCCTTTCTTTCCACCACGATGACTAATACTTCATATCTCTTCATGTCAACTTTTCACTAAAATTACGTAAAACTTGCAAATGGCATCCGCATCATGATAACAACATTAAAATGATTAAATTGTTGTTGCTTCAATAATTGCTAAATGACATGAGGAGTTTCCGGGAATTGTCGTTCCTCATTTAAACTTGTCTAGATAGTGTAGTTTTTGCTCTTGCTTCACCTCTTGCCATGTTTAATAAAACATTTAATCTTGTCTTGTAAATAAACGAGAGTCAACTAACTAAATATAATGTGGTGTTTCGTCAATATGCAACTCGTTGCATATTGAGCTCCACTTAACTTGTAGTATTGCTTGTGCACTTTGCCATGCCATGCATATTTTAACCGGACATGCATCCTACTTGTTTGTGCATCATATGCCATGTTTGAGCTTGTTTGTTTACTGTGTTGTTTGCTTCTTTCCGGTATGCTTCCCTCGATAGCTTCGGTTTCGTTCCGGAGTTGTGAGGTTTTGTTCGACTACTTCATGGACTTGTTCTTCTTCCTTGTGGAATTCCAGGCAAGATGACCATTCCCAGATATCACTACTATATTTGCCTATGCTAGATGTTTCGCTCTTTAGATATTGGCTCGATGCCTATGTCTGTTTGTTAGCCTCCTATTGTTGCCATGAAACCTCTAACCTTTGACAACTTCCTAGCAAACCGTTGTTTGGCTATGTTACCCGCTTGCTCAGCCCCTCTTATAGCGTTGTTAGTTGCAGGTGAAGATGAAGATTGCTCCATGTTGGATCTTGTTGTTGGAATATCACAATATCTCTTAAATATATTAACACACATATATACTTGGAAATGGGTGGAAGGCTTGGCCTTTTCCTCGGTGTTTTGTTCCACTCATGCCACCTTAGGACCCGATAAACTGGTGTTATGTTCCCAAATTTTGCATTCCTAACACGGTTGAGGTTTATGGGCCTCCCTCGATAACCCGCTTAGCGCTAAAGCTTTTCTAGCAAGGCCCAACTTTGGTTCTACATTTGCCTAACAACTAAAACTTGCATAGGGAGTAATTAACCCTTTTCTTAATCAACAACCCGGGCCAGTGCTCCACATGAGTGTTGGTCCAACCGGGCAGACTCCAGGGCTGCCTTGGGGAAACCCGAGGTATTTGGTATTTTCCTGTAGGCTGTCCCATCCGGTCGTGCCTGAGACGAGATACGCGAGGCTATTATCAGGGTGTCGGCACGCCGGGAGGTCTTGCTGGATTAGTTTTACCTATGTCAGAATATCTTGAGCAAGGGATTCCGAGAATACTCGGGTCTTCCCACCTTGGAGTTGCGACTCCGCAGATCGTGAGCTTATGATGGGCTAAGTTGGGACACCCCTGCAGGGTTATGATCTTTCGAAAGCCGTGCCCGTGGTTATGTGGTAGATTGGAATTTGTTAATGTCCGGTTGTAGAAAACTTGACAGAGGATCCGAAGTAAAACACACAACTGTGTGAGTAACCGTGACTGTCTCTTTTCACTTTGAGAAGAGAACACGGTGGGGTTATGTTTGACTCGTAGGTAATTCAGGATCTTTAGCGATCATTACTAGTTTGCGATCGCTTGCGTAGATGCTCATCTTACTCTTGTACTCGTAAGGTAGCCACCATATATTGCTTAGCCGCTGCTGCAACCTCACCACTACCCTTTTCCATACCCATAAAGCTTTGCTAGTCTTGATACCCATGGTTATGGGATTGCTGAGTCCTCGTGGCTCACAGTTACTACAACACCAGATGCAGGTACCACTGAGAACAGTGCAGGAGATGGTTCAGAACTTCACTGGGAGCTCGATGAAGAGAGTGGCCGTATGTATGTGACGTTTTTCGACGATCAGTAGTGGTTCCTACTAGGGGCGATCGGACCTTGTGTTTATGGTATCTTTCATTTGGATTTTCGTCCGTAGTCGGACTCTGTGTTATTGGATAATGCATGCTATTGTATTCATTGTGTGACGTGGCGAGTGTGAGCCAACTATCTCTTTTGCAATTTCATCCCTCTTTTACATGAGTCGTGCAAAGATACCATACTTGAGATCATTCTAGTATGAGCTTATGCCTTTAAGTTGTGCCTCAACATGTAGGGGGTATAATCTCATACTGGGCATTACAAGTTGGTAATCAAAGCCTTCTCTGACCTAGGAGCCCCCACTGATTGATTGAATCGTTGACGGTTGAGTCTAGGCACACACTTCAAAATGTTTTGAGTCCTATATATATATCGGAGAGTAGGATTTCTTTTTTACTCCTCGTCCCTTTTTCACTCTGGTGGGGACTCCTGACGATTACTCTATCTCTTCTACTCTCAAAATTCACTAAATTTTTTTAGGATCACGCGAGTATTGTTTGAATTGTTCCAATGTCTTTGTGACGAGAACATTGTTCTCGATGCCTCCTGTCATTTAGGGTGTAGCGACCAGACCTCAAACAGTCTGATCTCCGTGCATCAGTGTCATCCCTGTATCAGTAATGCTGACACGCACAGTACTTGAAGGATTTATAATAGAGTAGCAATCACACACTTATTACATCGATAGTCCAACGATGATTTTTTTTACAAATAATATGGCTGAAGGCCATCTAACACGATAACAGCGGAAGGCTTGGAAGATAAGTGAGTCCATCAACTCCAGCGGCATCACTGAGTATAGAACCACGACCTAAAAGGGCATCTTACTCGTCGTCTGAAAAGTCTGCAACATGAAACGTTGTAGCCCGAATACGGGTCAGCACATGGAATATGCTGGCAAGGTAACACAAGAGAATGCAAATGAAAGTAAATCTATACTATATGCATATTTGGCTGGTGGAAAGCTCTATGGTTAAGTTTTTGCGTAAAGCCAATTTTTCCCTACTTCAAAGGAATGCATTTTAATTAACTATCATGGTAGTTGAAAAATTGTTGAGAAGATAGACATCCTCTCAACCCCAATTAAAATAATCATTAAACCCAACAAAATTAAATTAAAGTAACATGTTGAGATGCACATGAAAATCCAAGTACTAGATACTCAAGACGTCCATAACCGGGGACACGGCTAATCATGATTAGTTTGTACACTCTGCAGAGGTTTGTGCACTTTTCCCACAAGACTCGATCGCCTCCGTTTGGTTTCTCGCACTACATGGTGTTTGAGAAACGGATGACCGAGACATAGTCTTTCAGAAGCGCTAGCACCTTACGATCGGGCGAACCGTACCAACCTACATCCCCTACATCTGCTAGTCCACCACTGTAAGAGTTCACACAACTTACTCATACTATGCTAGAGCCCATAATAGCATTGTGGTTGCACACGGAAGTTTCTAGTATGAATAATCTCATGATCCCTTTGAGCCTGGGTGGCGGTCCAAAAGAAAAACAGGCAATCCTGGAATACCCAGATGCCTCAATCCACCCAGATGTGTATTAATGTTGCCACCTTAAGTTGAAGCATTAATTAAACAATCTCACATCTGTCGTGGATTTCACTCACCCAATCCATGTCTACGAGCATAGCATGTCCTAACAGCAAACATAGAAGTAACTCCGAAGGGTTTGAATGTAATGCAGGTAATAGGTACTACCTCAAACTACGTCCCAATCCCACAAGTTAATTAATCCTACTCATGCAAGGTGTGAGGGTTTGGACTAATGCAATGAAAACGGGGTAATTGGAAAGCATGATCAAAGTGTTACTTGCCTTGCTGATGATCTGCAAAACCTAGAGACTCAAAGTAGCAAGCGGCGCACTCCGGGTACTCTATCGCAATCAAACAAACAAGCATACAATAAGCACTTAACTAATGCACGGGTAAAACTCAAATAAGAGATCTAACCAGAAATTTCAACTTAAGAACTCCGATTTGCAAAAAGAATCAACTCGAAAGAAGCAACGAAACTCAAACTGCAAAAGAAACGAGCTCCGAATTACTAATTGGCCTAAAGTCAAATTTTACAGTAGCCAAAACTTTGTTCAAGTTGGTTAAACGTAAAGAGGGCTTCGAGACGAAGATCTGGGATTTTGAATCACCTGATTCCGACTCTCGAGCGAAAAGAAAAACGAAAAACAAGATCAGGGCAGAAATCGCGATCGGAATAATCGCGGATAAATACCCCGAAAAAGAAAAACGACGAACAGGCTAACGAACGAACGTTCGTTGTCTGAGGTTAACTAACGAAAACCGTTCATTAAAACGAACGTACGGACGAACGTCCGCTAAATAGCTAAACCGAAAAAAACCGAACCGATCTAATCTAAAAAACGAATCTACGGGTTTACTTCTAAACCGATCGGTTTTCTAAAAAAAACTACCTCGATGAACTCCGGCGACTCCGGCGGCGGGCGGCGGGTACGGCGGGCGGGCAGCGGTGTGGCGGCGTCGTG
>LR738715.1:523643006-523664486 GCA_902687465.1 Secale cereale | reverse complement strand
AGTTTGTGCGAAATCTCTCTTTAATTCTTTGCAACATGAATAAGTAGTATGTTAATCCATTGGTAGTCATCAATTTAAATTGGTGAAGGATACTCATAACATAATTCTTATTCTTGTTCCTTCCAGGTGATTTAATTCCTTCTTCTGAAGTTTGTTCATGATGAATAAACTCATGGTTCGAAATGATCCATATTTCTTTTCCGAAGGTCCAAGCTATATTAATTATCTCGCCGCGAAGATCCTTCTAAATCATTGCAAGGCTTCAGTCATATTCTTTTCATCCTTCACTCATCATCCTTTTTATACCGGAGTTCTTCTTGGTGGTTCATCATGATTTAGTTCATCCTCGAAGTCTTCATCAAGATTCTTGATCAATGAGCTCAAGTATTCTTCTTCTTGCATTCCGAAGTGCAATTCTTTCTACCTTATTGTTTGAGATGGTGATATGTCATTTTTGACAATTTCCCTTCATGTTTCATGATTCACAAGTTATCAAGTATGAGATATTTAAAACCATCATTTCTTTTTCTTTTGGAGATCCTTTCAAGCCCTCATTTTTATTTCTTTGAGTTATCTTGGGTTGTATTTCACCTAAAAGCTTTTCCCTAAGGCTTGTTGCTATTTATGGTGCTTATAAATGACCCAATTTCTCCATTTATCCTCTCTGTGAATAAGTTTTTCGTCTCCTTGTTGATCTCAATCCAATCAAATGTTTTTGTCAGTGGGTGGTTGTCACCTCATAAGTTTGAGATGTTTTCCATAAGCCAACAACAAGCTTATTCTGTGCTTGTTGATTCTTCCAACAACTCTGTTCAATCCATCTTTGTAAGCATTCTCTTTCAAATTCAATTTTGGGAGAAGTTGTCATATTTTTCTCCGTTCATTTCTTTCATTGATCTATATTCTATTCTTTCATTCCGGAGGCATTGTGATATTGCTCTCTTTGACCATCATCTTGTTTCTATCAAGATCATTGTCGGGGAAACTGATCCACCCACGAACACCTATGGGGACCGAGCCCCTTTCGGTACGGCGGGGGCGGAGGTCGCGCGAAGAGCAGATCGAGGCGAGGCACATGAGCAGTTTACCCAGGTTCGGGCCGCACGGATGCCTAAAACCCTACTCCTGCTTTATGGTTTGTATTGAGTTCTTGCTGGGGAGCGCTGAGAGCTATAGTACACTTCAGCAGCTAACGAGACCGAGCGTGAGAGTGTTCGAATCCCCCTCTTCGTTGCGCATGGGCCTCCTTTTATATGCTCAAGGGGTCACCGACAGGTGGCAACACAGTTGAGGGTAAAAAGGGAAAAGTATGGGGGTTGGTATAGCTACCTGTACAGTGTTCCATACCTAACCCTGACGGTAGGGGACAAGGGCATTAAATGCCCATCGCCGTCGCCCAAACAGTGCAAAAAGGGGCCGTTAGGGGCGCCACCGTTCGCCACGATGGCAATCTTGTCAGCGCCGCTTGCCACCACGTACCCCTGGCTGCACAGCCTCCCGCCACGTATGCCTGGGAGGGTCCCAGAGCGACACGTGGGTGGATGCGCTGGAGCGCGGGTACAGAGTGGTAGCTTGCCGCGGCAAGCGCCTTGCCGCGGTCGTTGTCTTGTCGCGTCCGGGAGCTTGTCGCTCACCGGGCCTTGCCGGGACACGCGGCGTGTCGCGGCAAGTTCCTTGAGATGCCTTGGTTGGCCTTCCCGGCAAGCTCCTCTTGCCGGGGTCTTGTCTCCTTGGCTTGAATACTTTGTTCTTGAATGGCTCCAAAGGAACCACGGAGGACCTTGGCGGTCACCCGGCAAGCCTTGCCGCGGGGCGCTGCGACTGCCCGTGCACATGTTCGGGATACTAGGGTACCCCTACTCTAGTACACCGACAGGAGCCCCCGGGCCTGGGCCATACACGGTGCCGAGCGCTGTTGGGCCAGGCCCAAAACAGTGCACGGGCACGCGTGGCCTAAGGCACGCCGTATCTTACTCTGTATCCACCGCGCCCTCCCTTAGCGACACACGTTAACTGCGGCGTCGTGGGAGAGATCGTGGGCGGTTTCTTTATTCGGAAATGCGGAACGTCCGCCCCCTCCGTCCTTATAAGCAGGGGAAACAGGGGCAGTTCGTCCATCCGCCCGTTGCTACTCCAACGTCGAAAGCCTCCGCCGCTCCCCTTCTTCCCAAAGCCGAAAGAGAGCAGCGCTCCGCCCCCCATCGCCACCAGCACCACCAACGCCGTCGACCTCCCTCACCACTTCCGACATGGCTCCGAAAACCGACAAGGGGAAGGGCGCGAAGTCGGCCGAGGCGCTGCGGCTCGCGGCGCTGCGAAAGGAGCGGGCTATCTTCCCCCCCAAGCTTGCCGCGAGGAAGCTGAGGGAGAACTACTACCTCTTCTGGTCGGGGGAAACGCGAGCGCATCCGCGCACCAAGGTACTCCCAGCCGTTGCTTGTAAAATGGCTCCGAACAGATATGCGTTCTTCGCCTTGTTCTTCTACTGCGGGCTCTGCCCGCCTTTCTCTGAATTCTTCTGCGATATTATGAACACCTACGGGTTCCACCTCCTTGACTTCACCCCCAACGCCGTTCTGACCATGGCAGTTTTCGCACATCTCTGCGAAAACTTTGTCGGAGTCCATCCCAATGTAGCCCTTTTCCGCCACTTCTTTATGCCTCGAGTTGAGAGAGGAGAGCCTTTGTCCGGTGGAGTCTCCTGGATCTCGAGAGCCCATAAGAAGGAAGCTTACCTGGAGGAAGAGCTCCGCGGCAAATGGGAGGAATGGAGAGCCAATTGGTGTTGGATTGTCGAGGAGAACCCGCAGCCATTTACCGCCCGGCGCCAAGCCCCAGTAGTGCGCGGCAACGATTGGAGCGACCTGGCCCCGGAAGACGGTAGACTGAAGATTGCCACTGCCCGGATCCAACGCCTCAGGCTTGCCGGGCTCACTGTAGGCGCAGTTGGCGCAGATTTCCTTCGCCGCCGCATCGCCCCCTTGCAGGAGAGGAAGAGGCCCGCCTGGGAGTTCGAGAATGCGGCGGATATCATGAGGCTGTGCCCGGGCCTCAACTTCAACTTCACTGTCCTGGAGCTCAACGCGATGCTCCAGGAGCTGTTCAAGTATGACCCCGATCATCCCGAAGTGTTCAGGTTGCCGAGGGGTGTCGTTCCGCTGTGCAACAACTCCGCGCTCAGCCGCATCCGCGCAATGATGCCGCTGTGCGACTCTCATGGGATCGACCCAACTTGGCAAGAGCCTGCCGATGACGCCGTGCAGGAGTTCTTCGACAACTTAGAAGAAGTGTCGATTCGTTCCGACGAGAAGAAGGGCCTCACCCGCGACACCACCAATAAGGAGATGGCGTACATCGCCACTAGGCTGGAAGAGGCGGCGGCAGCCGCGGCCGCGGGCGAGTTCGGATTCACTGTGGAGGAGGCACATGGAGCGAAGGCGGCAAGCCTTGCCTCGTGAGTGGAATTTGTCGGCAAGGGGGAGCTTGCCGGGCAAGACGCCGAGTCAAGCGAGCCCGCCGAGCAGGGCGTCGAGTCGAGCGGGCCCGCCGAGGACACGAGTGGCTCGCTGGAGATCGACTCCTCTTCCACCTCGTCCTCAGGCATCTCGCCGCTAGCAGAGCCCCAGCTCCACCAAGAAGGCGTCTCCGCAAGGCCG
Source organism: Secale cereale (assembly GCA_902687465.1). Classification (NCBI taxonomy): domain Eukaryota; kingdom Viridiplantae; phylum Streptophyta; class Magnoliopsida; order Poales; family Poaceae; genus Secale; species Secale cereale. The sequence continues at coordinate 523,660,830 of LR738715.1, read as the reverse complement.
GGGACGTAACGGAGTGGCAGACGGGTCAACAGCCGCCGCGCCGCGCGACATGCTCCACCGCGGCAAGCACGGTCGCCGCGGGAGCGCCTCGTGCTTCTGCAGTAACTGGAGCGGGGTCTCCCCGGGCCACTGCGTCTGCTCCTGCCGCCCCTCACGCCACGACGGTAGCCGGAGCGGGGTCGTCTCAGACCACCGCCACGGCTCCCGCCAAGCGGCCAAGGGAGCCTACTCCTCCGCCTCCTCGCGCTGGACGTGAGCCGGACTTCGACTTCTCCGCGCTTAGCTCCGACGAGGAAGAAGAAGAGTAAGATCCTTGATGTTCTTGTATTTCTTCAATTCTTGCTGTTTTGTTTTGTGTCTCATTTGCTTTTCTCTGAACTTTTTCCTTTTTCAGGACTCTGGCCCAGAGAGCGGCAAAGAGAGCCAAGGTCCCGGCAAGGAGAGAGGAGGTGATCATTGTCGAGGACGAACCCGCCGAGACCACCTTGCCAGACCAGGCAACTAACCTTCAGAGCAGCCCCCAGCGCAGCCCCCAGCGTAAGTGTATGGTTCACTTTCCGCTGTTAGGCGCGCGTGGGTGTTCTATCTTTGCTGATATCTTGATTATTGGTTTGTGTAGGAGCAGAGCAGTCACACCAGGAGTGCCCGGAGACCGCCCCCGACGTGCCATCTGCTTCAACCACGCCGCTAAGGGAAAGTTCTCCGGCGAGGGTCTCTCCGGCAAGGGAGAGTTCTTCGCCAAGGGAGAGCCCTCCGTCAAGGGAGAGCTCCCCGGCAAAGGAGAGCACCAGCGGCCCCCTGCCGGCGTAGACTACGACTGCGCCACCAAGGGAGAGTTCCCCGGCAAGGGAGCTTGCCGAGGAGCCGGCTCGCGCAGGTAATCCTCTTGCTTCAAACTTTCCTTGGGATTTTCTTCTTTTGATTCTTTTTGGATATTTGCTTGACTATTTTTCTCCCCTGTCCTGCCGTCAGACCCATCTGCCACGGAGCCGATGAAGAAGGAGGCTGCTGGCGAGGAGAATATACGCGGCAACACCGGCGACGCCGCTGCCACCGAAGAAGCGGCCGGTGCTGACGATCCTGCCGGCGACGAGGCCGCCAAGGCTGCCGCCGCAGCAGCTGGCGAGGGGTCTGACGATCGCACTGACGGCCCTAAGGCCGTAGGAGCGCTAGGCGGTACACCGACCGCCGAGCCCTCCGCCGCTGCCGCAGCCCCAGGCTCCGAAGAGCCCGAGCCAGGCGCCTACTTGAAGGCCGGCGACGGTGTCTTCATCAAACTCCCCTGGGCTTCAAGCTCCAGGGCGCCGGTCGAGGGAGAAACCTTTGACGGAGAAGTGCTCGCCTCCGCCGGGCTGACGCTAGTTGACGCGCCAAGCAGCAGCAGCAGCGGCGAGTCTGAGGAGGAGCGGCTGCTGCGGAAGCTGTTGTCGCTCTACCGCGCCCGGCAGGCCAAGCTGGAGTCCCGAGAGGCGCTTGCCGCGAGGGCGGGAGCTGATATGGAGAAGCGCGCGGAGGAGCTCCGGGGTCTTCACCAACCAGCTCTCCGGTCCCTGGCAGAGGAGTGGGAGCAACTTGCTGAGGAGCAGACATCCTTCTTCCTCGAGAAGGCCGAAGTCGAAGAGCAGCAGCGGCTTGCCGCCGAGAAGCTATCTGCACGGGAAGGCGAGCTGGCGCAGCGGAAGATCAACCTCGATAGCCACGAGGAGGATCTTGCCGCGCGCGAGCAACCACTTGGCGGAGCCCTCAAGCAAGCAAAGGACGCTGTCGCAGCTGCCGAGACCGCCAAGAAGGAGCTGGAGGCGAGGGTGGCGCAGCTGGAGGCCGATCTCAAGGCGAGAGGTGAAGAGATCACCGCGCTCAAGCTCGAGCGGGAAAAGGACGCCCATAGCCACTCGGAGCTGCAGGTCCGCTTCGCCGAGAAGGGCAAAGAGCTTGCCGCTGCCAAGAACTCCAATGCGGATCTTGAGTTGAAGCTGACCACTTTGACCAAGACGCTGGACGGCGCCAAGGAGCGGGAGGCGGCCTTGAAGGAGGAGGTCAAGGCCGAGAAGGCGCTGCTGGCGAGTGCTGCTGTCACTCAGAACATCTTTAGGGAGACTGTGGAGCACTGGACGGAGGGTCTCGTCAATGCTGCCGCAGATATCGACAGGGAGCTGGCGCAGCTGGGGGCGGAGTATCTCGGGTATTCTTTTGATGAGAACCTCCACCCCAGCGCCAAGCTCACCCTATTCTTCAAAGGCGTGGCGACGGCCCTCCAGTGACTCCTGGAGAGGATCCCAAAGCAGCTGGCCGACGAGTCGCGCAAGCTCTGCGCGGGAGCTCTTTAAAAGGTGCTGGTGAAGGTGGCCTTCCGCAATCCGAGCCTCAACCTCACCAACGTCCTCAAGTCCCGGCCGCAGGATGCTGATCTGGAGGCGCTCAAGGCCCTTGTCGCACCCATTGTGGACAAGGTGAGCGGGATCAAGAGGGTTGAGGGCGACCGTGTAGATTAGGCTGCCCGTTCTCTTCTTTCCTTGTCGCTGCTGATCATGTTATGGGAACAGTTTGTTAGAGCTGCGACAAGCTATCTTGTATTATAACTCTATTTTGGGTAGTGATTGCTATGTTATTTCCTTTACTCGATTCCTTCCTTTGTATGTTTTTGCCCTACGCTTTTAGGGAACTTGCCGGCGTAGGCACCTTAGCCGCGAGCGCTGAGTGCGGAACGTCAGCAGCCTGCTGGCGGTGCCGTTACCGACAAGAAACCTTGTCGCAACTAGTCGCAGCTCACTTAAGTTGCTGAGCGAACTCGAAACAAAGTTATTGAGCGGACTCGAAACAAAGTTGTTGAGCGGGCTCGAAACAACGTTAAGGGCGCAACTAGCTACGAGTTGGTTCCTCCGCGCACATGTTTTCCATACAAAGTGTGGTCGTTCAAGGAAGATAACTTAAAAATTTGAAAATCTGATTGCTCAAGCTTTGGCAACTTAGCTTTTCTGTTGTTTGCTTCCTGGCAAGGCGAAACTTTCTTGAATGGCGCCCGGTCTATACCACTATCTTCTCCTCCCCCCCGGCAAACTTGTGGGCGAGGGAACCTTCCTTTCCTTGAGAAAAAGAAAGAGGAGAAAATACAGATATGGAGCCTTAAGGCCCGTTATTGCTTACCGGGGGTAGGTGCTGCACAAAGTGTCAGATAACAGATGCAAAAAATAAAAAGCATGCAATTGACAAGATGTGCGGAGCACATGAGCTTTACTTATGCACGGGGTCTGCGCCCGGCTTTGTACAAAGGATTGCATGCAACAGCGGCAAAACTTGTACAAAAGGTGGTTGCCGGAAACGGGTTCCGGCAACCGCGCCTTACGGGTAAAACTTACGAAGATGCTCGATGTTCCAGGAGTTGCTCACCGAAAAGCCATCTTCGGTCTCAAGGCGGACAGCGCCAGGCCTAGTGACTTGTTTCACCCGGTAAGGGCCTTCCCACTTCGGTGTCAACTTGTTGGAATTCTTGGCGGACTGAACGCGCCGAAGAACAAGGTCGCCTTCCTCGAGACTTCTGGCGTTAACTTTGCGGCTATGGTAGCGGCGCAAAGCTTGCTGGTAGCGAGCAGCTCATACAGCAGCCTGAAGACGGTCTTCCTCAAGGAGCAGCGCGTCATCTTGTCGCAGTTGCTCTTGCTCGAGCTCATCATAAGCGAGCACTCGAGGTGACCCGTATACGAGTTCCGTGGGGAGAACTGCCTCTGCTCCATAGACTAGAGCGACAGGTGTCTGTCCAGTGGCTCGATTTGGCGTCGTCCTAATCGACCAAAGAACCACTGGCAGCTCCTCGATCCAGTTTCTTCCGCACTTGTGCAGCCTGTCGAAAGTTCTGGTTTTGAGGCCACACAGCACTTCAGCATTTGCCCTCTCCGCTTGACCGTTGCTTCTCGGATGAGCAACAAAAGTGAAGCAGAACTTGGCGCCAAGATCTTGGACGTACTGCATGAAGGTGCGGCTCGTGAATTGCGTACCGTTGTCGGTGATGATCCCGTTAGGGATCCCGAAGCGGCAAACAATCGACCTGAAGAACTTGACTGCTGACTGTGCTGTCACCTTCCTCACTGGTTCCACTTCCGGCCACTTTGTGAACTTGTCGATTGCAACGTACAAGTACTCAAAGCCCCCGGCTGCGCGGGGAAAGGGGCCGAGGATGTCGAGCCCCCAGACCGAAAATGGCCAGGATAAAGGGATCGTCTGGAGAGCTTGAGCTGGCTGGTGTATCTGCTTGGAATGGAACTGGCACGCTTCACACTTGGTTACTTGTGCAGTTGCATCCTGGAGGGCTGTCGGCCAAAAGAAACCTTGCCGGAATGCTTTGCCGGCAAGTGCTCTTGCGCCAATGTGGTGACCACATATGCCTCCGTGTATCTCTGCCAACAACTTTTGTCCATCTTCCCGGAGAATACACTTCAATTTCACACCGTTGAGTCTTCTTCTGTACAGTGTGTTGCCAACAAACTGGTACATACTTGACTGCCGGGCTACTCTTTCTGCTTCTTCTTGCTCTTCGGGAAGTTCTCCTGTCTGGAGGAAACGGACAATCTGCTGTGCACATGCTGGAGCTTGTGGCTCGACAACAAGGACTAAAGGCACATCTGTTGCTGCGGGAACATCCTCTTCTACGGCGAGAACCTGCGGCTCAGCCGGAGCTTGATGTTCCCCGGCAAGCTTGCCGGAGCAAAACTTGTCGGGAGTGTTTGCTTCAACAGAACAAGCCCTAGGGCTTGCCGGAGCAGACTGCTCCTCAGCACTCTTGGTGTTGATCTTGGGGACCTTCTTGGCGGCGGCTTCGGGAAGCTCTGCCGGAAAATAGTCACCAGAAATCAACTTCCTCTTCTTGCTCTGTCCAGCTGATGGTGTTACAGACGGTTGAGTCAGCTTGAGCACAAAGATCCTTGGTTCCACAGGTAACTTAAGTGCGGCGCACTTTGACAAGCTATCGGCGATGTCGTTCTGAGCTCTTGGAACATGCACCATCTGTAGGCCGTCAAAGTGCTCTTCTAGCTTCCTCACTTCATCAACGTAAGCTTCCATCAACGTACTCTGATAACTCTTGTTCACTTGGCGGACGACAAGCTGCGAGTCACCCCTGATAATAAGCTTCTTGATCCCAAGGTCTTTCGCAATCCTGAGACTGGCAAGCAAACCTTCATACTCTGTGGTATTGTTCGTTGCTTGCTCCTTGGGAAAGTGCATCTGGACTACGTACTTGAGGTGCTCTCCGGTGGGTGCGATAAGCAGCACGCCAGCACCAGCGCCTTGCAGCGAGAAGGCACCATCAAAGTACATTAGCCACTCTTTGCTTGCTTCCTTGATGGGGATGCTCGTCTCTGGAATTTCTTCATCTGGTGTTGGCGTCCACTCTGCTATGAATTCTGCCAATGCTCTGCTTTGGATAGTTGAAGTGCTTTCAAACTTGAGGCCAAAGCTTGACAGTTCCAGTGCCCACTCAACAATCCTGCCTGTTGCTTCTGGATTCTGCAGTATCCTCTTCAGTGGAAAGCGAGTGACAACTGTGATCTCATGTGCTTGGAAGTAATGGCGCAGCTTTCTCCAGGCCATGAGAAGGCCGAAAAGCAATTTCTGCACAGCAGAGTACCTTGACCTAGCCCCCTGCAGAAGGGAGCTGACAAAGTAAACTGGGCGCTGCACCATTCTCTTCCGTATCTCCTCTTGCGCCTGCGCAGATCCATCTTTGTCTGGACCAGAGCTTGTCGGGGAAGCCCCCAGCTTGTCGCTGGATGCCCCTGCCGCGGTTCCTGGCTCATCATCTGCCTCCCTCTCCGCTACTAACGCAGCACTAACCACTTGATTGGTTGCCGCTAGGTACAGCAGCAACTTCTCTTGTGGCTTAGGTGCGACAAGTATTGGAGTTGAGGACATGTATCTCTTCAAGTCTTGCAGCGCAGCCTCCGCTTCCGGAGTCCATTTCATTGGACCTGCCTTTTTCAAAAATTTGAAAAATGGCAGGGCGCGCTCAACAGACTTAGAGATAAACCTGCTGAGAGCAGCCACACAACCGGTAAGTCTTCGTACATCCTTGACGCGCTTTGGTGCTTCAATCTGTTCGATGGCCTTGATCTTGTCGGGATTGGATTCAATTCCCCGCTGAGACACGAAGAACCCGAGAAGCTTGCCGGAGGGGACTCCAAACACACACTTCTCGGGGTTAAGCTTGAGCTGGATCTTGCGCAGATTTGTAAAGGTCTCGTCTAAATCTTGAATCAGGGTTGCCCTGTCCTTGTTCTTGACCACTATGTCGTCCATGTAGGATTCTACATTTCTGTGAATCTGTGGCTCAAAAGCTGTATGGACCACCCTTGCGAATGTTGAACCAGCATTCTTCAGTCCGAAAGGCATTCGTATGAAACAGTACGTGCCACATGGAGTGATGAATGCGGTCTTCTCCTCATCCTCTTCTGCCATGAAGATCTGATGGTATCCTGAGTATGCGTCAAGAAATGAAAGCAAGTCACATCCGGCCGTGGAGTCAACAATCTGGTCAATGCGCGGCAAGGGAAATGGGTCTTTGGGACAAGCTTTATTGACATCGGTAAAGTCGATACAAAGCCTCCATTTCCCGTTTGCCTTGCGCACGACTACAGGATTGGCTAACCACGTAGGATGGAGCACTCCTCTGACAAGGCCTGCTGCTTCCAACTTCTTGATTTCTTCTGCGATGAATTCTTGGCGCTCCACTGCTTGTTTCCTGACTTTCTGCTTGACGGGCCGCGCATGAGGACAGATGGCAAGATGGTGTTCAATTACTTTCCTGGGAACACCGGGGATGTCAGACGGTTGCCATGCAAACACGTCGACGTTCGCCCGCAGGAAAGCAATGAGCACGCTTTCCTATTTAGGGTCAAGAGTGGCACTGATGGTGAAGGTACCACCAGTGCCGTCCTCCTTGGCGGACACCTTCTTGGTCTCTGGTGGAGCTGCCATCGTCTTCTTACACTTGCCGGTGGAGCTCGATGGTGCATCCTCAACGGTAGCGCAACACTCCGAAGAGGTGCGCTTGCCGGAGTGGGAATCAGAGCTCTTGCCAGACTTGGTCTTCTTCTTCCCACCGGGAGCTTCAGCGGCAAGTGTATTGCGATCTGTTACGGCTTCTGCTTCCCGGTAGAACTTGTCAGCGCAGATAAGAGCATCCTTCTTGTCGCCAGGGACAGAGATGACGCTTATCGGGCCTGGCATCTTTAGCATGTTATATGCGTAGTGAGAGGCTGCCATGAACTTGGCGAGTGCTGGACGGCCAAGTATTCCATTGTAAGGCAATGGAAAATCGGCAACGTCAAAAGTGACCCTCTCAGTCCTGAAGTTCAGCTCGCCGCCAAATGTCACTGGCAACGTGATCTTCCCCTTCGGCTTGCTCCTTCCCGGGTTGATTCCTTGGAATGTGCCGGTCTCTTCGAGCTCGCTGTCAAGGATCTGGAGTTTCTGGAGTACAGCGGAGGAGATCAGGTTCAAGCCGGCCCCGCCATCAACTAACATCTTAGTGACCTTGAGGTTGCGGATAGTTGGTGAAACCAACATCGGCAAGCACCCGACCGCAGTTGTGCGATCAGGGTGGTCCTCAATATCAAAGATGATAGGCGTGCTGGACCATTTCAGAAGCTTGCGCGATTCGACAGGTGGTTCTGCCACATTGACTTCCCGCACCCACTGTTTGAGTTGGTGGTGTGAAGTATGCAGAGAAGCACCGCCATCAACGCACAAGACCTCAGTGGCTTTCTGGAACTCCTGCTCACTGGTCTCAACATCATCCATGTCTTCGTCGTCGTCTTCGTCTTCATCCTTATCGCACCCGCGGGGAGGTCTGTCTCCTTGCCGCTGCTTGGTCTTGCCGCGGCGTCCTCCCCGGCTGGGGCGCTTCGTGCCAGATCCTCCACCACCTCCTTGGGCCTTCTCCTTGTCGCGTCGCTCGTACTCAGCTTTTTGCTGCTCGACAAGCTGTTCGACCCTCTTGCAGTTCTGGAGGTCGTGACCCTTGGTGCGGTGGATCTTGCAGTACTGCTTGTTGGTGCCGTCCTGTTTGTCGGCGGCTGCCACAGCTGGGCAGTTGGTGCATGCGGCAATCTCCTTGTCAGAGCTACCAGCTTGGGCTTTCTTGGCGCCACCTCCGTTGTCGGACTGCTTAACGACTAGCACATCTTTGCCTTTCTTCTTTCTATTGTTCCGCCGCCGGTTTTTCTTTGTCGGGGCAGCATCCTCGCTGTCAGATCCTCCTGCTCCTGTATCCTCCCCGGGGAGTTTCCTCCCCTCCTCAGCACGTGCACACTTGTCGGCTAGGGCATATAGCTCACTGACGTCTCTGATCTTGCACATCGCCATCTCCTCCCTCATCCTACGGTTACGCACGTTTTGATGGAACGCGCTGATAACAGCGGCAGGGTGGACATCTGGGATGTTGTGCTGTACACGGCTGAATCTCTGGATATACTTGCGCAGGGACTCTCCTTCCTTCTGGGCGAGCAGGTGAAGGTCACTCTCTTGGCCATGAGGTTTGTGGCCGCCTGTAAAGGCGCCGACAAACTGATGGCATAGGTCTGCCCAAGAAGATATGGAGTTGTCCGGCAAGTGCATGAGCCAGGATCTGACGTTGGGTTTGAGTACCAGCGGGAAGTAGTTGGCAAGGATCTTGTCGTCTCTCCCCCCGGCAGCTTGCACCGCGATGGTGTAGATGCTGAGGAACTCCGACGGATGCGTCTTGCCGTCGTACTTCTCTGGCACGTCTGGCTTGAAATTCTTCATGCTGGGCCACTGGACTTGCCACAGCTCACGAGTGAACACAGGGCAACCTACCGCGTACGGCAAGTCGCTTGGTTCCCCTGGCGCATGCATGTCGACAGTGGGCCCAGCGCGCTGGTCTGGTTGTCGCCGCGCTTCTCTTCGGCGCTCGATGCGAGTAAGAGCGTCCTCTTGCTGTCGTTCGTGAAGAACTTGGCGCTGATCGAGACGAGCTCGTGGAACCGATGACGCGGTGGAGTCGCTGTCGAGGTGGATCCGGCGAGTCGGCGATTTTGGCCTTCGGGGTGGGGAGTGAACGGTGGTTGCACCCCCACCGGTCTTGTTGCCATCGGCCCGTGCCTGGCTGACTTGCCGCGGCTGCGACGTGCTTGGCTGCCGCGGGGTGTCGCCGTTGGCGAAGGCGATGAGACTCTGAATGGTGGCCCTCCAGTCGTCGATCTTGTCTGCCGCTGGAGGGAAGTCTAGGAGCAGTTGAGCTCGTGCCAAAGCTTCTGCTGGAGTGGTGGGTAGCAGTGGCGAACGGTGCGAGGAGCGGGATATGCTCGGACTTCTAACTATGTTAGAAGGAGCAGTATCCCGTCCAGGCGACCGTGCCTTGCTCGTGCCGGCATATTGGCGTGCATGCTGGTCTTGAGCATCCCGAGATCCACCAGCTTGATTTTGGCCCAGCAAACGTATGGTACCATGAGTACCATGACGCTCCCGGTCCTGCGCCTCCTGAGATGGGCGCGGTGCATGTACGGACGCCGAGGTCTTGGAGTGCGCGCGGTCGTTGTGGGAGTCGACTACGCCGCCGATGGGCAGCGCAGCTTTGTCCTTGGACTTGGCGGCACCGTGAGCTCCCTCGTCGACGCCCGTTCTTCCGCCGGCGTCTACCCCACCAGCCATTGGCTCCGGCGGTGGTGGGATCGACACGGACGGAGCAGCTGCCTCCGAAGCCTTCTTCTTCGGCGGCATGTTGATGAAGATGATGAAGATCTAGCTCGTGTGCAGGCCGGATCAGGTTCACACAACCTCGACGCACCCCTACCTGGCGCGCCAAAGATGTCGGGGAAACTGATCCACCCACGAACACCTATGGGGACCGAGCCCCTTTCCGGTACGGCGGGGGCGGAGGTCGCGCGAAGAGCAGATCGAGGCGAGGCACACGAGTAGTTTACCCAGGTTCGGGCCGCACGGATGCGTAAAACCCTACTCCTGCTTCGTGGTTTGTATTGGGTTCTTGCTCGGGAGCACTGAGAGCTACAGTACACTTCAGCAGCTAACGAGACCGAGCGTGAGAGTGTTCGAATCCCCCTCTTCATTGCGCATGGGCCTCCTTTTATATGCTCAAGGGGTCACCGACAGGTGGCAACGTAGTTGAGGGTAAAAAGGGAAAAGTATGGCGGTTGGTACAACTACCTGTATAGTGTTCCATACCTAACCCTGACGGTAGGGGACAAGGGCATTAAATGCCCATCGCCGTTGCCCAAACAGTGCAAAAAGGGGCCGTCAGGGGCGCCACCGTTCGCCACGATGGAAATCTTGTCAGCGCCGCTTGCCACCGCGTACCCCTGGCTGCACAGCCTGCCGCCACGTACGCCTGGGAGGGTCCCAGAGCGACACGTGGGTGGATGCGCTGGAGCGCGGGTACAGAGTGGTAGCTTGCCGCGGCAAGCGCCTTGCCGCGGTCGTTGTCTTGTCGCGTCCGGGAGCTTGTCGCTCACCGGACCTTGCCGGGACACGCGGCGTGTCGCGGCAAGTTCCCTGAGATGCCTTGGTTGGCCTTCCCGGCAAGCTCCTCTTGCCGGGGTCTTGTCTCCTTGGCTTGAATACTTTGTTCTTGAATGGCTCCAAAGGAACCACGGAGGACCTTGGCGGTCACCCGGCAAGCCTTGCCGCGGGGCGCTGCGACTGCCCGTGCACAAGTTCGGGATACTAGGGTACCCCTACTCTAGTACACCGACAATCATATTCTTCCCTTGCTTGTCTATTTAACCAGAGTGTTGTGTCCTCCATTCAAGTTCTGTCATCTTATCTAATTTTTCCTGTATTTTCAATCGGAGTGCTGTCTGAATCCTTCTTACCCCTTGTGCCATTCTTTCAATTGTTTCAGAGGCATTGTGTTGTTGATTTCATCAACTATCATTCCATCTCCTCAAGTTCATGTTAATTCCTTCCATTTTCAGACGGAGTGCTGTCCAAATTATGTCATTCTTATTCCTTGGCTATACCATTGCGGTTTCATATTCTTTTGGTTCGTAAGCTCTTGTTTCATGTCTTTCAACCTACAAGGTTCTTGTAATGTACCTTGTTCCTCTTTTTCTAACGGAGTGTTTTCATCTTCGTTCATCTCTGTTGTATTCTTCTTTCAATTTGTTCAACCTCTCAAGGTTCATGGTTTCACTCGTTTGTCGAAGAAGCAACTTTGTTTTACCGCTTCTTTTCCGTTTTTATCCGGTGCCATCTCCAGGATCTCGGGTCGAGATCCTCTGTTAGTGTGGGAGAGTTGTGACGCCCAAAGACCGATGCTCCAGAAGATTCCAGATGTTTCGGGTTTTCCCGTGTGTTTCATTTGTGCTTGCTTTATTTATTTTGCATTGCATCATGTCATCATGCCATCAAGTCTTTTAATTTCAAAACTCAACTAAATAAACCGTATGGATCCTCGATCCATTTAAATTGAGGGATACTCACTATGGTGACTTCTCTTTATAACATATAAAAGCCTCTCAATATTATTAGGGAGCTATATTAAATTATTCCATTAGTTTGGAACCACCCTCAAACACACTTGCAGCTTAAATTATATGCCTTTCATAATTTCCTTTCCAACCTTCTCCAAAACCTATGCCCAATTCTTTCCCTAACCTTTACTCTTCTCTCTTTTTCTCCTTCCTTTTTTTCTGTAAAAAAAGAGAAAGGAGGAGGGCCGCCGCAGCCCAACCTCCTCCCTGTAGTCTGGCCGGCCCTTTTGCCCCAAGGCCCAGCCGGCCTCTAAGGCCCAGCAGCCACTCTCTCTCCCTTGCTTAATCTAGGCCCAAGGCCCAACCTCCCTCTCCCCTCCTAACCCTAGGCCGACCGGACCCGACCTCATCTCCCCTCGATCTCCCATCGCTCCCACCGACCGCCGCCAGGACCCGCTCGATCCCTCCCCTCCCCATCGCTCTCTCTTCCTTTGCCCGATCCCGTCCGCCTTCATCGCCCGACTGCACCACTCCTGCTCGTCTCGATCCCTCCCCTCTCCCTCAACAGCCTCCGTCGGCGCTAGCCTCGGTTGTCGCCGTCGCGCTGGCCACTTCTTCCCCTGCGGGCCCTCCTCCGCCTCGCCTTCTCCAGGGCCGCATCCATGCCGCCTCGCCGCGACCCCTCCGTGCTCTACCTCTGCCGCGCTGCCTGAGCCTCGCCGAGCCCACTAGAGTCCGCCGCGCATGCCAATGTCCTGCGTCGCGCGAGCCCGGGCCCAAGGCCGCCCCTCCGGTCGTCTCTTCCTCCGCGCCGGCAAGCCCAAGCCGCCGCCGGCCACCACAACAGCGCCGCCGCGCCTCTCATCCTCGACGTGCGCCTCGCTCCCCGCCGACGACGCAGCCGCCGCCGGCCGATCTGGCCTCCTCCGCCACGCCTCTGGCTTCGCCACCTCTGGCTCCCCGCAGTCCAGCCGCGCGCCGCGCCAAACCTGCGAGCTCCGCCACCTCGAGCTCGCCATGGCACCCGCGACCCCCCTGCTCCGCTCCTTCCCCTGCAGGTGGTGCTCTTCTCGTCGGCTGCAAGCAGCCACTGCTTCATGTCAAGAACCATGACGACGACCCATTCGTCTAGCCGCTGCTCGGCCAGGCGTCCAGAACCAGTGCCCGAGTTGCTGCACCTCCATGACCGGCGAAGTCCAAGACCGAGTCCTCCTCGATCAGGAGCATTTTCTTTTGGGTTCGCCAGGAACATCTCGTGTGTGTTCGACCACATGGGACAGCAAGTACCTCTCGGACGCGTCAAGTCCCACGATGACTATTTTTCGCCAAGTGCCGAGACGATCGTGTACCTCTACTGCCTTCTACGAGTTCGACTACAAGGAAGACCTCAAGTACCTCTACAACGACCCGAACATCAACAGAAAACGAGTACATCTACCGCCGCCAAGTACCCCTTCGAGTAGCCAAGTACGACTACCCCGTGTACCCCTACCGTCGCAAGAATTGAGACCGGCAAGTCCGAAGACGCCAAGTACCTTGACTACCGACGCCCGAACGGCTACAACGACATGTACATCTACGGGTCATGTACGACTACATGACGATACACCTAGTACCTCGACGACCGCTGTTTTCGAAGACCGCCAATTTCCACAATGAGAGTGTACCACTACCGTCGCCGTGTTTTTTTCGCCAAGTGCAACGACCCCAAGAACGACTACTACCCTCGACGACTCGAATCGCCCCAAGAAAGCTCACTTCGAAGGTATACCGCCGAAACGACACCCGTGAATGAATGCTATGTGATGTATGAGTTGTTCCCCTTGTTTGCACCGTGCCCGTTTTACCACTCGTTTCCTTGCCACCGTCTCGTGGGAACCCGGAAACCGGGAGCACCCCATCATCTTGCTTGACACGCTCTCCGTCATCTTTTGCACCGGACTCTCAACGAGTTACCGGAACCGATATGTTGCGTGGCATCATTTTTAGACCGTCCCCGTGGCACCCCTTTCTTTCCACCACGGTGACTAATACTTCATATCTCTCCATGTCAACTTTTCACTAAAATTACATAAAACTTGCAAATGGCATACGCATCATGATAACAACATTAAAATGATTAAATTGTTGTTGCTTCAATAATTGCTAAATGACATGAGGAGTTTCCGGGAATTGTCGTTTGTTGTTCCGGCCTCATTTAAACTTGTCTAGATAGAGTAGTTTTTGCTCTTCTTCACCTCTTGCCATGTTTAATAAAACATTTAATCTTGTCTTGTAAATAAACGAGAGTCAACTAACTAAATATAATGTGGTGTTTCGTCAATATGCAACTCGTTGCATATTGAGCTCCACTTAACTTGTAGTATTGCTTGTGCACTTTGCCATGCCATGCATATTTTAACCGGACATGCATCCTACTTGTTTGTGCATCATATGCCATGTTTGAGCTTGTTTGTTTACTATGTTGTTTGCTTCTTTCCGGTATGCTTCTCTCGATAGCTTCGGTTTCATTCTGGAGTTGTGAGGTTTTGTTCGACTACTTCATGGACTTGTTCTTCTTCCTTGCGGAATCCCAGGCAAGATGACCATTCCTAGATATCACTACTATCTTTGCCGACGCTAGATGTTTCGCTCTTTAGATATTGCCTCGATGTCTATGTCTGTTTGTCAGCCTCCTATTGTTGCCATGAAACCTCTAACCTTCGACACCTTCCCAACAAACCGTTGTTTGGCTATGTTACCCGCTTGCTCAGCCCCTCTTATAGCGTTGTTAGTTGCAGGTGAAGATGAAGATTGCTCCATGTTGGATCTTGTTGTTGGAATATCACAATATCTCTTAAATATATTAACACACATATATACTTGGCAATGGGTGGAAGGCTTGGCCTTTTGCTCGGTGTTTTGTTCCACTCATGCCACTTTAGGACCCGATAAACCGGTGTTATGTTCCCGGATTTTGTATTCCTAACATGGTTGGGGTTTATGGGCCCCCCTCGATAACCCGCTTAGCGCTAAAGCCTTTCCAGCAAGGCCCAACTTTGGTTCTACATTTGCCTAACAACTAAAACTTGCATAGGGAGTAATTAAACCTTTTCTTAATCAACAACCCGGGCTAGTGCTCCACATGAGTGTTGGTCCAACCGGGCAGACTCCAGGGCCGCCTTGGGGAAACCCGAGGTATTTGGTATTTTCCTGTAGGTTGTCCCATCCGCTCGTGGCCTGAGACGAGATACGCGCGGCTACTATCAGGGTGTCGGCACGCCGGGAGGTCTTACTGGATTAGTTTTACCTATGTCAGAATATCTTGAGCACGGGTTTCCGAGAATATTCTGGTCTTCCCACCTTGGAGTTGCGACTCCGCAGATCATGAGCTTATGATGGGCTAAGTTGGGACACCCCTGCAGGGTTATGATCTTTCGAAAGCCGTGCCCGCGGTTATGTGGCAGATTGGAATTTGTTAATGTCCGGTAGAAAACTTGACAGAGGATCCGAAGTAAAACACACAACTGTGTGAGTAACCGTGACTGTCTCTTTTCACTTTGAGAAGAGAACACGGTGGGGTTATGTTTGACTCGTAGGTAATTCAGGATCTTTAGCGATCATTACTAGTTTGCGATCGCTTGCGTAGATGCTCATCTTACTCTTGTACTCGTAAGGTAGCCACCATATATTGCTTAGCCGCCGCTGCAACCTCACCACTACGCTTTTCCATACCCATAAAGCTTTGCTAGTCTTGATACCCATGGTTATGGGATTGCTGAGTCCTCGTGGCTCACAGTTACTACAACACCAGATGCAGGTACCGCTGAGAACAGTGCAGAAGATGGTTCAGAACTTCACTGGGAGCTCGATGAAGAGAGTGGCCGTATGTATGTGACGTTTTTCGACGATCAGTAGTGGTTCCTACTAGGGGCGATCGGACCTTGTGTTTATGGTATCTTTCATTTGGATTTTCGTCCGTAGTCGGACTCTGTGTTATTGGATGATGTATGCTATTGTATTCATTATGTGACGTGGCGAGTGTAAGCCAACTATCTCTTTTGCAATTTCATCCCTCTTTTACATGAGTCGTGCAAAGATACCATACTTGAGTTCATTCTAGAAAGAGCTTATGCCTTTAAGTCGTGCCTCGACACGTAGGAGATATAATCTCATAATGGGCATTACAAGTTGGTAATTAGAGCCTTCTCCGACCTAGAGAGTAGTATTTCTTTTTACTCCTCATCCCTTTTTTACTCTGGTGAGGACTCCTGACGATTACTCTATCTCTTCTACTCTCAAAATTCACTAAATTGTTTTAGGATCACGCAATCTTTGTGACGAGAACATTGTTCTCGATGCCTCCTGTCATTTAGGGGTTGTGGCAGTGTCTCAGGGAGTTGAGCTCCGAGGTGTTGTCGTCACAAATCTATCGCAGCAGTTCTGAAATACTTAAGACGGCCAACATCGAAAACTCTTCTATGTGGTTAGTGGCAAGATAACCCCGACATCACCCAGTACTAGGGAGGTAGTTCGGGAGTATCGCCATAGCTTGTATATCAGATGCGTTTCGAAGGTCCCAGGTAAACGGTTTCCGAAAATAACTGGTTATGTGTTGAAGGATGGATACAGCTGGATGTAGGATTAGAGTTGAGTGCACGATGCTTCCCCTGTATCCCCAACACCCGATTGCATAACTGGAAACTTTCGGAAATTAATAGGTGGGTTCATCTAATAGCTCGTAGGCATTCTTCCAACGAATTCATGATATGGACTTCGGGGTTCTACATTGAGTGAAGTGGTTTTATGGGCGTTGTTCCAATTGGGAGTTTCATCTTAAAAGGTCCTTGGTTATGCTGATCCGGGGATTGCAAAACCCTTTTGTAACACGTTCCATGAGCTTTCAGCACGAACATGTGGAACAGACCTTCTATCTTGTATTTGTTCTATCTGCTCCTTGTTGTTTTTATTTACCTTTTGTTCTCCCAAGTGGCTTCTCGACAAGTTGATGTACCTACGGAATTCATTCGTTCAATTCTCCGTTCGAATGTTATTGTGAAGATTTTGTTGCAACATAGCTATCTGTTATTTTGATTTGATTCTGGTATTCGAGTTGCTTCGATGTCAAGTGTTGATTCCACACCTTTTCTAATCAGTGTTCTCATATTTCTATGGGAGTGCTAATCCTTCTTGATCATCAAAATTGTCATGTTAATTATTTTAACCGGCGTACTTCTCTTCAAGTTAACCCGTTCCTTTTAATTTGTGCAAGATCAAGTCTTGGTTTTTCTCAATGGTGTCTGTTTCATTCATCCCAAGTTGTCTTTGTTTTTCCCCACCCTCCCCCCTTCTTCTTCTCGGAGCCAGAATTCTTAATCAAGTATCCATTTTATTCATGTGATGTTTCTTCATTCATTTCGTTCAATGTTCTTATCCGGTGATTTCTCAGGAAGATGCTAAGGAAGCTTCAAGTTTTTCATTCTACATTCTTGTTTCTTCTCCGATGGACTAATTCAAGCTTCGGTGTTGATCATATCTCTTCCTTTTTGTTTCACATGTTGAAATTTCTTATCCGAAGTCTCTCTTGCTTATTCAACTCTCTAATTCTTATCCGGAGTGTTCGAGATAGCTCGGAAGATTCGTGTTTCAATTCTAAATCCGTTCAAGCTATTTTGAGGTTGTCAATATCTTACTCAAGCCATTTAATTCAACCGGTGCAATATCTCTTAAGCAATCTTTTTCAACGGTGATTTCTTTTGAGTGGGCCCTAACCCACATGTCTTTTCCCAAGATCTTACCTGACTCTTCTATTTTTCTAGAGTTATTCCAAAATTCTTTCAAAGAGTGACGTAAGAATGAAATTACATCAGTCATATGCCTTCTCCAAGATCACTTTCAAATTCTTTTCATCGTTGGTTCAACCTTTTAATTCTTCATTTCGGAGTGGCTCAACAATTCATGGTGGTGTATCTCATCGTCTTCTCAGATTTTGAAGACCGAAGAAGAGTTCCTCTTGAATCCTTACCTGTTCTTCCAAAGATTTGTGGTCCTAGTTTCATACATCCTCATTATTGTTCCGTTTGTGAGGAATTCTTTTTTATACCCATCCAAAGCATTTCATGAATTCTTGCCATTGTGATCCTCTGAAGGCCATCATTTCAGAAGATTTCTCTGATCTCTGTTTTCTACTTCGTCCTCCAACTATTCTTAATTGACGCCTCTTCGTTCGTCTCCATATTCTTACGGTGGTTCGTTAAAAATTCATTTTCCTTTGTTATCATGCCATTTCACTTGTTCCCTCGAAATCCTACTGGTGATTCGTTGAATACTTTCTCAAGTTTGTGCGAAATCTCTCTTTAATTCTTTGCAACGGGAATAAGTAGTATGTTAATCCATTGGTAGTCATC
>LR738715.1:523531470-523625802 GCA_902687465.1 Secale cereale | reverse complement strand
ATTCTTCTTCTTCTAGTCTTCTTCTAGTATTCTTCTAGTCTTCTTCTTCTTCTTCTTCTTCTTCTTCTTCATTTTCTTCTACGTTAGCTCCATTTTACTTAAGTGTGCTTACTTCTTATCGTCTTCTTCTTCTTCTTCTTCATTTTATTCTTTTTCTTCTAACATCTTGTTTACCATTTTGCAGATTTGATTTAATTCACGGAAGCTTGCATGGATGGAGTGCTTCTTTCCCATTTGTGCTTTTATTTTGTATCAATGAACTTGCATGGTTGGAACTTGTTATATGGATGGATGGATAACGGTGTTGGATGAACAAATCTGGAACTTTTGTAATATGTAAGGATGGAACTATATGTGATATGGTTGCTGTTAAATAGCCCTGTGAAATATATCTATATATGTCATATATATTTGCTGTGAAAATTGTTGGATTAAAAAAACAGAAAAAAGAGCCAATATGCAGGCTCTTTGCCGTCGGTCACCGACGGCAAAGGGTCCTTTGCCATCAGCAGCGGAGGGCAAAGAGGCCACGTGGCAGGCAACTGTGCCTCCTGGGAGGCTGACCAATTTGGTCAGTTTGCCTACAGTGGCTGACGGCAAAGGCTTTGCCATCAGCGGCAGACGGCAAAGGCCTGCCGTTAACTACCTAACGGAATAACAACGCATTTATTGCCGTCTGCTTTCTTTGCCGTCAGCCGACCGAAGCAGACGGCACAGTAGCTGTTTGCCGGACCTTACTTTGCCGGAGCCTTTTGCCGTCTGCGGCGGACGGCAAAGACCTTTGTCGTCCGCCGTTCATTCCTTTGCCGTCCGCTGTGGCAGACGGCAAATTACCTATTTCCTGTAGTGTTTACTCCCATACGTCATACCCCACTTACTCGGGTTTAAGCTTCTGTCACTCTCGTAACCCACCATAAGCGAACCATGAACATATTGCAACACCCTACACCGGGGGCCCCTCACATTTGTGCGAGAACGAGGGCACCGTAGGACAGCACCATAAATAAAATATACAAACATACCAACCAAGATCACGATTAACCCAGAGGACAAAACGGATCTACTCAAACATCATAGGATGACCACATATCATTGGGAAATAATATATAGTGTTGAGCACCATGTTTAAGTAGAGATTACAGCGGGGGGAAAGAGGTGTTACACCGCTGTAATGAGGGGGAGAAAGTTGGTGTTGACCGTAGCAAGATTATTGATGTAGATCGCTGTCCCGATCGTTGCCCCGGCGGCACTCCGGCGCCACCGGAAGTGAGGGGGAGAGAGCCCCCTCCTTCTTCTTCTTCCTTGGCCTCCTACCTAGGTGGGAGGAGGGTTATCCCTCTTGTCCTTGGCTTGCATGGCATGGGAGGGGTGAGAGCCCCTCTGAGATTGGATCTGTCTCTCTGCCTCTTATGTTTCGTGTCCCCCGGATCTGGCCCTTCACCGTTTCTTAAATTCCCGGAGATACATAACTCCGATTGGGCTCAGATTTTAACACATTTTTTATCCATAAATTAGCTTTCTTGCGCCAGAAGAAGGGCCCCAACTGACATTCGAGGAGGGCACAAGACACCAGGGCACGCCTGGGCCCTGGTGGCGCGCCCTAGTGGGTTGTGGGCACTACGGGCCCGCCGTTTGCGTTGATTCCACCTCCTAAAAATCACATATATTCCAAAATAATTCTTTGTAAATTTTTATCCAGTTTGGCCTTTGTTTGTTATGGACATTCTGCGATAACAAAACATGCAAAACACAGGAGCTAGCACTGGGCACTGATTAGTAAGTTAGTCCATATAAATCATATAAATTTTTGCCAAAAGTATGTAAAAGTTGAATAATATTGAAATGAAACAATAAACAAATTATAGATACGACGGAGACATATTAGCATCCCCAAGATTAATTCATGTTCGTCCTCGAGTGGGTAAATGATAAAAAATATAATTTTTGATGTGGAATGCTAGCTAGCATAAACTTGATCATATGTCTAGTTATGGCATGAATATTAAGACATGAGTGATTCAAAGCAATAGTCTATAATTTGTCATAAAGACATCAATACTCGGGCATCACAACAAACCATCATGTCTTTCAGAATATCAAATGCTAAAGAACGTTATCCCTACAAAATCATATAGTCTTGTCATGCTCTGTCTTCCCAGCTTAAAGTATAAATCATGTACTACCCCGGTGTCGGCCAAGCAATTGGTTCATACTTTTTAACCCGCTTCAACATTTTCAACTCTCACGCAATACATGAGCACAACTAAGGATATAGCAATATAGGTGGAAAAGAATGCGGTGGTAGTAGACAAAAGAAGGGAAGAAAGTCTCTGATACGTCCATTTTGCATCATGCTTTTATATTGATATTTATTGCATTATGGGCTGTTATTACACATTATGTCACAATACTTATGCCTTTTCTCTCTTATTTTACAAGGTTTACATGAAGAGGGAGAATGCCGGCACCTGGAATTCTGGGCTGGAAACGGAGCAAATATTGGAGACTTATTCTGCACAACTCAAAAAGTCCTGAAACTCCACGAAATTCAGTTTTGGAAAATATAAAAAATATCGGGCGAAGAAGCACCAGAGGGGGGCCACCCACCGTCCACGAGGGTGGGGGGCGCACCCTACCCCCCTGGGCGCGTCCTTTGCCTCGTGGGCCACCTGGCAGTCCCTCGATGCCCATCTTCTGGTATAAGGTGTCTTCTTCCCTGGAAAAAATCAGAAGGAAGCTTTCGGGACGAAGCGCCGACGTCTCGAGGCGGAACCTTGGCGCAACCAATCTAGGGCTCTGGGGGAGCTGTTCTGCTAGGGAAACATCCCTCCGGGAGGGGGAAATCGTCACCGTTGTCATCACCAGTGATCCTCTCATTGGGAGGGGGCCAATCTCCATCAACATATTCACCAGCACCATCTCCTCTTAAACCCTAGTTCATCTCTTGTATCCAATCTTTGTATCAAAACTTCAGATTGGTACCTGTGGGTTGCTAGTAGTGTTGATTACTCCTTGTAGTTGATGCTAGTTGGTTTATTCAGTGGAAGATCGTATGTTCAGATCCTTTATGCATATTAATACCCCTCTGATTATGAACATGAATATGATTTGTGAGCAGTTACGTTTGTTCCTGAGGACACGGGAGAAGTCTTGCTATAAGTAGTCATGTGAATTTGGTATTCGTTCGATATTTTGATGAGATGTATGTTGTCTTTCCTCTAGTGGTGTTACGTGAACGTCAACTACATGACACTTCTCCATTGTTTGGGCCTAGAGGAAGGCATTGGGAAGTAATAAGTAGATAATGGGTTGCTAGAGTGACATAAGCTTAAACCCTAGTTTATGCGTTGCTTCGTAAGGGGCTGATTTGGATCCATATGTTTCATGCTATGGTTAGGTTTACCTTAATATTTCTTTTGTAGTTGCGGATGCTTGCAATAGAGGTTAATCATAAGTGGGATGCTTGTCCAAGGAAGGTCAGTACCCAAGCACCGGTCCACCCACATACCAAATTATCAAAGTAACAAACATGAATCATATGAGCGTGATGAAAACTAGCTTGCCGATAATTCCCATGTGTCCTCGGGAGCTCTTTCCTTTATATAAGAGTTTGTCCAGGCTTGTTCTTTGCTACAAAAAGGATTGGGCCATATTGCTGCACCTTATTTACTTTTACTACTTTTTACTTGTTACAAATTACCTTATCACAAAACTATCTGTTACCGATAATTTTAGTGCTTGCAGTGAATACCTTACTAAAAACTCTATATCATTTCCTTCTGCTCCTCGTTGGGTTCGACACTCTTACTTATAGAAAGGACTACGATAGATCCCCTACACTTGTGGGTCATCAAGACTCTTTTTTGGCGCCGTTGCCGGGGAGTGAAGCGCCTTTGGTAAGTGGAATTTGGTAAGGAAAAAATTATATAGTGTGCCGAAATTTATTGTCAATTGTTACTATGGAACATAATCCTTTGAGGGGCTTGTTCCGGGTATCTTCACCCCGACCAATAGAGCAAAGAGTTGCTCCTCAACCTACTGAACCGACTGAAAATGTTTACTTTGAAATTCTTCGGGTATGATACAGAAACTGCTAGCTAATCCCTTTACAGGAGATGGAACATTGCATCCCGATTTGCACCTAATCTATGTGGATGAAGTTTGT
Source organism: Secale cereale (assembly GCA_902687465.1). Classification (NCBI taxonomy): domain Eukaryota; kingdom Viridiplantae; phylum Streptophyta; class Magnoliopsida; order Poales; family Poaceae; genus Secale; species Secale cereale. Next base: position 523,621,637 of record LR738715.1, on the reverse strand, counting down.
GGATTATTTAAGCTTGCAGGTATGCCCGAGGATGTGACGCCCGGATAATTAAGCTACAGTAAACTTCTGCTAATGATGCCATGTCATCACTTTTACTGTCGCTAGGTCCCACGTTGCTTCAAACCAATTAAAAATTTATATCAAATAAATAAAGGTTTTCAAATGTCAATAATGAAATGTTCCTTCTGTGCCAAATATTGTGAAGTTTTTATGTGGCCATGTTCCACATTGTACAAAGACCAATTGGCAGCTCAAAATATTACAAACAAATTATGTAAAAGAGAAATAGAAAATAAAATACCAATAATAATAATAAAAGCCTAACTACCACGGTGTTAGTGGGCTCTGGTGGCATTAAACCCATTGGCCCATCTAGCAACAAAAGCAGGCTGAGCCCACTCGTGCCTCCTCCTTCCTCCTGTTCACCTTACTCCCGTGGACGCCCGTGCGCCGTCTAGCACGCGGATGTTGCGCCGCCGCCCATCCCGCGGACAAAGAGTTGGATAAGAGCTCTCCTTCGACATACCTCTTGTCGGGGGAAACTGTCCGCCACGAACACCTATGGGACCGGAGCCCCTTGTCTGTGCGGTACGAGGGCGGAGGGAGCACGAAGAGCAGATCGAGGCAGACGCGCGGGCAGTTTTTACCCAGGTTCGGGCCGCACGGATGCGTAAAACCCTACTCCTGCTTGGTTGTGTATTGAGTTGAGCGCTCGGGAGCTTGAAGAAGCAGCTACACCGTGCGTGAGAGTAATCTAGGTTTCGAACCCCCCTCCACGTTGTGCATGGGCCTCCTTTTATAGTGCAAGGGGTCACCGACAGGTGTCAACGTAGGAGAAAGGGGTAAAAATGTAAAAGAGGTGGTAGTTGTAATAGTGCGGGAACAGTGGAGCTACAGTACAGAACAATGGTCTATACCTACTTTAACAGTGGGGGACAAGGGCATTTAATGCCCGTCGCCGTCGACCCCAAAAGCTCCCGCCGTTGCGTCTCCGTCTGCCACGGCGATGGATCCTCTGCCGTGGAGTGCCGTCGTGTCCCCCAGGCTGCACAGCCATCCGCCACGCGTCCCTGGAGTGGCCCCAGGGCGACGCGTGGGCCGATGAGCTGGAGCGCGGGCACACAGCGCACCTCCCCCGGCAAGCACCTTGCCGGGGATCTCGACCTTGCCGGGCCCGGAAGCTTGCCGCTCCCCGAGCCCTTGCCGGGTCTTCTAAGATAAAATCTTCTATTCGTCCTGACAAGCTCCTCTTGCCAGGGCCTCGTGCTAGTTAAGCAATCTCGAGCCTGGGACGGCCTTCCCGGCAAGCTCCTCTTGCCGGGGTCTTGGTCTTCTGTCTTGTATACTTTGTTTTTGAATGGCTAGATAAGGGGCAGGAAGGTTTCCGGCAAGCGCGTGATGAACCCTGCCGCGGGGAGCTGCCGCTGCCCGTGCACAAGTTGGGGTACTAGGGTACCCCTACCTTAGTACACCGACAGGAGCCCCCGGGCCTGGGCCACACACGGTGCCGAGCGCTGTTGGGCCAGGCCCAAAACAGTGCACGGGCACCCGCGGCCCGCGGCGTGCCGAATCCACTTCCATATCCGCCGCACCCCACGGCAACGGCACGCGTCGATTGCGGCGCCGTGGGATGGGACGTGCCCACGATTTCTTTAATGGGAAGGGCGAAACGCCCCCCACTCTCCCATAAAAGCAGAGAGAGCGGCGCGGTTCCCCTCCCTGCGCACTCATTGCCATCGTCTTCTTCCTCAGATTCCTCTGCGCTTCGCCTCTACTCCTCCGCCACCACCAAGCTCTTCGTCCCCTTCCTTCCACCGCATCCGCCATGGCCCCAAAGACCGACAAGGCGAAGTCGGAGAAGTCCAAGCGGGAGAAGTCAGATCAGGCGGCGAAGCTCGCCGCGTACCGGAAGGAGCACATTGTCTTCGCGCCGAAGCTCGGCGTGCGGGAACTTTGGAACAAATATTATTTGTTCTGGGCCAAGGAGACCCCAGCGCACCCCCGCACGCGCGTCTACCCGGCCGTCGCCAAGGACCACTACCCCGGCGGGTATTACTTTTTCGCAGCCTTCTTCCACTGCGGTCTGTGCCCTCCCTTCTCAAACTTTTTCTGCGATATCATGAATACTTATGGCCTCCATCTCCTCGACTTCACTCCCAACGCCATCCTCACCATGTCCGTTTTCGCACACATGTGCGAAAACTTCGTAGGAATCCAGCCCAACGTAGCTCTCTTTAGGCACTTTTTCATCCCCAGAGTAGAGGCCGACGCCCCCCTCTCCGGAGGAATCTCTTGGGTGTTTAGGCTGAATAAGAAATCAGCCTACTTGCCGGGGGAGCTCCGCGGCAAGTGGGAAGAGTGGCGCGCGGAGTGGTGCTGGGTCGTCGAGGAGCGGCCGCAACACTTCACCGCGCCGCGCACATCGCCCATCGTGCGCGGCAGGGATTGGAGTAATTTCGATTCCGACGATTCCAAGCTGGATATCGCTCTCGTCAGAATCCTCCGTCTTCGGATGGCGCCGCTGTCTGTCGCTGAAGTGGGCGCGGACTTTCTTCGTCGCCGGATCGCCCCCCTCCAAGACCGGAAAAGGCCGGCGTGGCAATACGGCGGCCCGGCAGACATCATGAGGCTGCGCCCCGGCCTCAATTTTAACTTCACAACACTCGAGCTGCGGGGTATGGTCAGGGAACTTTTCAAGTTCGACCCGGCACACCCCGAGTACTTCCGCGCCCCCCGGGGAGTGGTGCCGCTCTGCGCCAGCAGCGCCCGGGATCGCCTTGTCGCTATGATGCCCGCGTGCGACTCTCATGGATTGGAACGCACGTGGATTGCGCCCAAGCCTATCGACGTCCTTGAGTTCTACGACAACCTTGCGGAGGTGTTGGAGAAGACGGACGATCTCAAGCTGCACACGCGGGCCACCACCGACCAAGAGATTGCTTACATGGCTTCTCGCGCTGAAGAAGTCGCCGCAGCCGCGGCGGCGGGAAACTTTGGATACACACCCGCGGAGGCGGAAGCCGCGGATGCCTCCAGCCAGGCGGATAAGGAGGAGATTCGCAAGCTGCTAGAGCTCCCTCCCGACGCGCTCGCCGGGGTCCCCTCGCTGAGGCACTCCGGGATCAATGGGATCGCGACGGAGGCCGCGGCAATGGAGGGCACAGCCGGAGGAAGCAGGGGTGCCGCGAGGAGTGAAGGCGCCGGACGAAGCGGGGCCACCAAGGGGAAGGGGCCCGCAGTGCAAGGCGCTGGGGCCAGCGAACTGGCCGAGGGAGAGGAGGGGGAGGAGGAAGACACCGGCGGATCCACCGAGCTCTACGCCGACGACCTCTCCTCGTCGGAAAGCTCCCCGCCCCCGGCGAGCCTGAGGCAGTCCCCATTGAAGCGTCTCCGCAAGGCGGCGACGGGGGAGCAGGCGCGAGCGCCCCGGCAACAGCCAGCTCGCCGGGCAGCTCCCCGGCCGAGCCAAGACGTGCCAAGGGCGACCGGCGTGCCGGCCACGGCAGAGGCCCCGCGCGCGCGGACCACGACAGAGGCGTCCCGCAGGCCGGCACCGAGCCGGCAAGGATCTTCTCGGAGCGGAGCAGCTGCTCCGCCCACTTCTCGGGCGCCGGCCACCACAGGGGCTGGGCCTACGCAGCCCCCAGCCCCGGTGGCTCCGAAACGCGCGAGGGAATCTTCATCCTCCGCTCCTCGCGCCGACGCGCCCACCGTGGAGTTTGACTTCTCCGCGCTGAGCGAGGACGACGAGGAGGACCAAGAGTAAGGACCCGAGACCTTACTCCTTCTTGATTTTTATATCTCGATTGTTGCTGACGCTTGACTTTGCTTGTTGCTTGTGATTGCAGGACCTTGGAGCAGCGCGCGAAGAGGGTCAGGGTGCCCACAGTTGAGGTCGTAGAAGACCCATCCGTCGCGGAAGCAGGGATCGCACCGGAGCCGAGCTTGCCGGACCCGAGTGCCGCTCCGGGGAGTAGCCCCCAGCGCAGCCCCCAGCGTAAGTTAGAGGTTTACTGTCTTCGCTCGTCGGGGCGCGCTTAGGGCTTTGATCTCTCTTTCCTTTTTTTTTTTTTTTTTGAATGTCTTGGTTCTTCTATCTTCTCTTGTGCAGAGGTGGAGCCGCAGCGGGAAGAGCGCCCGGAGACCGTCACCGAGGAGCCGCAGGCCCCGCCGTCCCCGGCAAGGCAGAACTCTCCGGCAAGGGAGAGCGCTCCGCCAAGGGCGGGTACTCCGCCAAAGCAGAGTACCCCGCCAAGGGCGAGCAGCCCGGCGAGGACGGCCACTCCGCCAAGGCCGAGCTCCCCGGCAAGGGAGCCCGCCGCAGAGGACGTCCGCCAAGGTACGTTCTGTACTTGGTTCTCTTGACTTTGCTTCTTTTTGGATCTTTGCTTGATTTTGAACTTCTTTTTCTTCTTCTAGATCTTCCTCCTCCTCCTCCCGCGCCGATGGAGACCGAGGTCATCAATATCGAGGATGAGGAGGGCGCGCAGGGCGGCGGCGATGACGTTCCCGTCGTCGTGGAGATGGCCGAGGCCACCGAGGAGGCGACCGAGGCCACCGAGCCGGCCGCGCAGGAGGCCACTCCGGCCGCTGACGCCGCGACCGGGGAGGGGGACGGCGACCGCACCGCCGACCCGGAGGTGGCGGGAGCACCGGATGCTATGCCGGCCGCCGGCCCCTCCACCGGCGAGAAGCAGGCGTACTATCTTCGTGCCCCCAATGGCGTCTTTATCCAAGTGCCTTGGGGGTCTTCATCAAGAGCTCCCGCGGAGGGCGAGGCGTTTGACGGAGAAGTCCTCGCCTCCGCGGGTCTGACAGTCGTCGAGGCGCCCGGCGAAGGAGATGGGCCCGAGGAGGAAAAGCTTCTCCACCAACTCCTGGCCCTTTACCGGGCCAGGCAGGCGAAGCTTGCCTCCCGGGAAGCCCTTGCTGCCCAGGCCGCCGCCGAAATGGAGAAGCGTGCGGCGGAGCTCAGCGCTGCCCACAAGGCGGGCCTCCGCGAGGTGGCGGAGGAGCGCGAGCGTCTCGCCGGTGAATATCAAGAGTGGCTTTTGGAGAAAGCCGAGGCTGAAGAACAGCAACGGCTCGCCGGGGTGGAGATGTCCCGGCGAGAAGGAGAGCTCGCGCAGCGGAAGGTGGATCTCGACTCCCATGAGGAGGACCTTGCCGCTCGCGAGGCTGCCCTTGGCGGGGAGCTGAAGGAGGCGAAAGCCGCTGCTGCTGCCGCGGAAGACGCCAAGAAGGAGCTTGCCGCCAAGGTTGAACGACTAGAAGCGGCGATGAAGGTGAGCACCGAGAAGGTTGCCGCGCTCATTACTGAGCGCGAGAAGGACGCCCACACCAACGCGGAGCTCCAAGTGAATCTGTCCAAGAGGGGCGATGAGCTTAAGGCCGCCAAGGACTCCATCGAGGACTTGGAGCTGAAAGTCTCAACTCTGAAGGATTCAATTGACGCCGCCAAGCTTTGAGAAGACAAGCTGAAGGAGGAGCTCCGCAAGGAGCGGACCTTGGTGGACAGCGCCAACAAGGCATCCGAGCTCTTCCGCAAGAACATTGAGCTGTGGACCGAAGAGCTGGTTTCTTCTGCGTCCAACATTGACCAGGAGTTGCTTGCCTTGAAGGTCGAACATCTTATCTACTCGCCGGATCCAGACCTCCCGCACAGCGCCAAGCTCAGCCTCTTCTTCAGAGGCGTCGCTCCGGCCCTTGCAGGTCTCCGGAACCGCATCCCCGCGCAGCTGGCCGAGGAGTCGCGCCGTCTCTGCGCAGGAACTCTGGAGCGGGTCTTGACGAAGATCGTGTACCGCAACCCGGGGATCAACCTCAAGAACGTTCTTTGCAGCTTGCCGGCAGATGCAGACACGGAGGCCCTGAAGGAGCAGGTCAGCCATATCATCGCCAAGGTGGCAAAGCTTGGCAGGAAGGAGGGCGACCGCGTAGACTAGGGCCCCATTTATCTTTATCTTTTCGTTGCTGCACATTACGTTACGAACTCATTAGTCCATTGCGACAAGTTGTCCTTGTAAGATATTTGCTTTACTTCAATCAATCAGTGCAATGTTATCTTCCTTGTTCCAATCTTTGACTTTGTATGTTCCTCACCCTACGCTCCCGGGGGGCTTGCCGGAAAGGGGCCCTTGCCGCGAGCGCTGAGCGCTGAGCAGCCTGCTGGCCAAGGTCCTCGCCGGCAAGCAACCTCGCCGCAGCAAGTCGCAACGCACTTAGCTTGCTGAGTGTACTCGGAAACGAAGCAAGGGCGCGACACTTGTCGCAGCTCACTTAAATCGTTGAGTGGACTCGAAGACAAGATAAGGGTGCGGCAAGCCACGGGTAGGTTCCTCCGCGCACAGGTTTTCCATAAAAAGTGTGATTGTTCAAGGAAGACAACCAAAAATTAAAATTTGAACTGGTCAAATTCTAACAACTTATCTTTCACATGCTGCTTGCTCATGTTGTTTGCTTTCCGGTAAGGCTCTTCTTTCTTGAACGGCACTTAGTTCCTCCTCCACCTCCTTCCCCCCCGGCAAACTTGTGCGCGAGGAACGTTCCTTCTGCTTAAGAGAAAAAGGAAAAGGAGAGGGAAACAAGCATATTGCCTTTCGGCGTAATAGTGCTTACCGAATGTCTAAGTGTTGCATCAAATGCCAAATAAAACATGCGAATAGCAAAGAGAAGCATGCGAAAGGCAATCGATGCGAAAACACGAAATCTTTACGGATGCACGGGGTCTGCGCCCGGCTTTGTACAAAGGGTTACATGCAACAGCGGCAAGGCTTGTACAAAAGGTGGTTGCCGGAACGGATCACGGCAACCGCGCCTTAGGGGTGAAACTTGCGAAGATGCTCTATGTTCCAGGAGTTGCTCACCGGTAAGCCTTCTTCGGTCTCGAGGCGGACAGCGCCGGGCCTCGTAACTTGTCTCACCCGATAAGGGCCTTCCCACTTCGGCGTCAACTTGTTGGAATTCTTGGCGGACTGAACACGCCGAAGAACAAGGTCGCCTTCCTCGAGACTCCTGGCCTTGACTTTGCGGCTATGGTAGCGGCGCAAAGCTTGCTGGTATCGAGCAGCTCGTACAGCAGCCTGGAGACGTCCCTCCTCAAGGAGCAATGCGTCATCTTGCCGCAGTTGCTCTTGCTCGAGCTCATCATAAGCGAGCACTCGAGGAGATCCGTATACGAGTTCCGTGGGGAGAACTGCTTCTGCTCCATAGACTAGGGCAAAAGGTGTCTGCCCGGTGGCTCGACTCGGTGTCGTTCTGATTGACCAAAGAGCCGCCGGGAGCTCCTCTATCCAATTCCTTCCGCACTTGCGCAGCCTGTCAAAGGTCCTTGTCTTGAGTCCGCGCAGCACTTCAGCATTTGCCCTCTCCGCTTGGCCGTTGCTCCTCGGGTGAGCAACAGAAGCGAAACAGACCTTGGCGCCAAGGTCTTGGACGTACTGCATGAAGGTGCGACTAGTGAATTGTGTACCGTTGTCGGTGATGATCCTGTTAGGGATCCCGAAACGGCAAACAATCGACCTGAAGAACCTGACTGCTGACTGTGCTGTCACCTTTCTCACTGGCTCCACTTCTGGCCACTTTGTGAACTTGTCGATTGCAACGTACAAGTACTCAAAGCCCCCGACAGCGCGAGGGAAAGGGCCGAGGATATCGAGCCCCCAGACCGAGAAGGGCCATGACAAAGGGATTGTTTGGAGAGCTTGAGCTGGCTGATGTATTTGCTTTGCATGGAACTGGCACGCTTCACACTTGGTTACTAGTGCAGTTGCATCTTGGAGGGCTTCTTGCCAAAAGAACCCTTGCCGGAAAGCTTTCCCGGCAAGTGCCCTTGCGCCAACGTGGTGGCCGCATGTGCCTCCGTGTATTTCTGCCAACAGCTTCTGTCCATCCTCTCTGGAGATGCATTTCAACCTGACACCATTGAGTCTTCTTCTGTACAGCTCGTTATCCACAAACTGATACATACTTGACTGCCTGGTTATCTTCTCTATCTCTTGAGGGTCGTCGGGAAGTTCTCCAGTTTGCAGAAAACGGACGATCTGCTGTGCCCATGCCGGAGCCCGGGGCTCGACGGCAAGGACTAAAGGCTCGAGGGCCGCTGCGGGAACCCCAGCTTCTACGGCAAAGACCTCTGGTCCTGTTGGAGCTGACGGTCCCCCGGCAAGCTCGCCGGGGCGAGGCTTGTCGGGAACACTTGCTTCAACTGCACAAGCCCGAGGGCTTGCAGGAGCAAACTGTTCCTCAGCGTTGTCGTTGATCTTGGGAACTTTGGCGGCGGGTTCAGGAAGATCCGCCGGCAAGTAGTCGCCGGAGACCAACTTTCTCTTCTTGGACTGCCCAACTGATGTTGTAACTGATGGTTGAGTCAGCTTGAGCAAAAAGGTCCCTGGTTCCACAGGTAGCTTCATCGCAGCACACTTTGAAAGGCCATCTGCAATTTCATTTTGAGCTCTCGGGATGTGCTCCATTTGCAGACCTTCAAAGTGTTCTTCAAGCTTCCTCACTTCATCTACATATGCTTCCATCAAAGGGCTCTGGTAGCTCTTGTTGACTTGTCGGACCACCAACTGAGAATCGCCCCGCACACTCAGCTTCCTGATCCCAAGTTCGGCCGCAATCCTGAGGCCGGCAAGCAAGCCTTCATATTCTGCGGTGTTGTTTGTCGCCTGCTCCCTGGGAAAGTGCATCTGGATAACATATTTGAGGTGTTCTCCGGTGGGCGCGATGAGTACCACGCCAGCACCGGCGCCTTGCAACGAGAAGGCACCGTCAAAATACATTACCCATTCACTTGTCGCTTCTTGCACGGGTACGCTCGTTTCTTGAACTTCTTCTTCTGGCTTTGGGGTCCACTCAGCAATGAACTCTGCCAAAGCTCGGCTCTGAATGGTTGAAGTACTTTCAAATTTGAGTCCGAAGCTTGACAGTTCCAGTGCCCACTCGACGATCCTGCCTGTTGCCTCTGGATTGTGTAATATCCTCTTCAACGGAAAGCGAGTGACCACTGTTATCTCATGGGCTTGGAAGTAGTGGCGCAGCTTCCTCGAGGCCATGAGGAGGCCGAAAAGCAATTTTTGCACACCGGAGTACCTTGATCTAGCTCCCTGGAGAAGGGAGCTTACAAAATACACCGGGCGCTGCACCATCTTCCTCCGCACCTCTCCTTGTTCCTGCGCAGAGTCTTCCTTGTCGGGGCCAGAGCTTGTCGGGACAGCCCCCTGCTTGTCGCTAGATTCGCTTGCCGGTGATGCTGACTCCTCGTCGGACTCCCTCTCCGCTACCAACGCAGCACTAACCACCTGGTTGGTCGCCGCTAAGTATAGCAACAACTTTTCCTGTGGTTTAGGTGCGACAAGTATAGGAGTGGAGGACAGGTACCGTTTCAAATCCTGCAACGCCGCCTCCGCTTCCGGAGTCCACTTCATGGGACCTGCCTTCTTCAAGATTTTGAAGAAAGGTAGGGCGCGTTCTGCGGATTTTGAAATGAACCTACTGAGGGCAGCAACGCAACCTGCAAGCCTTCTGACATCCTTGACGCGCTTCGGGGCTTCTATCTGCTCGATGGCTTTGATCTTGTCGGGGTTGGCTTCAATCCCTCTCTGCGAAACAAAGAACCCGAGAAGCTTGCCGGAGGGGACTCCAAAGACGCACTTCTCGGGGTTCAACTTGAGCTGTATCCTGCGCAGGTTCTGAAACGTTTCTTCCAAGTCCTGAATCAGTGTTTCTTTGCTCTTGCTCTTCACCACGATATCATCCATGTAGGCTTCTACATTCCTGTGGATCTGTGGCTCAAAAGCAGTGTACACTACCCTTGCAAAAGTTGAGCCTGCATTCTTCAGTCCAAATGGCATGCGGATAAAGCAGTAAGTGCCACACGGAGTGATAAATGCAGTCTTCTCCTCATCTTCCTTGGCCATGAAAATCTGGTGATAGCCTGAGTATGCATCAAGAAAACAGAGTAGCTCACATCCGGCAGTGGAGTCAACGATCTGGTCAATGCGCGGCAAAGGGAAGGGATCCTTGGGACATGCTTTATTGACATCAGTGAAGTCTATACACAGTCTCCACTTCCCGTTGGCTTTGCGCACGACGACTGGGTTTGCCAACCACGTCGGATGGATCACACCTCTAACTAGGCCTGCTGCCTCTAGTTTCTTGATCTCCTCGTTGATGAACTCTTGGCGCTCCACGGCTTGCTTCCTCACTTTTTGCTTGATGGGCCGCGCATGAGGGCAGACAGCAAGCTTGTGCTCAATCACCTTCCTGGGAACACCGGGGATGTCAGATGGTTGCCAAGCAAACACATCGACATTCGCCCGCAGGAAGGCGACGAGCGCGCTTTCCTATTTGCTGTCAAGGGTGGCGCTGATGGTGAAGGTACCACTAGCGCCATCCTCCTTTGCGGACACCTTCTTGGTTGCCGGAGGAGCAGCCATTCCTTTCTTGCTCTTGCCGGTGGAGCTCGATGGAACGTCCTCGACGGCGGCGCAGCACTCCGAAGAGGTGCGGTTGCCGGAGTGTGTCTCAGAGCACTTGCCGGACTTGGTCTTCGTCTTCTTCCCCCCGGGAGCTTCAGCGGCAAGAGTATCCTTCTCGGCCGCAGCTGCCGCATCCCGGTAAATCTTGTCGGCGCAAATAAGCGCATCTTTCTTGTCGCTGTGGACAGTGATGACGCTTATCGGCCCCGGCATCTTCAGCACGTTGTAGGCATAGTGGGAAGCTGCCATGAACTTGGCGAGGGCGGGACGGCCGAGTATCCCATTGTAGGGCAATGGAATATCAGCAACGTCAAAGGTGATGCGCTCAGTTCTGAAGTTGAGCTCCCCGCCAAAGGTCACCGGCAGAGTAATCTTTCCCTTGGGCTTGCTCCTTCCCGGGTTGATTCCTTGGAATGAACCGGTCTCTTCGAGCTCGCCGTCTTGAATCTGGAGTTTCTTGATCACAGCAGAGGAGATCAAGTTCAGCCCGGCCCCGCCGTCAAACAACATTTTGGTGACCTTGAGGTTGCGGATGGTGGGTGAGACCAGCATCGGCAAGCACCCGACCGCAGTGGTGCGGTCAGGGTGATCCTCAAGGTCAAAAATGATGGGCGTGCTGGACCATTTGAGGAGCCTGCGCGACTCCACGGGCGGCTCGGCTGCATTTACCTCACGCACCCACTGTTTCAGCTGGCGGTGGGAGGTGTGCAGGGAGGCGCCACCGTCGACGCACAGGACTTCCGTGGCCTTCTGGAACTCCTGCTCGCTGTTCTCGTCGTCCTCCATGTCTTCATCGTCGTCTTCGTCGTTGTCGCGGCCCCGGGGAGGTCGATCTCCTTGCCGCTGCTTGGCCTTGCCGCGGCGTCCTCCCCGGCCATTGAATGGCCGCTTCTTGCTGGGCTCTTCCCCGCCACCTTGGGCCTTCTCCTTGTCGCGCCTCTCGTACTCAGCCTTTTGCTGCTCGACGAGGTACTCGACGCGCTTACAGTTGGAGAGGTCGTGACCCTTGGTGCGGTGAATCTTACAGTATTGCTTGTCGGAGCTACCCGGCTTGTCGGCCGCCGCCGCAGGGGCAGGCTCCTTGCCGGAGCCGCCAGCCTGCGCTTGCTTGGCGGGGGCCTCCTTGCCGGACTTCTCGACGGCAAGCACCTCCTTCTTGCCCTTCTTCCTGTTGTTCCGCCGCCGGCTCTTCTTTGCCGGGGCGGCGTCGTCGCTGTCGCTTCCCCCTGCGCCAGCATCCTCCCCGGGGAGTTTCCTCCCCTCTTCTGCACGGGCGCACTTGTCGGCAAGAGCGTAGAGCTCGCTGACGTCCCTGATCTTGGTCATCGCCATCTCCTCACGCATGCGGCGGTTACGCACGTTCTGATGGAACGCGCTGATAACCGCAGCAGGGTGAACGTCGGGGATGTTGTGCTGTACCCGGCTGAAACGTTGGATATACTTGCGCAGGGGTTCGCCTTCCTTCTGGGCCAAAATGTGGAGATCGCTCTCCTGGCAATGGGGTTTGTGGCCGCCGGTGAAGGCGCCAACAAACTGATGGCAGAGGTCGGCCCAAGAAGAGATAGAGCCTTCCGGCAAGTGCATGAGCCACGAACGGACGTTCGGCTTCAGCACGAGCGGGAAGTAGTTGGCTAGGATCTTCTCGTCGCGCCCCCCGGCAGCTTGCACTGCTATGGTGTAGACGCTGAGAAACTCCGAGGGGTGCGTCTTGCCGTCGTACTTCTCCGGTACGTCGGGCTTAAAGTTCTTCATGCTGGGCCACTGGACGCGCCGCAGCTCGCGGGTGAACGCAGGGCAGCCTGCCGCGTACGGCAAGTCGCCTGGTTCACCGGGCGCGGGTGCGTCGACAGCGTTCCCAGCTCTCTTGTCGGATTGTCGCCGAGCTTCTCGGCGGCGCTCGATCGTGGTCCGAGCGTCTTCATCTCGCCGGTCGTCGAGGACCTGGCGCTGGTCCCGACGGGCCCGCGGGTCCGACGAGGCTGTGGAGCCGGCGTCGGGGTTGTTCCGGCGGGGCGGCGTCTTCTGCTTCTGCGGCGGGGAGTGCACGCTTGTCGCACCCCCGGCAGTCTTGTCGCCGATAGCCTTCGTCTTCTCGGCCTGCCGCGGCCGTGAGGCCGACGGCTGCTGCGGAGAGTCGTTGTTGGCGAAGTCTATCAGGCTCCGGATAGTGGCCCTCCATTCCTCGGCCTTGTCGGCCGCTGGAGGAAAATCGAGGAGCAGCTGCGCCCTTGCGAGCGCTTCTGCCGGAGTAGTGGGGAACGCGGGCGAGCGGTGCGAGGAACGGGATACGCTCGGACTTCTAACGACGTTAGAAGGAGCGGGGTCCCGTGCCGGCGCCTTCGCTTTGCTTGTGCCCGGACGGGGGTCCGGGGCGTCCCGCGAACCTCCAGTATGGCCTTGTCCCAGCAAGCGGATACCACCTCCCGTGGCATGGCGCTGCGGGGTCGTCGTATGTTGCGATGGACGTGGCGCGTCCACGGAGACCGAGGTCCGGTCGTCCGTCCTGTTCTTGGATCTGGTGGCACCGTGAGTGTCCTCGCCGGCAACCACCCTTCCGACGGCGTCTCCCCCGCCCACCGTTGGCTCTGGTGGCGGCGGGTGAGACGCGGACGGGCCTCCGACCTCCGAAGGCTTCTTCTTCGGGGCCATGGAGTTGTCGCTGATGAAGCTGGAGAGGTTGATGAAGATTGCGCCCGCGCGAACGCCGGATCAGGTTCGCACAACCTCGACGCCCCCTACCTGGCGCGCCAAAGATGTCGGGGGAAACTGTCCACCACGAACACCTATGGGACCGGAGCCCCTTGTCTGTGCGGTACGAGGGCGGAGGGAGCACGAAGAGCAGATCGAGGCAGACGCGCGGGCAGTTTTTACCCAGGTTCGGGCCGCACGGATGCGTAAAACCCTACTCCTGCTTGGTTGTGTATTGAGTTTGGGCGCTCGGAGCTTGGAGAAGCAGCTACACGAGCGTGAGAATGATCTAGGTTTCGAACCCCCTCCACGTTGTGCATGGGCCTCCTTTTATAGTGCAAGGGGTCACCGACAGGTGTCAACGTAGGAGAAAGGGGTAAAAATGTAAAAGAGGTGGTAGTTGTAATAGTGCGGGAACAGTGGAGCTACAGTACAGAACAGTGGTCTATACCTACTTTAACAGTGGGGGACAAGGGCATTTAATGCCCGTCGCCGTCGCCCCCAAAAGCTCCCGCCGTTGCGTCTCCGTCTGCCACGGCGATGGATCCTCTGCCGTGGAGTGCCGCCGTGTCCCCCAGGCTGCACAGCCATCCGCCACGCGTCCCTGGAGTGGCCCCAGGGCGACGCGTGGGCCGATGAGCTGGAGCGCGGGCACACAGCGCACCTCCCCCGGCAAGCACCTTGCCGGGGATCTCGACCTTGCCGGGCCCGGAAGCTTGCCGCTCCCCGAGCCCTTGCCGGGTCTTCTAAGATAAAATCTTCTATTCGTCCTGACAAGCTCCTCTTGCCAGGGCCTCGTGCTAGTTAAGCAATCTCGAGCCTGGGACGGCCTTCCCGGCAAGCTCCTCTTGCCGGGGTCTTGGTCTTCTGTCTTGTATACTTTGTTTTTGAATGGCTAGATAAGGGGCAGGAAGGTTTCCGGCAAGCGCGTGATGAACCCTGCCGCGGGGAGCTGCCGCTGCCCGTGCACAAGTTGGGGTACTAGGGTACCCCTACCTTAGTACACCGACACCTCTCTCTGCCATGAACCCTAGTGCCATTCCCTCCCTTTCCCCGCGCCGTTTTCGCTCCTTCTCGAGCTCCACCAAGAGATACATGGCCACGCCGTTGCCACCACCATGGCTCCTGCCCTCCCCATCGCCTAGGTTTGAGCCAAGGGATCTGCCGAACTCCGCTGCTTCCTCTACGCTGAAGAACACGGGCCGACTGCCTCTGCTTCGACCGGATTGAGTCGTTCCCCTTCCTTGTATTGCCATCGCCCGTCTTCTTCATCCACGACCGTCGCGGTCATCGCTGTCGATCTCCACCAACAGCGTACCCGGCCTCGCCGAGCTCGTCCACGGCCTCCCCGGGGTGAGCCTTCGCCTGTTTCCCCCCTTCTCCCACTTCCTGACGCCGCGCCGGAGCTCCTCGGCGCCCATGGCCACCGCAACTAGAACGTGCACAAGATCCTGCCCCGCGCCATTGCTCACTTGCCCGCGCGTCCGGGCCACACACGCGCCCAGCCGCGTGTGAGCCTCATCTCGCACCTCCTCCCACTAATGTCGCCGCGCGTCCGCCCCCACTGTCGTATGACCCGCCGGCCCTCGCGCCACTCGCGCCGCCCATGCGGCCGCGCCTACCCCGCCTATGTCCTCCGTCCGGCCGCCCTCGTCTGCGCCCCGCTGCGCCTCCGGCCGGCCCTCGCGCGCCCGCCGCGCCTAGCGCTGTCGGCCCTCGTCCCGCCGCTGACCCTCACCCCGCCGCGGGCCGCCCACCACCACCTCCCCACTGACTCGCCCGGCGGGATGTCCCGCCGCCGATGGCCCCGCCCTGCCGTGGCCCCGGCCGCCGGGTCCTCCGCGACGGGCGCCAGCATCCGGCGCCCGGCTTCCGTGCTCTCCCCGCCCACACCGGCTGAGCTGGCGGACGCCCAGCACCCGCACCGCCTCGCCCGGCCATGGCTACGACCGACGGGTCCGTCCTGACGGGTGGTACCCGCCCCACACCCACAACTGCGTAAACAACCACCCGTTATGGCCCCTGTGCCTATGGCATGTGGGGCCCGCCCCTGTTAAAAGAGAGGAATAAAAAGGATATAAATATATATAATAATAATTAATTAATATTTAATTAATTAACTTAATTAAACTAGCTTAATTAGCTAATTAACTCTTGATTAACCTAATGTGTCTATGGAAGTAGGGCCCCACCACTAATTAGACTAATTTAAGTAATATATCAAATACACGTGTCACTGACAAGTGGGTCCATTTGACTCTGTTGACTGGTCAACTTTACCCAGTCAATGCTGACTATACTACTGACTGGGCCCACATGTCATTGGCGGTGGCTGGATCTGCCCTGTGTAATAAAAGTATTATACTATTTATTTTCGAATCAAAATAAATTTGGAAAATATTTAAAACTTTGAAAAATCATATAAAATAAACCGTAGCTCAGATGAAAATAATTTATATATGAAAGTTGCTTAGAATTTCAAGACGAATCCGAATACGCGGTCCGTTCGTCTGTCACACATTCCTAGCATATTGAACATGGAACTATCCCCTTCCGGTTCGCTTGTCCGAAAATGCCTAACACCGGGAATGCTTACCCGGGTGTTTTCCCCCTTCGCCGGTATCGTGTAGCACTGCGTTAGAACACCCCTAACGCTGCATGTTGTCATGTCATGCATCTGTACTGCATCTGTGTGCTATGTATTTATTGTTTCTTCCCCCTCTCTTCTCCGGTAGACCCCAAGACCGCTGCTGATGCCCCTGTGATCGACTACATCGATGATGACATTCCTTCCGTTTCAACAGAGCTTCCAGGCAAGCCCCCCCTTTGATCATCTTGATATCACCCATTCCATTCTCTCTCATGCTTGCATTAGATTTTGCTACTGTTATTGATTGATCCTACTCTGATGCATAGCCAGCATTTGTACCTGCTATTGTTACCTACATGCTATGCTAAACTGCTTAGTATAGGTTGGATAGTGATCCAAAAGTGACCCCCACCTTGTCCTTGTTGCCCTGCTTCATCATCGACGACTCGAGCAACGTGATCGAAGACCGAAGCCCGACTGTCCTTGTTACCCCTGCTTCATCATCGACGATTCGAGCAACGTGATCAAAGACCGGAGCCCGACACTTCACATCACATCACACCCCCTTTGTTGCTCGAATCTGCAGAGGTATTATCGGGTGCCGAGGGTGAAACCTCGTAATGCACTCATGATGATAACTCTATAGTGTAGCTATTCGGTCATGGTCATCGAGGGTGATTCCTCTTTCTCCATTGCCGATAAAACTCTGTCGTGCAACCCCTCAAGTGTGAACCTCGGGGGTGATTCCTCATAGTTCGCCTTGACGGACACATCGAGTGGAATTTGTCGGGGGTGATTCCTTGGGTTTTCCTCCTTGATGTTTTGGACACACAGTTACATGGACTTTACTTGAGACCTTTGTGAAAGGCGGGTGGGCCCGGAGGGAACCCGCGGGTGTCTTACGGTGGCGGCTGGCTGTTTAGCGGTATCACCCAGGAGGGGTGATAGCTCTGGACTTGTCCCGACAGCCGTCACTGCTGTCAATAATGCACTAACAGATTTGGGTATTTTGTTCTGAGTTGGCCTCTGGCCTTTACGCACTAACCGCCACAAAGGAATAGTTATGGGCCTTGGCGTCGTGGTATCAGCCGAAGCTTTGTCAGACGTCCAGTTCAGCATTGCGGCACGGCCTGGTCGGCGCCCCGGTGGAGGTGGCCTGGATCGCCCTGCGCGCAATGATCTGGAGTGCAACGGGCCATGGCCCATGACCCCGGAGCGCTTAGGATGTAGACCAGTAGGGACCTCTCTGCTGAGCGTAGGTAGGGCTACGACATGTTGATCTTCGGAGGCCGGGCATTTACCCAGAAAGGTGTGTCCGGCCAGAGGTGATCGAGCATGAGGGTAACATGGTGCAGCCCTGTAGGGAAGTTATCTATTCGAATAGCCGTGTCCACGGTAACGGACATTCAGTCTTATATCCTGATCTATTATAACTAGAAATGGATACTTGAGATATGTGATGGATATGTGGCTGCGAGATTAGTTTCTCGCAGGGAGTCGAGGAAGGATCTCTAGGCCGTTAATACTACAACATGCTTGTTAATTATAAACTGCTATTCTGTATTTCCTTCTACTGCTGGAAGATGATGGTTTCCAGAAGATGCTATTCTTTGATAGGCTAGGCCTTTTCCCTCTTTCTGGCATTCTGCAGTTCAGTTCACATATACAACTTTTCCTTTGATACTAATGCATACTTAGTATTGATCTGATGCTTGCGAGTACTTTGGATGAGTAATCACGGTTGCTTTGCTCCCCCTTTTCCCCTTTCTTCTTCTTTCTAGTTGTCACAGCCAGATGGTGGATCCCAGGAGCCAGATGCCATCCCTTTCGAGTACTACTACTACCCCGACGGAGCCTACTACTACGTGGAGATAGCTGATGACTAGGAGTAGTTAGGAGGTGTCAGATTCAGGGCTTCGCAAAACCCGTTAAGTTCGAACACAGGGGCATGAGCGAAGATCTCTCCCACTCACATCTACCTAGCGCCTCGCTCTCGTCTCGATGGAAGGATTCAAGCAAACAACGAACAAGCACACAAGAGTTTAGCCAGGTTCGGGCCACCGTGAGGTGTAAGACCCTACTTCCTGCTTTGGTGGATTGGCTCAGGGTGAGCTAGAGTATGAACTGGTACAAGGGTTCCTGAGCTCAGGAGGCGAGCTCAGGAGGGTCAGGAGGCTAGTGTTCTTGCTCCTTGTGCGGTGGTCAAGTGTGTGAGTCGATCCTCTCTTTTCCTGTAGTGGAGGTTCTAGCTACTTATATAGGCGGCCACGGTCCTCTTCCCCCGAAATGTTTAGGCGGGAAGGGATTCCACAACGGCCATTTTTGAGCGGGAACACAAGGACGTTCCTACCCTGACAAAAGCAGTCTTCGCCTGCAAAAGGATCAGGCGGTGACACGGTGGTGGGCTCGACGGTGACATCCTCCTTATCGTCCTTGCGGTCTTCGGTCTTGTTGCACCAAAGAGGAAATATTTGCCCCGCTCCTTGGGAACCAATGGCTACAATGTCTCCTTTGCACCGAAATGGCAACCGTGCCGCTGGCGGACGCTGGCACTCGCTGGCGCGGTGCGTCACTGCTGACATCATTGCCTCCTCCTGAGGCAGGCTTGGCCTTGGATTCTCCGCCCCTCCGGAACGCCTTGCCGAGGCCGCCCCCGAGGAGGTCTTGGCGTTGTTCTCCTCGCGAGGCCTGGCCCCTCGCGAGGGTCTTGAGCATCTGGTCGATCAGCTGGGCCGTACCAGGCCACTTGTAGGAGCGCGTCGCTGCCTGCTAACAGGCAAGTCTGGGTACCCTTGTTCCCAGGATGCCGACAGTAGCCCCCGGGCCCAAGGTGCGCGTGGAGTTGGCTTCAGGGCGAAGCCTTAGTCGAGGGCGAAGCGCCACGGGTCCCAAAAAGGCTGCGGGCCAGGTTGGCGCGTGACGGTTGGATGGGATGCGAGCGACCCTGCTCCCCACGCCGTCTCGGTAACCGGGTGTCTTGACAAAAGGGGCCATCTCCGCCGGGGGAGTTATCGCCCTCCTTCCTTCCTGCTTGGATTTCTTCCCTTTGTGTCTCTTGCTTCTCTGCACCCTTCGGCCCTCCTTGACCATGGCGAAGAAGAACAAGGGCACCGCGCCGTCGTCTGGATCTGCTTCCTCTCTTGATGCGGCGCTCGGGGAGTCCTCCATCATCAGGGAGGAGGACTACTCAGAGGTCTAGTCGTTCCTGTCGAGGTCCCACAATGAGCATGGCCCGACGCAGATCTGGGCTGGATCCACCATGGCGCGTACCCTTCCAAAGTCGTGCTACCCCTTCTTCCTCCACAACATCTCCGTGGTGCTCGTGCCCCCTTTTTCCGAGTTCTTCTACACCATCCTAGACCATTACCAGGTGCACGCTCTCCATATCCAACCCCGCTCCATCTTCGTCTTGTCGCTCTTTGCCTTCAATTGAGAGGCATTCGTGGGGGTGAGGCCGACGGTCACCCTCTTCCGCCACTTCTTCTCCATGCGTCAATATGATGATGGCCCGTGCTTGGGTTGCATTGCCTTTGTCTTCCAACACCAGGGCTGTCGCCTGATGATGGCCGGGAAGAAGATAGAGTCCCACCAGAAGAGGTGGGTCTATCTAGACGCCCAGCGCACGCATCCTCTGTTGGCGCTGCCTACTGCCCATCCGGAGAAACTTGATGGCTGGCGCCACGCGAAGCTCACCGGCCCCCTAGTCGGGCCAGTCTTGGCGAAGATTGAGGCCGACCTGAGCTCGAGGCTCGAAGGAGGCCAGATCGTGAAGGAGTTCTTGAGGCAGCGTCTGGCTCCGCTGCAGGCTCACTCACGCCCCATGTGGGAGCTGATGGGTGACGACGACGGGCTCCCGCTGCACCCAGGGATGCTGGCCGAAGACGATCTGGACTTCACCTCGAGGGCCCTCCTGGGGATGGTTCCGTAGGATCTTGCTGGGGCCTACCTGCCGCTGTACAGCCGTCCCGACAAGGCCGACCTACTGAAGGCCATGCCGGACCTTGGTGCGCCCGTGGGCGCTCCGCCCACGTTCGACGTGTCTTCCGGTGATGATGGCGAGAGCGACGAGGGGGGCTCGGAGGATACCCTGGACAACGAAGGGGACTCCTTCGAAGTGTTCGCCGGGGCAATGGCGTCAGGCGCAGGTGCTGCGGGACGATCCCAGGTGACCACTCCACGTCAGTCCGGACGCACCCCATCCGGGGGAAGCAAGGTGACGACTCCGCCGAAGAGCGCCATGCCAGTGAGTCTGGCGACCGCGGCTGCGCCCAGGTCCGTGGCCTCGCGTCTTGCCCAGGCCCGGGCTGTCGGCACGCCCGGCGTGCCAGGAGCTGTTGTTGACCTGCTGGTGAAGAGAAGGGCGCGCCTCGCCTCCGACGAGTAAGTGTGCAATTTCTCACTCGTTCTTATTCGCCGTGCTCCTGATGCGCTCTCCCTTAATGCAGCAGCTTGGGGGTGTGATGAAGAGGGCGAAGGGGGAGGTCTTGCCGCGGTGCCCTGCTCCTTCGGCTGCCGGTGAAACCTTGGGGAAGGATGCCGCAACGCTGGGCTCCTTGGTTGGCCGGGCCACCGCGAGTGTGGTGATGGTGCCACCCGAAGACATCCCTGTCTCCGGCGAAGTTCCGGAGTTGGCCTCTGCTCCGGCTGCTCTGTCGAGGGGGGCCGGAGCCCCCGAGCCCCTGGTTGAGCAGCCAGTCTAGTCGGTGCCCGTGCGCCAGCCGGCGCAGCCTGGTCCCGAGGCTTTGGATGCTGCCTCCGCCGCGCTAGGTTGTCTTAGCGCTGACCTGCAAAACAGTGACGGTCACCTGACAAAGGGGCGCCTGGGGCTGATCCACAGGGTGGCTCCTGGCAGACGAGTCTGCACGGGCCTCCTGGGATCAGGCCTTGGCGGCTGTTGTCAAGGGTTGAGAGGAAGCCGCGGCGGTCACGCTAGCTCATGATGCCGCATGAGCTGACGCCGCGTCCTTCGAGAAGCGCTGCCTCGAGGCAGAGAGCGAGCTGGGGGCCCTCCGCGAGGAAGACACTAGGCGCGCCCTGGAGCTCAAAGGGTTGGAGAAGGAGCTCGAGGCGCAGAAGACTACAACATTCCGGCTGCAACAGGAGCAGCTTGCTGACCGTGCCGCCCTGGAGAACCTGAAGGTTGAAGTTGAGCAGGCCACAGCGGCCCAAGCCGCTCGTGCCCAGGAGGAAGCTCTCGCGTCCTTGGCGATGGTGAGTCACAAGGACTTTACCGCCTTCGACCTTGAGGCCCGCAAGGTGCTGCATTCCGCCTACGAGGAAGGGTTCAAGGAGCCGCTGGCCGCCCCTGAGGGAGGCCCCGCCAGGCTTCTTGCGGCGCTGGTGGAGTCCATGCGTGGTGTTATGGCCGCGATTGGCCAGTTAGCCGATGTTGAAGGCCGTACGCTGCTTACCTTGGTCCAGATGCAGGTGTGCAGCCACCTAAGCCTTCGCGACCCCACCCTTGACATGGCCTCGCTGTCTGAGCCCGTGACCTCAGTCATGGAGAACTCGGCTGCCGAGGCCCTGAGGGCAAAGGTCACGTCGCTGGTGGATGCGTTCCTCTAGTCTACCGTTACCGCGGCCGAAGGGGAGACGACCGGTACTGCTGCGCCCGGCGATGTTTGATCCGTCCTGTTTAGTGAGAAAAGTGTGAGTGCCTCGGGGAGGCGTAAGAACTTGGTTCAATTTGAAAAAACATGACATTATTGTAATAGCTAGATGATTCCATGCTTGCTTCCTTTCATGTTTGCTTTAGGTGCTCTGCGTCGGCAGGGCCCAACCCCGCGCATACCTCGACCGCCGCCGAGCCCTCTGGACGACTGGGGTTACCGTAGTAACTAGACTCATTGTTGAGCCCTCCGGACACCAGGGTTCCGTAGTAACTAGACTCAGGGGGTGAGCGGCTACGTGGCCAGTGAGGCCCTTGGGTCGCGATGCCCAAGGGTCCCCCTTGACGTTCAAGCGATCCCATTTTCATTCTGCGTCGGCGGGGCCGAACCCCGCGCATACATCGATCGCCATTGAGCCCTCCGGAGGACCGGGGTTATCGTATTAACTAGGCTCAAGGGATGAGGGGCTACGTGGCCAGTTAGGCCCCTGGGTCGTGATGCCCAGGGGTCCCCCTTGACGTACGAACGACTCTTCATGAAGGAGAACAAGCACCATACCTTGCCCACGAGCCTTCGCCTGGGATGGGGCCACGAGAAGGCCAGGTGTCTGGGCACCTGGTAGGGTGGCGTCTGCCAGGCGTGACCTGAGCATAGCCCCCGTGCCTAGCCCCCCTCGCGACACCCATCCAAGGAGAAGCCGTGAGCGTCGTGACCTGAAAAGCCCCCTGAGGTTGGTGCGACCACTGGGGGCCACCCTCAGTTGTTTATAACTAGCGCGGAGCATAGATCTACCACACTTGCACGGAGTGTGGGCATAACCGCGCCTCGGTCGTATCGGCCAGCGCAGAGCTTGGTGCTTCCACTGGTTCGTGGGCATAACCGCTCCTCGGTTGGATCTGCCAGCGCGGAGCTAGGTACTTCCACTAGACCGTGGGAGGGAGCCTCCCACCGGGAGAGACTCCGGGGCGTGTACAACCCCGTCCTGACGCGTGGCTAGCACGGTAGGACAGCCAAGGTGTATATGGGCCCTCCTCAGGACGAGCTGAACGACTCTGAGGAAGTTCTCGTGAGCTTAAGCATCACTCATGAGACCCTACCCTGAGGCGGGTTGCGCTCGAGTCTTCTTCTGCAAATTGTGAAAAGAGAGGTGTTGTGTCAACCTGCGCCGAGTGCATCTCCAGGGGATATTGCATGAGAAGGGCACAGCACCAGCGACCCCAGGAGGTGACGTCACGGGGTTAACCCGCGAGATAGAGCTCAGCCACTGGATTTATCGACGCTGCAGGGACGGACCCGAGCGCAGACGCCGTGCCTAGTATTCTCATGCCACGATCCAAAGGAAAAACAGCCGGCACGTGGTTCCCGCATGAGCGAGGCCCCTGCCACGGGCCCCTACTTACCCATCCACGATTAGCCCATGCGAGAACAAGGCACCAAGGACCATGGGAGGTGCCATCATGGAAATGGCTCGCTAGGCAGAGCTCAGCCCTTGGGTTTATCGACGCTGCAGGGATGGACACGAGCACAGACGTTGTGACAGTCCTTAATCATGGGGCAGTCGCGAGTGGGCTCACAAGGGCTCATGACCTTAGTGGCGGTGAGGACACCAAGCATATAGATAATGCGAATGGAAAGAAATATCTGGCCTTGATCATGCAAAAAGGGAGACCGTCGCGAGGGAACAGCCCCAAGCGGCCCGAGGATGATGCAGCCCGAGAGGCGCCCTCGTTTAGATACCTGAAGTGTCACCTGATACTTGCCGAAGGAGAGTTGGGGTAGCTGAAGATGCGAGCTGTGCGGGTCGCTCCCGAGGATCGTCGGGCTCCTGATGCCTAGGGGCTCCTAAGGCTCTCAGTGGTCGCGTGGGTCCGGCTCCCGCTCCGTCCGGACCGCCTGCCACTGAGCCTCCTGAGCCCCCAAGGGCTGCTGCGCGAGATGCTAAAGCGTGCGGACGTAGCTGCAGACGAGGGCCCTCCTCCGGCCGACCGCCGTCGGCCAGAAGGGCTCCTGAGAAGCGGCTCAGTTAAGACCCGCGATGTCGGCGCAGACGCAGAAGCAGTCGCTCGGGCTACGAGTAGGTGGACTTGGGATCGTGCGGTTATGCCCACCGCGGATGAGTCTGGCGTACTGAAGTTCCTCTGTATCTTGGTCGATGAAGTCCTGAGCCCCTAGCGCTGGACCGCTCGCGCTGGGCTCACAATAATGCGCATCAAGATACGCTTGCAGGTGGTGCTCGAACACCTCCCTCAGCGCACGGGTCAGCTCAGGGACACTCCAGAGGAGAGCCCCCGAGCCCGTCATGAGAGGGGCGTCGAGCGCGCCTCCCTATGCGAGGGTGGAAGGCGCCTCGTCAGCAGGTGCGGGTCCTGAGGCCAGGTCGTCGGGAGCCCCCGTGTCCTGAGGTCCGTTGATGGGTAGGTTCTTCTTCTTCTTGGGGGCGGTTTGCAGGGCGAGGACGGCTTCATCCTCATTGGGGTATTCAACCACCGCGGTCTGGTAGGCACGCTCCAGGGAACGCACCGCTTCCTTCTCGTCGGAGGCGATCGTGATGCCTCCGCCGCTCCCGGGCATCTTGAGGACGTTGCAGCCGTGATGGGTCGCCGCCATGAACTTGGCAAGGGCAGGATACGCCAGGATGGCATTGTACGTGAGGTGGATGTTGGCGACGTCGAAGTCGATGAGCTCGGTGTGGTAGTTGTCGCGGTCTCCAAAGGTGACGGGGAGGCGGACTTGCCCCATCGGGAGTGTGGAGCCATCTGTGACTCCGTAGAATGGCTTGGTGGGGTGGAGCTGATCGTAGGGAACCTTGAGTGTCTTGAAGGTCTGGACAGAGAGGACGTTGAGCCCCGCTCCGCCGTCGATGAGGGACTTGGTCACGAGGACGTTGCTGATGGTCGGGGTGCAGAGCATCGGGAGTGCGCCTGGGGCCGCAGTGCACTTTAGCTGGTCTTTGGGGTCGAAAGCGATGATCTGTTTGGTCCACCTGAGGTTGCGCGCGGTGTCAGTCCTGGGAAGCACCGCGTTCACCTCACGGGCGAACTGCTTGAAGATGCGGTGAGAAGCCGGGGCATGGGCTCCTCCCAGAATGCACGCGACTGCACGTGGTTCTTGGAAGCCCCCCGCCCCGTCTCCATGGTGGTCGTCGTCGTTCCTTCTTGGCGGTGGTGGCAGGCCTCCGTTGCCCTGAGGGCGACCCTCACGAGGCTGGTCGCGTCAGGGGGCGTCACGAGGCTGCTCCTGCCAGTGGTCTTCACGAGGTTGCTCACGCCACCCTTGGCGCGAGTTCCTGCCGTCCCAGCGTCCTCCTCCTCGGCCTCCTCCACGGCCGTAGCCGCGGTTGTCACGCTCAGGGCGCTGCCCGACACGCCCGCCGTGCATCGCCCTGAGCTCCTGATAGTCGTTGGTGTTGTGGCTGTGGACGTTGTGGAAGATGCAGTACGGTAGGTTGTCTCTCGGGAGGTCATCGTAGCCGCAGCCACGCTTCACTTCTGGCTCAGCAGGCAGCACGGCGAGCCCCTTGCGCTTCGCCTCCTTGGCCTTGGTTTTCTTGTCGTCCGCTACCGCCTCAGGCAGCTCCTGAAGGGAGAGGTGGCCTTCCTCCGCCCTGGCGCACTTTGCCGCGAGCTTGAACATCTCGAGGGTTGTGCATAGGTCTTCGTGGATGGCGAGTTCTTCCCTCATCTCGACGTCGTGGACGCCATCGGAGAACACGGAGATGATGGCCTCGTCCGAGACCCTGGGGATACGGAGGCGCATGGTGTTGAAGCGTTGGATGTACTTTTGCAGGGTTTCTCCCGGCTGCTGCCTTACACGACGCAGGTCAGCAGCTGCCGGGGCTCGGTCACGGGTGCCTTGGAAGAGCGACGAAACGCTCGTGAAGCTCTCCCCAGGAGGAGATGGATCCCGTCGGGAGGTTCAGGAGCCAGGAGCGCACGCTGTCCTTCAGGGCCATGGGGAACCAGTTCGCCATGACCTGCTCAGTGCCGTTGGACGCCTCGATGCTCAGCTTGTAGAGTTGGAGGAACTCCGTGGGGTCGGTGGTGTGATGGCTTCTCGCCCCTCGTTGGTTACCCCAAGTGGAAGGTTTGAGATGAAGTGTAGCGGAAGTTTTCCCTTGGCAATACCAAGGATCGATTTCCCTGAGACTCCCAATTTCAACAAGAAGGTGTCAACTGCTAACGGCGCCAGATATTAGCAATCAACGTGGACCTGCACACAGATACAAATAACTTTGCTCCCAACGAGTACAGAGAGGTTGTCAATCCCTCCGGCCTTGTAGTTTACAAAGGATCAAACGCAAGTGATAGTAGTTATAGATATAATTGCAATAGTAAATAAAAAGCGGAAAGTAAATAGCGGATGTGATCAATGATGGTAATATGGACCGGAGTCTCATGATGTTCACTAGTGATGTCGCTCTCCCAAAAGACGATAAAACAGCTATGTGAGGTAAACGAATTACAGCTGGGCCATTGACAGAATTATGTGCGCAAACCAATGCTAACTATGTTACAAGAAAGGTAGAGGATCAAAGCATGGGCGGTACGCCGAGGCAAGTAGACCGAAATCCATCTGCATCTACTACTAATCATCCACCTTGAGATATCTATCCAGAACATCTTGCTGGTATTAAGTTGCGAGTCCCACCCATAGTGTAAACTCAAAGCAACAGACAACTGCGTTAAAATAACTTTGCGTAAAGTAAACAATCCTTGCACCCGCGGGCACAAGCACCGTTGTTTTCCCCCTTGCGGCAACAGCACATCCCCTAGACTCATGTTTCTGTCACTCAAGCTAGTCATCGAGGGGCATGAACCCACAATCAAGCATAACGTTCCCTCTTGGAGTCACTACCTACTACTTGGCCAAAGCAATAAATAACAACGGAGAACATGCAAGAATTACTTACGAACTTAAATATAAAAGAGGTGAATCAAATATATTACTCAAACACAATCTGAACATAATCTCATAATCCATCGGATCCCAGCAAACTCATCATAGCAACAACATAAGGATTACATATGTGCCTCGATCATGTAGGGCAGCTCACGAGGACTAATTAGTGAAGCACAAGAACAGGAGGAGAACATCACATAGCTACTGGTCATGGACCCATGGTCCAAGGGAGACTACTCACAACTCATCCGGGAGGCGTCCATGGTGGTGGAGAAGCTCCCGGTGGTGATCCTCCCCTCCAGCATCAGACGAGGCTCGGGGGGCCCAGGCGCCCCCGCGGCGCGGCCTAGGGGGGCGCGCCACCAGGGCGCCTGGAGCCCTGGTGGCCCCCCTCCGGCTGTGCTTCGGGTGCCTGGTAGCTTCTGGAACGCTGATTTTTTATATAATTTTTCCGGGATTTTTCTGGCAGTTCTCGTAATGGGAAAACCTGAAATACAAAAACAGCCGAAAACAGAAACTGGCAGTGGGGTGCACCGAGTTAATAGGTTAGTCCAAATATGATCAAAAGTGTATGGAAGTGTATAAATATCATAGCAATATCACCCAAAAGAGGCATGGAGCAAGCAGAAATTATAGATACGTTTTGGACGTATCAACATCCCCAAGCTTAATTCCTGCTCGTCCTCGAGTAGGTAAATGATAACAAAAATAATTTCTGTAGTGACATGCTATTAACCATATAGGACTTTTTCATAGTCACATGACAAAAGCTTACTGAGACAATGAATCTATAGTAATTAAGTTGCCTCATGAGAAAATCACAAAGAACTGAAAGTTTTCCAATATGATACTGAAACATCAAATAGATTTGTAATGAACATGGTGTGCAAATATGATAAAGTGATATCTCGCTTGCCCCCTTTAGTGAAGCAAAACATAAATGCAGGGGCACCTCCAAGTTGTAAGTGATGACTAGATACAATGATTTCAAAATAAACGATATCACAATCATGCAAAAGACAATGCTACTTTGGGACAATGCACATTACACTCAGAATGACAATCATGCTCTCAGTAGTTGGTGCTTTAAAAGAAGGTGGAGACTCTCGAACCGTGGCTTTTGTTGGCAAGGTTGAAAACCCGTAGTCAGAAACAAAGACAAAACATCCACCAGAGCTCTTGGTTTTAAAAACAGAGGTAATGATTATTTTTTTTAGATCATGCATGTTTCGTCAACGAATGCTAGCAGACAACTCAATCACTTCTTGAGATGGACAAGTTTGGAGGAACGGCTCCCGAATGAGGACGATCACATCCTCTTAATCTCCTTTGTTTATCACTGCCAAAGTTTTCTGATTTCTCATGAACAAAGCGTGAAGGAGGGTTTGTTTGTTATATTATCTTTTTGAGCCGGGCGCACTCAATGCCTGTTCCTTCTCGTATTATGGGTTTGCACATTATACATGCAATCCCGGGGTGAAGCTTGTCCAACTTAAAAAGATTATGAATTAACTACTACTTCCTCATGGACTTACAACAGAGGCACAAAATAGGAATGCTTTTCTTTGAATGATTTCGAGATGGTACATGCAAGTCTCCGTTAGGAATGGCAGGTAAATACCATGTAGGAAGGTATGGTGGACTCATATGGCATAACTGGTTTAAAAGAATGTGGATGCACAAGCAGTCAGTCCGCTTAGTACAGGTGGAGGTTAGCAAAAGACTGGGAGCGACCAACCAAGAGAGCAATGACGGTCATAATCATGCAGAGCGACAAAGCAACATTGAATCAGGCATGGAAGTTATATCGCTACTCAGAAACAAAAGATCATCAAGGCTTGACAGACTTTCTTTACAGTCTTAAATATGCGTGAGCATACGCCAAGTCAATCAAAATAAATTCTTTGAAGGAAGATATTACTAAACCATACCACATCATAGGCAAAACAAATCATGTTGGTACTCCAATAACACATTGGGAACCCCCTAGCTATTTGAGACTAACCATAAGAAAACATGAACTACTAAGCGCCATTATGCACGTAGCATCTTTATCATAGACATACCAACCAATGCAATGGAAGCAAACTCTCTTAATAAGATAAGCATGATAACTAAAGAGAGTTCAAGCAACCAACTAAACGAAAGCTCTTTAAAAAGATAAGCATGAAAGTTAAGAGCTAAGCATGATAGTAGCTATTAAAAGACAAAGAACACACACAGCAAAGATAGACATGAAAATTCTATGTTATGTTCTAGGTAGAAGTGGAGCGTGTTTCTCTCCCACATAAAGAAAGCTGAGTTCCGACTCGTTATGAAAAGCTAAGGAAAACTAAAAGCAAGAGGCTCCAAGCATAGCACATAACACATGAAGTGATAAAAATATAGTGGAACGAAAGACGAACTGATAATGTTGATGGAGAAGGGGATGCACGGGGGCATCCCCAAGCTTAGACGCTTGAGTCTCCTTGAATATTTCTTGGGGGTGCACGGGGGCATCCCCAAGCTTGAGCGTTTGACACTCCTGAATCTTTTTATCATCTTCCCTCGCACACTTGAAAACTCCCTTCATACATAACTCATCATAATCTGATTAGCGAGGTTAGTACCCTTAATAAAATAATTGTTCCTTGCTGGAAATAAAGATATTCTTGAAGGTCTACTGTTTCTCAAGATTGCCAAAAGGTTTTTGCAAAGAAAAAGCAAGCTCTATGTTTGCAAAATGAAGGAAAGGCAAAACAGGACAGAATCTGTGAAAAACAGAACAGCAGGTAGTAAATGATTTTTTCGGGGTACTTCTGCAACTCTAATCAAAAAAACTCAGAACAGAAGCACGAAAGACAATTATATAGAGCACGTTGTCGAAACAATTCAGACCAAAAAGATGATCTGGTGATTTTATACGATTTTTTCTATCCAAGGACAGAATCTGTTTCCTGGACAGCACGTCACAACTTTTGAACTTTCTTGCAATCAGAGGCTACAATTGGCACAAAATTGAAAAGCAAAGATACAATGATGATGCTACTGTAGTAACAACATCAAGACACAACAAAAGCAAAATAAAATTTTATTCATGTGGGTTGCCTCCCAAAAGCGCTTTCTTTTATGCCTTTAAGCTAGGCATAATGCATAGAGATCAAGTTTTATCAAGAGTAAAAGAATAGCTAGCCCGTGTAACGGACTCAAAAGGTAACTTAATCTTCTTTCGAGGGAAGTGTTCCATCCCTTTCTTGAGAGGAAACTGGAATCTTATATTACCCTCTTTCATGTCAATGATAGCACCAACGGTGCGTAGGAAAGGACGTCCCAAAATAATTGGACACGAAGGTTCACATTCAATATCCATAATAGTAAAATCAACGGGAACATAGTTGTCATTGACAATGATAAGAACATCGTCGATCCTCCCCAAAGGTTTCTTTATGGAAGAATCAACAAGACGAACACCAAAAGAACAAGAATCAAAAGGTTTCAGTTTAAGCATATCATATATTCTTTTGGGCATAACTGAGGTACTAGCTACAATATCACATAAAGCATAGCAAGAGAACTTGTTTATCTTAATTTTAATCATAGGATCCCAAGCATCTTCTAGCTTTCTAGGTATGGAGGCTTCTACTCTAAGTTTCTCCTCCCTAGCTTTGATGAGAGCATCAGTGATATGCTCTGTGAAGGCAAGATTAAGTGTGCTAGTGTGGGGATCTTTAGCCATTCTTTGTAGAAAGGTGACAACTTCTGAGATACTACAATTATCAAAATTAATTTTATCGTTATTGGGCAGAATTGTAGTGTCCTCTTGTTTGTTTGAATTGCTCTCTATTATAAGAGTTTGAACGTCTTCCCAAGTTTGGGGAAGCATAGGAGCAATTTTAAACTGAGGCTCATACTCTTTTCCTGGAAGACCATGACATGGGCATAACTCTCCATCAAGACTAACAAAATCACAAGGTTTATTACTTTTGTAGATCCCGACAGTGGTGATAGGTGTAATGGAAGAAGGGGTGTACTCCTCCCATCTAGTGTTTTTGGTGGAACCCATAGTAGCAAGCAAGCAAGATAACTATTTTTGTGATTTTCGATAAAAGATACTAAAGCAAAAACTGAAAGGTAAACTAACAAGACTAAAAAGCAAAGGTAAAAGATAGCGTGCAACTCCCCTATCCTGAAGAGTGGAGTCCCCGGCAACGGCGCCAGAAAACTTTGCTTGATGGCTTCTCGCCCCTCGTTGGTTACCCCAAGTGGAAGGTTTGAGATGCAGTGTAGCGAAAGTTTTCCCTTGGCAATACCAAGGATCGATTTCCCTGAGACCCCCAGTTTCAACAAGAAGGTGTCAACTGCTAACGGCGCTAGATATTAGCAATCAACGTGGACCTGCACACAGATACAAATAACTTTGCTCCCAACGAGTACAGAGAGGTTGTCAATCCCTCCGGCCTTGTAGTTTACAAAGGATCAAACGCAAGTGATAGTAGTGATAGATATAATTGCAATAGTAAATAAAAAGCGGAAAGTAAATAGCGGATGTGATCAATGATGGTAATATGGACCGGAGTCTCATGATGTTCACTAGTGATGTCTCTCTCCCAAAAGACGATAAAACAGCTATGTGAGGTAAACGAATTACAGCTGGGCAATTGACAGAATTATGTGCGTAAACCAATGCTAACTATGTTACAAGAAAGGTAGAGGTTCAAAGCATGGGCGGTACGCCGAGGCAAGTAGACCGAAATCCATCTGCATCTACTACTAATCATCCACCTTGAGATATCTATCCAGAACATCTCACTGGTATTAAGTTGCGAGTCCCACCCATAGTGTAAACTCAAAGCAACAGACAACTGCATTAAAAGAACTTTGCGTAAAGTAAACAATCCTTGCACCCGTGGGCACAAGCACCGTTGTTTTCCCCTTTGTGGCAACAACACATCCCCTAGACTCATGTTTCTGTCACTCAAGCTAGTCATCGAGGGGCATGAACCCACAATCAAGCAAAACGTTCCCTCTTGGAGTCACTACCTACTACTTGGCCAAAGCAATAAATAACAACGGAGAACATGCAAGAATTACTTACGAACATAAATATAAAAGAGGTGAATCAAATATATTACTCAAACACAATCTGAACATAATCTCATAATCCATCGGATCCCAGCAAACTCATCATAGCAACAGCATAAGGATTACATATGTGCCTCGATCATGTAGGGCAGCTCACGAGGACTAATTAGTGAAGCACAAGAACGGGAGGAGAACATCACATAGCTAATGGTCATGGACCCATGGTCCAAGGGAGACTACTCACAACTCATCTGGGAGGCGTCCATGGTGGTGGAGAAGCTCCCGATGGTGATCCTCCCCTCCGGCAGGGTGCCGGGAAGAGTTCTCCTGGTGCTCCCGATCTTGGAAGCGGCGGCGGCGGCGGAACAGAGATGAGATCGCGAAAAAGAGTTCCCGTCTCGAGGGTTTCGGGAGACGGTAAAATATATGCCAAAGGGGGGCATCAGACGAGGCTCGGGGGGCCCAGGCGCCCCCCCCCCCCCCCGGCGCGGCCCAGGGGGGCGCGCCACCAGGGCGCCTGGAGCCCTGGTGGCCCCCCTCCGGCTGTGCTTCGGGTGCCTGGTAGCTTCTGGAACGCTGATTTTTATATAATTTTTCCGGGATTTTTCTGGCAGTTCTCGTAATGGGAAAACCTGAAATACAAAAACAGCCGAAAATAGAAATTGGCACCGGGGTGCACTGAGTTAATAGGTTAGTCCAAATATGATCAAAAGTGTATGGAAGTGTATAAATATCATAGCAATATCACCCAAAAGAGGCATGGAGCAAGCAGAAATTATAGATACGTTTTGGACGTATCATGGTGCCGTCGTAGCGCGGAGGCAGGTCCGGCTTGAACTTGCCGGGTCAGACGAGGCGCCGTAGCTCGGGAGCTAGGGCGCCACACCCGCGTACGCTCATGATCACAGGCGCCCCCCTGCACCTTTGACGCCGAATCTTGAGGTGCTGGCGCCACCACCTCCTGTGGCACGCGGCCTGGGCGTTGTGGGCCGGGGGGCCCACGAGCCCCTACATGTGGGTGCGGGATCACTTGGCAACTCTCCTCATTGTGGGCGTGGGCTCTGCGGGGCTTTTCACGTCGAGGGGCCTCGCACCGGCCCTCCTGGTCGGCGGGGTGAAGGTGAGGCGGAGCCGGGACCCCACGGCCCTCGTTCGCCGCCGGGGGCGACGGAGGACGCGAAGAGTGCGTTGGTGCAGGCGCTTCCCCAGCTGCATTGATGCGGTGGAGCCACTCGTCGTAGAGATCATCTGCTGGGCGGTAGCGCAAGAGCCCCCGCGCCATCAGTAGCGCAGGCTGCTGGTAGACTGGCCCACGGCGGACCAGCGAGGACGACGCTGCGGCCGGTAAGGGTGAAGGTGTTGCCGTGTGGCCGTCCCGCCGCACGGACGGCGGCAGCGAGGAGTCCTACTGCTCATGGACAACCGGGTCGGTGGTGGCATTGGCGACGGGCGAGTTGGGGCGGAGCGGTGCGCCGTTGCCTGCGGGCGCCGTCTGAGCGACGTTCGTAGCGCGGCGGGCAGCGCAAGCTCGGTGTGTGTTCACCATGGCTATGGAGCAGGGTCGGTGACGAGAACGTGACGAGGTCGTCGGAGAGGCAAGATTTCGACACGCCCCTACCTGGCGCGCCCAATGTCGGATTCAGGGCTCCGCCAAACCCGTTAAGTTCGAACACAGGGGCATGAACGAAGATCTCTCCCACAAACGTCTACCTAGCGCCTCGCTCTCGTCTCGATGGAAGGATTCAAGCAAACAACGAACAAGCACACAAGAGTTTATCCAGGTTCGGGCCATCGTGAGGTGTAAGACCCTTCTTCCCGCTTTGGTGGATTGGCTCAGGGTGAGCTAGAGTATGAACTGGTACAAAGGTTCCTGAGCTCAGGAGGGTCAGGAGGATAGTGTTCTTGCTCCTTGTGCGGTGGTCAAGTGTGTGAGTCGATCCTCTCTTTTCCTGCAGTGGAGGTTCTACCTACTTATATAGGCGGCCACGGTCCTCTTCCCCCAAAATGTTTAGGCGGGAAGGGATTCCACAACGGCCATTTTTGAGCGGGAACACAAGGACGTTCCTACCCTGACAAAAGAAGTCTTCGCCTTTGTGTTCATGCCCATGGACCCGATGTGGAACTTATCATGGAAGCTTCTTGTTATAATAATAATCCCCTTGTGATAAGTTCATATTGTATCTATATTGGGTCTTTTGCAACTGTGGTTCCGACCATATTGATCTTCTTTGATCCCCTTTTCTCGGACAAGTTAAAGCACTTGTCTTCTGCGGATCCTTTCACCTGTCCAACCTTTATCCTGTTCTACCTTCGAGTATTACCCTCTGGTATCTCAAGAATATCACGGAACTACATAACTTCTTATGACTTCTTAATCAACTGCTATTTCTCGCCGATTCAAATTTTACATGGGTTCTGAGTTGTTACACTTGAGAACACCGATAACTGATTCGAGTCTACACTTTAATTTCCATTGTTTCGTTTAACCTTTCTTGTAAACTGACATATCTGAGCAGTGAAATTCCCTGCTTATGTAAACACCTTGGTGTACAAACTCTTTAAGACCTT
Organism: Secale cereale; assembly: GCA_902687465.1. Taxonomy (NCBI): domain Eukaryota; kingdom Viridiplantae; phylum Streptophyta; class Magnoliopsida; order Poales; family Poaceae; genus Secale; species Secale cereale. The sequence continues at coordinate 523,587,741 of LR738715.1, read as the reverse complement.
GTTACTATTGTTGATAACATTTCGGTAGCCATCGATGGATGAGAACTTTGTCTATTGGTCCGCCTCGTCTTAACGAGTAGGAAAATGGTTATCTTCGTCCCTCGCCCTTGGTACCAACATTGTTGCCAATTTAATTGACAGGCTATCCCCTGACCTGCCTTATTATCATGACTGTACAAAATGTTAGCACCCTTCCTGCTTTTAACCCACATGGTGGGCCCTTAACCCACAGTTCCACTGGATCGAAACCTGACTCTCTTGTACATCCTTGATTCTGAAGTATACTTTACACTTGGCTTCATATGTATTTTATGAGGCACCTTCCGTCGCTTGATCTATTCTGGTATCAGACGCAATACTTATTATTTTTGCTCTGGACCCCTTTCGCACTTTGACACAGACATCGCACGATTGTCTATCCGTTTGAAACTTCTAATTGCAAATCATTAGCTTGCTCTCGATGGCTTTTCTTGAATTTCAACTCGAGAGGTGCCTTTATGCCACGTTCACTAAGATAGTCCCCAAGTACCTATCTTGTGCTGAGCTCCGTCCTTCCCGAGTCTTTCCCCCCTTACTCTACCTCCTAAAATCTCGGGACGAGATTTCTTGTAGTGGAGGAGAATTGTGACGCCCGGATAATTAAGCTACAGTAAACTTCTGCTAATGATGCCACGTCATCACTTTTACTATCGCTAGGTCCCACGTTGTTTCAAACCAATAAAAAACTTAAATCAAACAAATAAAGGTTTTCAAATGTCAATAATGAAATGTTCCTTCTGTGCCAAATATTGTGAGGTTTTTATGTGGCCAAGTTCCACTTTGTACAAAGACCAATTGGCAGCTCAAAATATTACAAACAAATTTTCTAAAAGTGAAATAGAAAATAAAATACCAAAAATAATAATAATAGCCTAACTACCACGGTGTTAGTGGGCTCTCGTGGCATTAAACCCCTTGGCCATCTAGCAACAAAAGCAGGTCGAGCCCACTCGTGCCTCCTCCTTCCTCCTGTTCACCTTACTCCCGTGGACGCCCGTGCGCCGTCCAGCACGCGGATGTCGCGCTGTCGCCCATCCCGCAGATAATGAGTTGGATAAGAGCCCTCCCTCGACGTACCTCTCTCTGCCATGAACCCTAGCGCCATTCCATCCCTTTCCTCGCGCCGTTTTTGCTCCTTCTCGAGCTCCACCGAGAGATCCATGGCCGCGCCGTTGCCACCACCATGGCTCCTGCCCTCCCCATCGCCTAGGTTTGAGCCAAGGGATCTGCCGGACTCCGCTTCTTCCTCTACGCTGAAGAGCACGGGCCGACTGCCTCTGCTTTGACCGGATCGAGTCGTTCCCCATCCTTGGTATTGCCATCGTCCGTCTTCTTCATCCACGACCGTCGCGGCCATCACCGTCGATCTCCACCAACGGCGCACCCGGCCTCGCCGAGCTCGACCACGGCCTCCCCGGGGTGAGCCTTCGCCCGTTTCCCCCCTTCTCCCATTTCCCGACGCCGCGCCGGAGCTCCTCGGCGCCCATGGCCACCACAACTAGAACATGCACAACATCCCGCCCCGCGCCGTTTCTCACCGGCCCGCACTGCCGCGCGTCCGGGCCGCGCATGCGCCCAGCCGCGCGCGAGCCTCGTCTAGCACCTCCTCCCACTACTGTCGTCGTGCAGCTGCCCCTACTGTCGTACGACCCGACGGCCCTCGCGCCACTCGCGCCACCCATGCGGCCGCGCCTGTCCTGCCTACGTCCTCCGTCCGGCCGCCCTCGTCTGCGCCCCGATGCGCCTCCGGCCGACCCCCGCGCGCCCGCCGCGCCTAGCGCCATCGGCCCTCGTCCCGTCGCCGGCCCTCGCCCCGCCGCGGGCCGCCCACCGCCGCCTCCCCACTGACTCGCCCAGCGGGCTTCCCCGACGCCGATGGCCCCGCCCTACCATGGCCCCAGCCACCGGGTCTGCCCCGACGGGTGCGAGCATCCGGCGCCCGGCTTCCGTGCTCTCCCCGCCCGCACCGACTGGGCTGGCGGACGCCCAGCGCCCGTCGCGCCTAGCCCGGCCATGGCTACGACCGACAAGTTCGCCTCGACGGGCGGTACCCGTCCCGCACCCACACCTGCGTAAACTATCGCCCGCTATGGCCCCTGTGCCTATGGCACGTGGGGCCCGCCCCTGTTAAAAGAGAGGAATAAAAAGGATATAAATATATATAGTAATAATTAATTAATATTTAATTAAGTAACTTAATTAATCTCTACTCCTAATGGAGCAGTTGGTAGTCTTTGTTCCAGGTTTTTTTTCGTCCCACCTCGTCTGGGTTTTTTCAACCGGTTTTTTTTACATCACACCATCCCCCACCCCACCCCACTCACCGCATACAGTCAGGTTCTGTTTCCCCCCTTACGTCCCCGATTCATGTATGACAATCAATTCTTTCCAAACGCAATAATGCATGACAATCAATTCTTTCCAAACGCAATCAATTAACTTAAGGTAACCAGACACAATCAATTCATTCATGACGGTCATCAATCTCCTTTACTCTTTCGGTCGAACGGTGATCAATCTCTCCTTCCTTCTCTCCTTATTTCAATCTTCTTCCTTCTATCACCATGGATTACCTGGTGCCAAAGAATCTGTTCTCCTAATGCATGAGTCCGTACGTAGTTTCCTTCGTTCGTACCCCTCGACCCCCCTCCCACCAATCCCCTCGATCTCCCCACCCACCGATTTTCTCTATACCTCCACCGGTTTTCATTAGAAAAAAGATAAGTCACCAACCCCAGCGGTTTTATTGAAAGAAGGAAGTCGCCAGGCAATCCAATTTTCTGAACGCTATCTCCCACGTCCCATAGCCAAAAAAGGGAACCCTCCATGTCCAGATTTTATTTTCCTTATGCACATAACATTTATTCCATATACAACACCAATCATATTACTCCCTCGGTCCGAAAATACTTGTCGTCAAAACGGTCAAAAAGGGGTGTATCTACAACTAAAATACATCTAGATACCGCCCCTTTTATTCATTTTGATGACAAGTATTTCCGGACGGAGGGAGTACCAATCAGACTGCAATCTTTGTTCAAATCGCAATGTTTGTCCGTGGTTCCCCTTCCCCGTCTCGGCAATGATCCCGGGAAGCGAGGCAAATTTTGCCATCGGAGCAGGAGGCACAGGTCGCATGGCTGCAAGTCCTGATTGGATCAACCGCGATTCCAATTCTCGACTGCGAGCCATAGCTTGCCATCGAAGGTGGAGCTACAGGTCAGCACCATTGCCATGTACATGACGGGACACATGACGACGACGCGCCCCGCCGCTACAACCGAGGAGGAGGAGATGGTCATGGCCGCCTCTGGAGCGGTCAATGCCGCGCCACCGGAAGCAGACGATCGAGAGCAGCAGAAGAAGGCGCGGGCGAGGAACAAGAAGAAGCGGTGGAGGGCGTCGAGCGAGGAGGAGCTGGCCGCGCTAAGGTCCGTGCTCCGCTGGGCCCGCCGCGATGAGGCGGGCGACGAGGAGGAAGCGGACTGCGGTCACCTGTTGCCGGCTGGAAGGTTGCGGCCGCGCGTGGCGATCGAGCTGCATGCGCACTCGGCGCGCAGCGACGGCTCGCTCTCGCCCGCGACGCTCGTGGAGCGCGCGCACCGCAATGGGGTAAGCCTTTCTTCCCGCCTGTCACGAACTGCAGAGACGTTTGCGATGTGCTCGACGAAACAACTGTAGCTCCAATGTTCTTCAGTTCCGTAGTAGCCGATGCCATGTCCGAGCTCATCCTCGTGCGCTGCTAAACACCTCCGCTGCCACTTTTTTTACTCTTGCTGCGCTTTGTTTCGGAAGGATAATGCTTAGCACGTTCGCACGCTAACTCTGTTACCTGGTGACCAGCACAAGTGAAGGTGCTCACACTGACTGATCATGACACCATGGCCGGTGTCCCGGAGGCGATGGGGTCGGCAAAGGTTTTTTTCATCAGGATCATCCCTGGTGTTGAGATAAGCGCCCTTTATTCGCCTAGGTAACCCTCTTCTCACCACCTTAAAATTTGTAACATGCCTTGATAATCACATAGATGTGGTTAATTCTCAAAGTTGTCAATTGTTCTGAATGCAATGGATCAGGAGCGGATGAACCTGTTCATATTCTCGCATACTACGGTAGTTGGGGCCCTGCTAAATCTCAGGAACTGGAGAACGTTCTATCTAGCATCAGGGAGGGCCGCTATACACGTGCCAAATAAATGTTATCGAAACTTAGGAACCTCGGCATGCCATTGAACTTTGAAGATGTGTCTAATATAGCAGGGAATGGAGTGGCGCCAGGGCGGGTGCACGTGGCGTGTGCCATGGTTGCAGCTGGATATGTTGATAATCTTTTTTTTTTGAAGCCCGATTGTTCTACGGTATATTTTCATTAAAAAAATAAAAAAAAGGAAAACAGTCCAGCGGACACAGTATCTGCATAAATTGGTAACATAGGCAAGCTTTCAGCAGGTACTTGTACGATGGAGGGCCTGCTTATGCTACGTGAGTAGTATACATTTTGAATAATGGCCATGCATGTTTTTGCTTCATTTTGCAGCAGATGCAGAGTAGTTAGTTTGTACTGATGTGGATTTCTGCTATTCATTTGTAGTGGCAGTGAGCCAGCTGAGAATCTGTTGTGCAGCTAATATGTAGAACTGGGGGCATAGCTATTTTGGCTCATCCGTGGGCATTGAAAAATCATGTTCCTATTATAAAGGATTTGAAAGCTGCTGGTCTGCATGCTATTGAGGTCTATCAAAGCGATGGGAAACTATCTGATATGAACAGCATGATCATTTCTTAGTCATCACAAGTGATACTTTATGTTACCAATTTATGCATATACTAATGATGCATCTAACAATTGTATCCCTTTGTTGAGAAGAAAATGTCTAATGTATCTGAACTTCAATGGAATTAACTGCTGAATTTGTCCAAAACAGGTTTGAGTGATCTGGCTGATACTTATGAGCTTCTGAAGCTCGGTGGATCAGATTACCATGGACGAGATGACAAGGAAGAACCTGATATAGTAAGTGTTGATCTTCTGGTCTTGGCATTTTTAGATTTCTTGAGGTAGCTCAACCAATTTGGTGCAATGCTATCAAGGAAATTTTTGCAAACGCCACTGAAAGAACTGGCTTAAATGGCCCAAAAGGATGTCATCGGACTAGCTCTGTAGATGATCTATGTAATATGTGCCTTTCTTCTCCAGAACTGGAGGAAACAGATGATTCTGAGATTGAGCTCCTCCGGGCGGAACTTGCACACAGACGACAATTCTGTTCATAAAGGAACCATCGTTCTCATCAGTGGCTCCAGGCTGTTGTGTGACACAGAGATGTCATTTTTCTAGCAACTACAAGCACTCAGTGAAGCAGTAAGAAGGAGGAAGTCGGTCAGACGATTAACTGATGACCTGATATGCTTCCTGGTGTCTTTTAGTAACAAATATAGCTTCTTCTCCAGCAAAAAGAACATTGAGAGGCATGCTATGGTTAATTTTGCCCTGACAATTGCTCATAATTTTGTAACAAAGACAAACATGCCAGTACACCTCTTACACTTGACTCCGGCACCTCTTTCTAGAAATAGATGGAACTGAAGTTTCCTGTTCGATTTTTTTACATACCTTTTGTCTAGGCCAAAGGTTTGATTCTTCAGGGTTAATACTTCATATATTGTTAGCTCTTGATTCTTGTACGACATTTATGACAATTTAGCTTCAAATTTATTCTTATTTTTTCTGGGACATTTATTGTTGAACCAAATAAAAGCATGATATAACTTGGAATCTTGTTATTCTTGCAGCGACATGTACGGAAAGCTAAGCGGGTTAATGGAAGATGAGAACGATCAAAGGCAATCATATTTCTCAGGTTAGTTATAAGATGCTTTTTGGGTTGGTAGTAGACGATTTCAGAAGGAAAATGAATGCAAAACAAACTATAGAGAAAATAACATGTGCAATATGCCAAACTGGAGGAAGAGATAAAAATCAAGGTAAGAACTCTATTACCTCAATGGTCGTATAAAAGAAGTAAAATCAGGGTGGAAGGTAAATTAAGAAATGTATAAGAGCTCTTATATTTTGGCCAACCCAGGCATCAGAATATTTTGGGTTGGTCAGATCGACAGCGCGGCACGACTAAGGTAGAAATCATCAGGTCATCGTCGACACTGGAAATCGGCCTGGGATGGCTAGATCCACGACGTGGCTCACCGGTGGCCGAATCCCGGCTGCTCAGCGCGACACATGGTCTCACCGTTGCTCACTGGATCCAGCCGGAACAGATAACCATGGCGAGCATGGATGGGAGGCGGCAAGGACATACCAAGGTGGGGAGATGTGGCGGCCGGGATGCCGTGGAGGAGAGGAATAGTTGCGGCAATGACGTGGAGGAGGAGGGTGTCGTATGGTGAGAGTGAGAGGGTGGCTTCGATGAGGATAAGGTTAAAAAAACAATTTGGTTTGTCTCAATTTTATTTACATGATTAATATTTAATATTCCACCTCAAAAACCCAGGAGGACGGCCTTCCTAGACAAATTACATAGTACATGTGGAGCCTCGCACTACAATCAATACCCAATGTGTAAGAGCATCTATAGCCGGGCGCCCGTCACAAAAAAAGTGACCCAGACGTTATGTTAGAACATGTCTCAAATGCCCGGGTTGATTGACACTCTTCATATCCAACCCAAATCTAGGGCGGACATGGGTGCCCAAGCGCGTTCGTCACGTCGGACTCTACAGCCCTACCCCACCACAGATTGCACCAAATCCACCAAATCCTTTCTCCTCCTCCCGTCTCCCACCTATGTACCTTTCCTGCTGTCGAGCCCTCGCCATCCGCCACCCTTGACCCCTCCTCATCGCCGGTCCCGATCCGCCGCCCTAGATGTCGTCCCGCCCGTTCCCGACCATCGCGACAGAGGCTGTGTCCGCCTCGCCCGTCGGTGTCCCGTCCTCGCCATCGAGGGATTTGAGGAGAAAGGGGACATGAGCGATGGAGGGGAGAGGAGGTGCCGACTGAAGTTGCAGAGGGAAGAGGAGGATGCGGTGAAGCCGTCAAGGGGAGGAAGGCGACAAGGACATAAGCGGATGTGCTCCGACAGTGGCGTGAAGAGGATGAGCGTCGACGTCGTGGAGGAAGGATGAGGGGTCAACTGACATCGCGGAGGATAGGAGGGGTCGGGCGATGGCGGAGCGGAGGGGGCGCCATTCCTGCGAATGAAGCTGACGAGAACATTGCTGATATTGTGAATGAATATCGTAAGCATATCAAGTAATTCTTAATTCCTAGCAGGTTATTTAGTTGGTTCATCACTCTCTATGTATACATAGTCTATTTTTTTATGGACTTAAATTCTAAGTGAAGTAGATTCCAATTATTACCCAATTGCACTCGTGCTATCTTCAACATCCACTATGTTTATATATAAACCCAACCAAAATATTCCAAAAGCCCGTGGCAACGCACGGGCATTCTACTAGTCTAGCTTAATTAGCTAATTAACTCTTGATTAACCTAATGTGTCTATGGCAGTAGGGCCCCACCACTAATTAGACTAATTTAAGTAATATATTAAATACATGTGTCACTGACAAGTGGGTCCATTTGACTCTGTTGACTGGTCAACTTTAACCCAGTCAATTCTGACTGTAGTACTGACTGGGCCCACATGTCATTGGCTCTGGCTGGATCTACCCTGTGTAATAAAAGTATTATACTATTTATTTTCGAATTAAAATAAATTTGGAAAATATTTAAAACTTTGAAAAATCATATAAAATAACCGTAGCTCAGATGAAAATAATTTATATATGAAAGTTGCTTAGAATTTCGAGACGAATCCGAATACGCGGTCCGCTCGTCTGTCACACATTCCTCGCATACTGAACATGGAACAATCCCCCTTCAGTTCGCTTGTCCGAAAATGCCTAACACCGGGAATGCTTTCCCGGGTGTTTTCCCCCTTCGCCGGTATCGTGTAGCACTGCGTTAGAACACCCCCTAACGCTGCGTGTTGGCATGTCATGCATCTGTATTGCATCTATGTGCTATGTATTTATTGTTTCTTCCCCCCTCTCTTCTCCGCTAGACCCTGAGACCGCTGCTGATGCCCCTGTGATCGACTACGTCGACGACGACATTCCTTCCGTTTCAACAAAGCTTCCAGGCAAGCCCCCCCTTCGGTCATCCCGATATCACCCATTCCATTCTCTTTCATGCTTGCATTAGATTTTGCTACTGTTATTGATTGATCCTACTCTGATGCATAGCATGCTTTTGTACCTGGTATTGTTACCTACATGCTATGCTAAACTGCTTAGTATAGGTTGGATAGTGATCCAACAGTGACCCCCACCTTGTCCTTGTTGCCCTGCTTCATCATCGACGACTCGAGCAATGTGATCGAAGACCGAAGCCCGGCTGTCCTTGTTACCCCTGCTTCATCATCGACGACTCGAGCAACGTGATCGAAGACCGGAGCCCGACACTTCAAATCACATCACACCCCCTTTGTTGCTCGACTCTGCAGAGGTACTATCGGGTGCCGAGGGTGAAACCTCGTAACGCACTCATGATGATAACTCTGTAGTGTAGCTATTTGGTCGTGGTCATCGAGGGTGATTCCTCTTTCTCCATTGCCGATACGACTTTGTCGTGCAACCCCTCAAGTGTGAACCTCGGGGGTGATTCCTCATAGTTCGCCTTGACGGACAAATCGAGTGGAATTCGTCGGGGGTGATTCCTCGGGTTTTCCACCTTGATGGTTTGGACACACAGTTACATGGACTTTACTTGAGAACTTTGTGAAAGGCGGGCGGGCCTGGAGAGCACCCGCGGGAGTCTTACGGTGGCGGCTGGCTGTTTAGCGGTATCACCCAGGAGGGGTGATAGCTTCGAACTTGTCCCGAGAGACATCGCTTCTGTCAATAATGCACTAACAGATTTGGGTATTTGTTCTGAGTTGGACTCTGGCCTTTACGCACTAACAGACATGCAAGAATAGTTATGGGCCTCGGCGTCGTGGTATCAGCCATAGCTTTGTCAAACGTCCAGTTCAGGATTGCGGCACGTCCTGGTCGGCGCCCCAGTGGAGGTGGCCTGGATCGCCCTGCGCGCAATGATCCGGAGTGCAACGAGCGATGGCCCATGACTCCGGAGCGCTTAGGATGTAGACCGGCGGGGACCTCTCAGCTGAGCCTAGGTAGGGCTGCGACGTGTTGATCTTCCGAGGCCGGGCATTAACCCATAAAGGTGTGTCTGGCCAGAGGTGATCGAGCATGAGGGTAACGTGGTGCACCCATGCAGGGAAGTTATCTATTCGAATAGCCATGTCCACGATAACGGACGTTCAGTCTTATATCCTGATCTATTATAACTAGAAATGGATACTTGAGATATGTGATGGATATGTGGCTGCGAGATTACTTTCTCGTAGGGAGTCGAGGAAGGATCTCTAGGCCGTTAATACTACAACATGCTTGTTAATTATAAACTGCTATTCTATATTTCCTTCTACTGCTGCAAGATGATGGTTTCCAGAAGATGCTTGTAGATGCTAGTCTTCGATAGGGTAGGTCTTTTCCCTCTTTCTCGCATTCTGCAGTTCAGTCCACATATACAGCTTTTCCTTTGATATTGATGCATACTTAGTATAGATCTGATGCTTGCGAGTACTTTGGATGAGTACTCACAGTTGCTTTGCTCCTCCTTTTCCCCCTTTCTTCTTCTTTCTGGTTGTCACAACCAGATGGCGGATCCCAGGAGCCAGATGCCATCCCAGTCGACTACTACTACTACCCAGACGGAGCCTACTACTACGTGGAGGCAGCTGACGACCAGGAGTAGTTAGGAGGTCCCAGGCAGGAGGCCTTGCCTCTTCGATCATTGATGTTTGTGCTAGCCTTCTTAAGGCATAACTTATTTAACTTATGTCTGTACTCAGATATTGTTGCTTCCGCTAACTCTGTTGCTTTCGAGCTTCTGTATTCGAGCCCTCGAGGCCCCTGGCTTGTAATATGAAGCTTGTATTATTTTAATTTGTGTCTAGAGTTGTGTTGTGATATCTTCCCGTGAGTCCCTGATCTTGGTCGTACACATTTGCGTGCATGATTAGTGTACGGTCAAATCGGGGGCGTCACAAGAAGTTCTTCCCTTTATATTTGATGATATTGGATCCTGGAACTACAACCGGTTGAAATTGGAATTTCATCAGAAGTTCTATCCTATGCACCAGGTTCATCGTGATGGTAATTATATATATAATTTTTGGCCTCGCGTAGGAGAAAGTATCGCTCAAGCTTGGGGGAGGCTTAAGTCAATGTTATATTCATGCCCCAATCATGATCTCTCAAGAGAAATTATTATTCAAAAAAATTATGCTCGGCTTTCTCTCAACAATCGCTCCATGCTCGATACTTCTTGTACTGGTTCTTTTATGATGAAGACTATTGAATTCAAATGTGATTTATTGGAAAGAATTAAACGCAACTCTAAAGATTGGGATCTCGACGAAGGTAAGGAGTTAGGTATAACTCCTAAGTTTGATTGTGTTAAATCTTTTATGGATACCAATATTTTCCGTGAATTTAGCACTAAATATGGTCTTAACTCTGAGATAGTAGCTTCTTTTTGTGAATCATTTGCTACTCATGTTGACCTCCCTAAGGAGAAGTGGTTTAAATATCATCCTACCATTGAAGTAAAAGTAGTTGAACCTGTTAAAGTTGAAGAAAAGACTATCACTTATAATGTTGATCATATTGTTCCTACCGCTTATATTGAGAAACCACCTTTTCCTGTTAGTATAAAGGATCATGCTAAAGCTTCAACTGTGGTTCGTAAGAGTAATACTAGAACACCTACACCCTCTGAGCAAATTAGAGTTGAACCTAGTGTTGCCATGGTTAAGGATCTCTTGGTCGATAATATTGATGGGCATGTTATTTATCTTTGTGATGAAGCTGCTAGAATTGCTAGACCTGATAGTAAAAGTAAACATAGACCTGTTGTGGGCATGCATGTTATTTCTGTTAAAATAGGAGATCATTGCTATCATGGTTTATGTGACATGGGTGCTAGTGCTAGTGCAATATCTCATTCCTTATACGAAGAAATTATGCACGATATTGCACCTGTTGAGCTAGAAGGTATTGATGTTACAATTAAGCTATCCAATAGAGATACTATTTCACCAATGGGGATTGTTAGAGATGTTGAAGTCTTGTGTGGGAAAGTTAAATACCCTACTGATTTTCTTGTTCTTGGTTTCCCGCAAGACGACTTTTGCCCTTTTATATTTGGTAGACCCTTCTTGAATACTGTTAATGCTAGGATAGACTACGAAAAGGATATTGTTACTGTTGGTTTAGGGGATATGTCTCATGATTTTAACTTTGCTAAATTTCGTAGACAACCCCATGATAAAGAATTGCCTAGTAAGGATGAAATCATTGGTCTTGCTTCTATTGCCATGCCTCCTAACGATCCGTTAGAACAATATTTGCTAGACCATGAAAATGATATGTATATGAATGAGAGAAGGGAAATAGATGACATATCTTTAAACAGGGACCTTTATTGAAACACAACTTGCCTGTTGAAATTCTAGGAGATCCTCCTCCACCTAAGGGTGATCCCGTGTTTGAGCTCAAACCATTACCTGATACAAATAAGTATGCTTATCTTGATGAAAAGAAAATATATCCTGTTATTATTAGTGCTAACCTTTCAGAATAAGAAGAAGATAAATTATTGAAAACTCTGAAGAAACACCGTGCTGCTATTGGATATACTCTTGATGATCTTAAGGGCATTAGTCCCACTCTATGCCAGCACAAAAAAAAATTGGAAAAAGATGCTAAACCAGTTGTTGATCACCAACGACGGTTAAATCCTAAGATGAAAGAAGTGGTAAGGAAAGAACTACTAAAGCTTCTAGAGGCAGGTATAATTTATCCAGTTGCTGATAGTCAGTGGATAAGTCATGTCCATTGTGTCCCTAAGAAGGGAGGTATTACTGTTGTTCCTAATGATAAAGATGAATTGATCCCACAAAGAATTGTTACAGGTTATAGAATGGTAATTGATTTCCGCAAATTAAATAAATCTACTGAAAAAGATCATTACCCTCTGCCTTTTATTGATCAAATGCTAGAAAGGTTATCCAAACATACTCATTTTTGCTTTCTAAATGGCTATTTTGGTTTCTCTCAAATACCTCTGTCAAAAGAGGATCAAGAAAAGACCACTTTTACTTGCCCTTTCGGTACCTTTGCTTATAGACGTATGCCTTTTGGTTTATGGAATGCACATGCTACCTTTCAAAGATGCATGATGGCTATATTCTCTGATTTTTATGAAAAGATTGTTGAGGTTTTCATGGATTATTTTTCCGTATATGGAACTTCTTTTGATGATTGCTTGAGCAACCTTGATCAAGTTTTGCAGAGATGTGAAGAAACTAATCTTGTCTTGAATTGGGAGAAGTTCCACTTTATGGTTAACGAAGGTATTGTCTTGGGGCATAAAATTTCTGAAAGAGGTATCGAAGTTGATAAAGCTAAAGTTGATGCCATTGAAAAGATGCCGTGTCCCAAGGACATCAAAGGTATAAGAAGTTTCCTTGGTCATGCCAATTTTTATAGGAGGTTTATTAAGGACTTCTAAAAAATTTCCAGGCCTCTGACTAATCTCTTACAAAAAGATGTTCCATTTGTCTTTGATGATGATTGTGTAGAAGCATTTGAAATACTTAAGAAATCATTGATTTCCGCACCTATTGTCCAGCCACATGATTGGAATTTACCATTTGAAATTATGTGTGATGCTAGTGATTATGCTGTAGGTGTTGTTCTAGGACAAAGAGTTGATAAGAAATTGAATGTCATCCAATATGCTAGTAAAACTCTAGACAGTGCCCAGAGAGATTATGCTACTACTGAAAATGAATTTTTAGCAGTTGTATTTGCTTGTGATAAGTTCAGACCTTATATCATTGATTCTAAAGTAACTGTTCACACTGATCATGCTACTATTAAATATCTTATGGAAAAGAAAGATGTCTAAATCTAGACTTATCAGATGGGTTCTCTTGCAACAAGAATTTGATTTGCATATTACTGATAGAAAGGGAGCTAAGAACCCCGTTGCATGCAACTTATCTAGGTTAGAGATGTTCTTGATGACCCACTACCTATTGATGATAGCTTTCCTGATGAACAATTGGCTATCATAAACACTTCTCATACTGCTCCTTGGTATGCTGATTATGCTAATTACATTGTTGCTAAATTTATACCACCTAGTTTCACATACTAGCAAAAGAAAAGGTTTTCCTGTGATTTAATACATTACTTCTAGGATTGCCCACACCTTTATAAAGAAGGAGTAGATGGTGTTATTAGACATTGTGTACCTGAGCATGAATAGGAACAGATCCTACACAAGTGTCGCTCCGAGGCTTATGGAGGACACCACGCTGGAGATGGAACTGCACATAAGGTATTGCAATATGGTTTTATTGGCCTACTCTCTTCAAGGATGCCCGTAAGTTTGTCTTGTCTTGTGATGAATGTCAAAGAATTGGTAACATTAGTAGACGTCAAGAAATGCCTATGAACTATTCACTTGTTATTGAACCATTTGATGTTTGGGGCTTTGATTATATGGGACCGTTTCCTTCCTCTAATGGGTATACTCATGTTTTAGTTGCTGTTGATTACGTTACTAAGTGGGTAGAAGCTATTCCAACTAGTAGTGCTGATCATAACACCTCTATTAAGTTGCTTAAAGAAGTTATTTTTTCGAGGTTTGGAGTCCCTAGATACTTAATGACTGATGGTGGTTCACATTTCATTCATGGTGCTTTCCGTAAAATGCTAGCTAAGTATGATGTTAATCATAGAATTGCATCCCCATACCACCCACAGTCTAGTGGTCAAGTAGAACTGAGTAATAGAGAGCTTAAATTAATCTTGCAAAATACCATTAATAGATCTAGAAAGAATTGGTCCAAGAAACTTGATGATGCATTATGGGCATATAGAATTGCATATAAAAATCCTATGGGTATGTCTCCGTGTAAAATGGTTTATGGAAAGGCATGCCACTTACCTCTCGAACTAGAACATAAGGCATATTGGGCCATTAAAGAGCTCAACTATGATTTCAAACTTGCCGGTGAGAAGAGGCTATTTGACATTAGCTCACTTGATGAGTGCAGAACCCAGGCCTATGAGAATGCCAAATTGTTTAAAGAAAAAGTTAAAAGACGGCATGACAAAAGGATACAAAAGCGTCAGTTTAATGTAGGTGATTATGTTTTGCTATACAAATCTCGTTTAAGAATTTTTGCAGGAAAACTTCTCTCTAAATGGGAAGGCCCTTACGTTATAGAGGAGGTCTATCGTTCGGGTGCCATAAAAATCAACAACTTCGAAGGAACAAATCCGAAGGTGATGAACGGTCAAAGAATCAAACATTATATCTCAGGTAATCCCATAAATGTTGAAACCAATGTCATTGAAACCGTAACCTCGGAGGAATACATAAGGGACACTTTCCAGAACATTTCAAACTCCGAAAAGGAAGAGGTATGTGGTATGGTAAGTAAACCGACTCCAAAATAGTTCTAATAGCAATTTTTCTCCATTTTGGAATATTTAAGAAAATAGAAAATAAGGAAGTAGTCTGAAAGGGACACGAGGCGTCCACGAGGGTGGAGGGCGCGCCCTACCCCCCCTAGGCGCGCCCCCTGCCTCGTGGGCACCTCGTGTGCCCTCCGGACTCTGTTTTCTTACACGATACTTCTTTTGGTCGGTAAAAATTCATTATATAATCTCCCGAAGGTTTTAACCACGGTATCACGCAAATATCCTCTGCTTTTGTTTCTAGCTATTTTTCTGACATATCTAGATCACCATGACGTCTTCAAGCGCCCCCAAGGACAAGTTTTTCGAGAAGGTCATCAACCCCTACCTCGCGGAGGTGCTGCAACACCCTCAAACCATTGAGATGCGCGAGGGGGTGCTGCACATCCGTGATGTTGAGGGACCAAGGAGGACCGGAAGCGTGGAGACAAGACTAGAAGCAATGGAGCAACAAGTTTTCAAGTGCCAGGGGATGGTGGAACAAGGACTCAACGCCAACCACATTATGATCGCGGAGTTTACCAACAACCACAAGCTGGATGCCAAGAACATTGGGGAAGCTTCACGAGAAAATCGAGCACCTCCAAGCCCAGATCTATGACCTGCAAAACCAAAACTGTGAGTATGAATATAGATTCAAGAAGATGAGTTTGGCTGCAGATTTGAGGATCCCGGAGACTCGATCATCCTTCTACGATGGTGAGCCTATGCCTTGGACGATGGACGACAAGCCTACATCATCAACAACTCCATCATCACCACCTCCGAAGAAAGATACACAAAACACATGGGTATGGGCACTCCCCTTGGCAACTGCCAAGCTTGGGGGAGGTGCCCCGATATCGTATCACCATCACACTTCTATCTTTACCGTTTTTCTTAGTTCGATCCTTTTGGTAATATCTTGATCTAGTAGAATAAAGTTTAGTATGATCTAGTTGTGAGCTTTGCTTTATGATCCTTCTATGTATCCGAGTCCGTGAGCTATATATAATAAAGATTAGTTTTGAGTCAAGGGCTAGATTATCTCACTATGATCATGAGGGAATAAAAGAAATAATAAAAAGAAATAAAGAGATCATATTGATCTTATGGAAAGTAATGACTTCACATATAAAGAGTATGATGAATAAAAGTTGTTGAGAGTTGACAAACATAGTTTTGGTCATCGTTGCAATTAATAGGAAGTAATAAAGACAGAGAGGTTTTCACATATAAATATACTATCTTGGACATCTTGTATGATTGTGATCACTCATTAAAATATGACATGCTAAAAAGTTGATGTTGGACAAGGAAGACAACCTATGGGTTATGTTTTCTTATATCCAAAATAAAGTATATTGTCATGGATCATCCAACATGTTGAGCTTGCCTTTCCCCCTCATGCTAGCCAAACTCTTTGCACCAAGTAGAGATACTGCTTGTGCTTCCAAATATCCTTAAACCCAGTTTTGCCATGTGATTCCACCATATCTACCTATGGATTGAGTAAGATCCTTCAAGTAAGTTGTCATTGTTGCAAGCAATAAAAATTGCTCTCTAAATATGTATGATCTATTAGTGTGAAGAAAATAAGCTTTATATGATCTTGTGATATGGAAGTAATAAAAGCGACAGGCTGCATAATAAAGGTCCATATCGCAAGTGGCAATATAAGTGACGTTCTTTTGCACTAAGATTTTGTACATCTAACCATAAAAGCACATGACAACATCTGCTTCCCTCTGCGAAGGGCCTATCCTTTGTTGTTGCCTTATATACTATACAAGAGTCTTGGTGATCTTCACCTTTCTTTTTTACATTTTATCCTTTGGCAAGCACATTGTGTTGGAAAGATCCTGACATATATACCCAATTGGATGTGAGTTATCATAAACTATTATTGTTGACATTACCCTTGAGGTAAAAGGTTGGGACGCAACACTATAAGCCCCTATCTTTCTTTGTGTCTGATTAAAACTTCATACCCATAAGTATTGTGTGAGTGTGAGAAATTGTGAAAGACTAAATGATAGTTGAGTATGTGGACTTGCTGAAAAGCTTTTATATTGAATCTTTCCGATGTTATGATAAATTGCAATTGCTTCAATGACCGAGATTATAGTTTGTTAGTTTTCAATAAAGTTTCGGATTCATAATTGGCATTGTGAATAGATTGTTACTTTGGCATAAGAAATCATATGACAATATATATAGCCGGTCTATTCTCATAACATTATGAGAATAATATTCTCATAACACTTCTGAACTGCTTTGTTTTACTGCATTGGGAAGCTATGCGCACTGCACAGATACTGCAACAGAACCTCATGTTTGAAAAAATTGTACGTGTTGTTTTTTCGGTACCTTTTTTGCTCTAGCTTTTTAACCGTTTATTGGAATTATGCGTGTAATATACCATTGAAAAGCTATGGAGTAGACGCAACTTCGCCATGTTGAACACTTTTCAAAATTCATCATAGTTTAAGAGCAGTTTCGAAAATCGTGCGGCTCACAACGAATGGCAGCGAGCGTTTTTTGCGTTTTTTTCTAAACCGCCCGTCGGAATGAAACGTATGATACACCGTTGGAAAGGTATCGTCGGCGCACATCTTTTTCATATCTATTATTTTTTCTAATTCGCTACGGTTTAAGAGCAGTTTTGAATTTACTAAATCGCCGAATTGTGTTTTTCGATTTTTTTTCAAATTTTCGGTACTGTTTTTACTCCAGTTTTTTAACCGTTTGTTGAAACAAGGCATGTAATATACCGTTGGAAAGCTACGAATGAGGCGCAACTTTCATATGTTGAAATGTTTTTGAGATTCCTTACGGTTTTTAGTTAAATTTGAAAATCGTGCGGCTGACTACGAAGGGCAGTGGCCGTTTTCATGAAATTTTTACAAAAGTTGGTCGAAATGATCCAAATGATACACTGTTGGAAAGATATCGTTGAGACGCTACTTTTTCATGTAGAACACCCCCTCTAATTCATTATGGTTTAAGAACAGTTTTGAAATTACAAAAACGCGGAAACTCTGTTTTTCGCGACACCCAAATCGACGCGTTTTTTTGCGCTTCCGAACTGCATGTTACTGCAACACAGAGATCAGTGAACTGCATGTTTGAAAAAATTGTACGTGTTGTTTTTTCGGTACCTTTTTTGCTCTAGTTTTTTATCCGTTTATTGGAATTATGCGTGTAATATACCGTTGAAAAGCTATGGAGTAGACGCAACTTCGCCATGTTGAACACTTTTCGAGATTCCGCACGGTTTAAGAGCAGTTTTGAAAATGATGAACTGCATGTTTGAAAAAACTATACGTGTTGTTTTTTCGGTATCTTTTTTGCTTTAGTTTTTTAACCGTTTATCGGAATTATGCGTGTAATATACCGTTGAAAAGCTATGGAGTAGACGCAACTTCTCCATGTTGAACACTTTTCGAGATTCCGCACGGTTTAAGAACAGTTTTGAAAACGGTGAACTGCATGTTTGAAAAAACTGTACGTGTTGTTTTTTGGTACCTTTTTTGATCTAGTTTTTTAACCGTTTATCGGAATTATGCGTGTAATATACCGTTGAAAAGCTATGGAGTAGACGCAACTTCGCCATGTTGAACACTTTTCGAGATTCCGCACGGTTTAAGAGCAGTTTTGAAAACGGTGCGACCGACGAATAATGGCAGCGAGCGTTTTTTTGCGCTTCCGGACTGCACAAGAAAACCGCACTGCATCAGGGTAGGAGCCGGCGCGACGGTGCTGGGGGAAGGAGGCGGGGCGGCAGCGCGGGGGTAGGAGGCGGGGCAGTGGTTGCTGTCCTCGGGGCGCTCCGCGCTAGAAACCTATTTAAGTGGGGGTGTTATGAGAATAAGGTCTTAACCTATCATGATCATTCCTATAACATCAACACACACACACATATAGGCATCACGTCCGAGACAAGTAGACCGACTCCTGCCTGCATCTACTACTATTACTTCACACATCGACCGCTATCCAGCATGCATCTAGTGTATTGAGTTCATAAGAACAGAGTAACGCCTTAAGCAAGATGACATGATGTAGAGGGATAAACTCAAGCAATATGATATAAACCCCATCTTTTTATCCTCGATGGCAACAATAGAATACGTGCCTTGCTGCCCCTACTATCATTGGGAAAGGACACCGCAAGATTGAACCCAAAGCCAAGCACTTCTCCCATTGCAAGAACTATAGATCTAGTAGGCCAAACCAAACCAATAATTCGAAGAGACTTCCAAGGATATTATGAGAACACATAAAGAGTTTAGAAAAGAACCAAATATTTCTCATTTATAATCTTGATCATAAACTCACAATTTATCAGATCTCGACAAACACACCGCAAAAAGAGATTACGTCGAATAGATCTCCTCGAAGACCGAGGACAACTTTGTATTGAGATCCAGAGAGAGAGAAGAAGCCATCTAGATACTAGCTATGGACCCGAAGGTCTGTAGTAAACTACTCACAACTCATGGTGAGGTGATGATGATTATGTAGAAGCACTCCGTGATGGATCCCCCCTCCAGCGGAGCTTCGGAACAGGCCCCAAGATAGGATCTCACGGGAACAGAAGGTTACGGCGGTGGAACTAGGGCTTTTTCTTCTCTCTGATGGTTTCGGGGTACGTAGGCTTATATAGGAGGAAGGATGACACCGGGGGCCTTACGAGGGGTCCACGAGGCAGGGTGTAACACCCCGAGAATCATGCTACAGTAAACCCATGCTAATGATGCCATGTCACTAGTTTTTTAAGCTAAGTTTCCTCTTGATAAAAATCAAAGCCAAATTTCAAAATTAAAAATGCAAGTCAAATATTTATTTCTTCCGAACGCTAAAACTAAAATGTTCACAATATGATATAAATTCCCTTGATCATTTTCATGTTGAACCCAACATTTTTGAGCCTCCAAAAATCTGTAGCTATGTTTGAATGACCCAACAACACCCTTCCATCACTTTTAAAATTCAATCCAAAAATCAATTGAGGTTCAAACTTTTGTGGCAGTGCAATTTAATGCAGCTTGAATTATGTGGCAACTTACACTTTGTACAAAAATCAATTGGTGGCTCTACTTAATGCAAAACAGTGTCGAAAAACAAAACACTGTCAAAAAGGCCTCACCCCTTCCCTGGGCTTTGGCCCAACTGGCCACTAGGCCAGCCCAGCACGCCCCTTGTTTTCCCCTTCCCCCCTATACACTGCAGCCGTGGCTGCCACCGATGCCCGCCACGGCTGCAGCCATCGCCGTGGCGGCCATCGACCGGTCGCCCCGCCTACTTGTACCCCCAGGCGCTCGAACCGAACCCTAGGTACCTCTCTCTTTGCTTTTCCCCCTCTTCATGCCACCTCCTTCCCCACCATGTGCGGCCGACACCATCGTCGCCGCGCCTGCATCGATCCCGCGACCACCGTGCTCCCCTAGCTTCGGGAGGCTCTCTAGCAGCTACGTCGCGCCATTCTTCATCATCCATGCCACTTCATCGAGCTCGGGGAGCCGCAATGTCGTCACCATGTCTTCTGCTTCCTCTCCGATCACCAACGCCGCCGCTTCGATCCGTCGTCTCCGGCGCCTCTCCGAGCCCGCTGCCCTGCCCTGCCGGACCGCTGTGAGCCCCGCCTCACCTCCTTCCTTCCTCTGCCCCGCACCCCTACCGTAGCTAGCTAGGGCCGAGGCCCCGCTGCCGCACGTCCCTGCACCGCCCGCCGTTGCCGCAGTCATCGGTCGCACCCCTGCTGCCGGCCTCCTCCCTGCAGCCATGTTGCTGCCGCCGCGCCCAACCATGCCGGCCCGCGCCCACCTCCGCCTGACCTTGCCGACTTCGCTCAGCCCCGCTCGTGCTGCTCCAGCCGCCGTAGCCGCTCGACCCATTCCTCCATCGCCGCCCGGCCGCTCTGCACCGCCCCGCCACGGCCCCTCCCGCCTACTCCGCGCGCCTCGCTTCCCCTCACGCCCCCTACGCGCCCGCGGGAGCACCCCAACTGCGCCCGCGCATACGCGCCCTCGTCCGCCTCGCCACGCCCGCCACCGTCCTAGCCCGCAGCCGTCGGCGCTGTTCATTGTCGCGCCGGCTAGGCCGCGCGTACCAGGCCACGCCTCCCGCGGCCGCGGCCCCCACTGGGGCCCAGGGCCGCTCCCCTGACTGCCCTTTGCCCCTCGCAGGCGCTGCTCCGGCCGACTGGCCTCGCCTAGCGCCCGGGCATAGCGCCCGTCGGGCATGGGCGCCCGTGCCCAATAACCCGCCCGTCTAGGCCTCTAGTCCTATGACATCCGGGCACCAGGCCCCTTTAAAAAAAGGTTTAAAAATAATAATTAAAAGATTAATTAATTAATTAACATATTAATTAACTTAATTAATTTAGGTTAATTAACTTAACTTAATTAACCTTTCTAATTAGTCTGATTAGTCTAGGTTAATTAGTTAATAGTCTATTACAGTGGGCCCCACTGCCCAGTTGACTCAGTCAACCTATTGACTTGCTGACGGCATCGCTTCATTGTGCTGACATCATTTATTCCTTTTGTTAATTCAAATAATTCCAGAAAATGTTTAAAAATTTACAAAATCATATAAAATAATCTATAACTCGGATGAAAAAGTTTTATATATGAAAAATCGCTCAGAACGACGAGGCGAATCCGAATACACGGTCCGTTCGTTCGCCACACGTCCCTAGCATAGTGAACCTGCAACTTTCCCCCTCCGATTCATCTATCCGAAAACACGAAACACCGGGGATACTTTCCCGAGTGATATCCTCCTTCGCCGGTACCGTGTACCAACGCGTTAGAGCACCGTAGCACTGTGTTTTGAATTGTCATGCTTCTTTGTTGCATCTGTTTGCTTTGTATTTATTGTTTCTTCCCCCTCTTCTCTCCGGTAGACCCCGAGACCGAAGATGCTGTCAGGGCCGGATTTTTGGGGTATTAAATCCCCAAAAGTGGCCCTTGTGCTCACCAGCCCCAGGAATTACTGTTAGCTGGTGAGGCACCACTTGATACAGAAATTCCAAGAAAAGGTACAAAATATGTAGTACAAGACCATCCTAGCCTGAGAGTACAACACAAGGTTTCTAGTGGCTGATGGCGGAAGCGGTCTGTAACACGTCGGTGTTTGTGGGACTCCATTTCCCACGGGAACAGCTAACCAGGTTAACTCCTATCTTCGCGAGTCTGCTATCACCGTTGCGTAGGTTCCGGGGCTGTCGTCGCAACACGCCTCTCCATGCGGGAAATCTGGCCAAGACAATAGCCAGGGACAAGCCAGTGAGTACTTTGAATGTACTCGCAAACATTATGAACGTGGGTGCAATATAACCGAAGATAATCATACTCAGAATTATTCGATGATCATATTGTTAGTTACTAAAAGATAAATCCATGATGCATGCAGGTTATAAATGTAAATTTGAATATGCAAACATGGGGCGACAATAAAATAAATAGCAAGCATGCCACAGTTGGGCGTATGAGCGACACCGCATAAAGGGCTTATAAATAGAAGAAATAGCAAGCATGCGACAGTCGGGCGTCTGAGCGACACCACATAAAGGGCTTATAAATATAAGAAATAGCAAGCAAGCCACAGTAGGGCGTATGAGCGACACCGCATAAAGGGCTTATAAATAGAAGAAATAGCAAGCATGCCACAGTCGGGCGTCAGAGCGACACCACATAAAGGGCTTATAAATAAAATAAATAGCAAGCATGCCACAATCGGTCGTCTGAGCGACACCACATAAAGGGCTTATAAATAGAAGATAAATAACAGTGAATATCCAGGAGGTAGAACCATCCCAGGGATACTCAATGACTTAAATAACATAAAGGGGTTAGTCCAAAAATAATAATAGCAATAGTAACAGTCATCATAGGTCACAAGTCATGATCTAAGTTCTGTTGTAGTAGTTCCTCCTCCGAAGACCGACGCTAAGACCGACACTTGACCCATCCCAGACTGTAGTCCTAACCTAGGGACATGGCTATTCGAATAGATTTAATCTCTGCAGAGGGTGTACTCTTTACCCACGAATAACGGATTCCTTTAGTCCATCTGAACTAATTCCGTCTATGGTCTTTTAATTTGAAGACACACCTGACCGCACACACCAGCCTAACTTACCGGTGTCTGGAATCACCCACGACACCTGTTAAGCCAAACTCTAAGTGGGGAGGCTGCAACCTCGACTAGCATGGGATCACAAAATTTATAACGCGCGCAAACTGGGGAAGCTATCCCCTTCGGCTCCAACAGAAACACCCATGCCCCCGGACCAGGTGGCATGCCTACCGGATGCAGCCGGTATCTTCCACCATGGCCTCTCTGTACGGTGTCTACTAGAACAGGGGTCGACAATGTACTGAACCGTACCCTACCTGTGGTAGGGACAAGTGGTAGTATGAAACGAGTATGGGGGTTACTGGAACAAGACTCGATCTACGGTCGACTTAGGAGGTTCAAGCATCACTGGTATGATTAGCATAACCAATATATTCCACATCAATGGTCGGAATCACCACCCGTCTTGCCTCACCAAGCCATACCGTACTCCACCGTCCCGACGAGGAACTAGTGACAAGCTCGCGTCTACACAAGACCGCGACTTTCACGGCTTTCTTCCGCTAGGCATGAGAGGCATACGAAGGGGATCACCGTCATGCATATTAATTTCCACAGCAAGGAATCTACATCGTGTACTCAAGGGTATGATCATATCATCACATATGAAAGAAAATGAATGCATCCATATCGAAGTGACGTTGCAATCGAATCAACAACACCCACAAGTATTGGGCCAGGGTTAAAAAATTCTTGCCTTCAAGTAGTGGGGAGGTAAAGTGCATTCCAAAACTTTTGGAAGTTTTCTCCCTCTTCAAAATCCTATTCGAAAGAATATGAAATCAATACATAGTCTCAAAACAGCACAAAAAAGTTGTCTGGAAAATTTTCAAATAAATATGAAAATAAACTAGACCAAATTTGAGGAACAACAGAAAAAGAATCAAGTCATTTGGACTTATATTCAAAAAGTTGTAGCCAGTCAAAGTTCAGTCAAAGTTCTGTTTTAAAATAAAAACCAAAAAAGAAAACGATTCGGGGAAGAATACGCCTTCGAGACGGGGAAACGTACTTTAGCGTTTGCGCTTTCACTTAAGTCAGCGCGGGCCGGTGCGGGGTCACTGACAGTGGGTCCCTTGGGCCCACTGGTCAGGTTTGACCAGTCACAGCGCCGTCTTCCTCCTCTGTTTCACGTGGGGCGGGGCTCCGACGATCGCCGTCGACGAGCCACGGCTCCTTGAGGGGTTCCGAGGGCGGGGATGGATCCTCAAGACTGAGGCGGACCTCCCGGTAGTCACTAGGTCGGCGGGGGTGGAGGGAGTCGCCGGCGGTGAGCTCCGGGGCGGAGGTGGCTTCGGGTGGAATTGGGGGTCTCAGCCACGGTGATAGCTGGTCGCATTTGAGAGCATGGGAAGCTCCGCACGAGCAAGGGGTGTCCGACGGTGGTGCTAGATGAGCGGGGGAGGGTCTGCTTGCGATGCACGGCACTGGAGCGCGGCGGCGGCCGAACTGATCGGACTTGGGGAAGAAAGCCCTCCTCTCGTCGATTGCTGGCCGTGGGGGATCTAGGGGGATGGCCTGAGGCTGGCTGGGCGTTTGGATGAGCCTAGGGATTTACGGGTCTAGGTTAGATTTTGCAAGTAGATTAGTGGACAAGGTGGTTTGGTCAGGGGATCAAGTCCAGAATGCAAACTAAAAGCCAAGTCAAAACAGGCCATGCACACAAAGTGTTTGACATAATGCTATGGTCATCTAGGCATCTCTTGGGGTGGCCAAAGACTCCAGACCAGTGCCTCTTTAGGTGTAGGAGATGGTGACAAGGTTAGTTGGGCAAAACTAGAAACTTGCAAATGTAAGATTTGAGAAAATCAATTCTGGACAGAAACTAGAAGGCATTATTGCATGGACCAAAAATGATCCAAATGCTCCAGTCTCCTGGACTTAAGGGTTTTGTAGGAAGGACTACAAGCAGGAAAAAGCTTATGGCCAAAAGAGCAAGTTATCATAGGGATGTAGTAGAAAGTGCCAATCTGGACCAGAGAGCAAAAGAGGATGTTTTGCTCAACTTTTTCAAAGAACATCAAAGGATTTTTGCATAAAAGTGATGTAGGGACTTCACATGACATCCCCAATTTTTGGTGAAATTTTTGAATAAATCTATCAAAGAGTTGTAGTGCAAATAGAGCTTTAAACTCATGAAAAATCACTTTAATTGATAAAGCTTAGGGAGAAAATAATAATGCAAATGAACCCACTGATAGAAAGATTGTTTTTCTAGGTTAGGGCAATTAAGTCCAAATAACATAACTGAAAAAAAAATTATTAGGGCAAAACTCCAAAGTGTTCAAAAGATAAAGTGGTTCTGAAACCAAAGAAAATCCAGAGAAAGATTTAAACTCCTGGTAAAATTTTTGATTTATAAATCAAGGTCAATTTTTTTGGGGTGTTACAGATGCTCCGGTGATCGACTACGGTTTTGACGGCCCCTCCTTCTTGCCAGAGAAACCAGGCAAGCCAACCCCCTTTGATCATTCCGATATTGCCCATTCCCTTCTCTCTTATGCTTGCATTAGAACTGCTACTGCTTTTTGTATGATCCTATTCTGATGCATAGCTTGTTGTTGATACTTGCTTTCATACCTTACATGTTTATACTACACTGCTTAGTATAGGCTGGTTAGAGATCCATCAGAGACCCCCCACTTTGTCATGTCTGCCTCACTGGATTATCAGAAGACCCGATCAATGGGATCGAAGACCAGGACCCGGCACCGCACATCACCTTCCCCTTAGTTGCTCGAAACTACTGGGTTACTATCGAGTGCTGAGGGTGAGACCTCATCAGCACTTCTGATGTTAACCTTGTAGGTTAGTTCATTGGTTATGGTCATCGAGGGTGATTTCCTCCTTCTCCACTCCCGATAACGACACTGTCGTGCAACTCCTCAAGAGTGGACCTCGAGGGTGACTCCTCTTTCGTTCACCTTGACGATAAACATCAGGTGGAATTCCATCGAGGGTGATTTCCTCACGTTTTCCTTTGGTGTCAGACACACAGTTACTATGGTTACTATGACTTTACACTGAACCTGGTTACTAAAGATGGGTTGACCCTGAGGGGTACCCGCGCGAGCTTAATTGCGAGTGATGTGTAGTCAGGTTGACCTGGAAGGTGCCCGCGAGATAAATACGAGGCGTGGCCGGGCACTCGCCCTTGCCGCAAGTTCTCGAGACGGGGCGATGGGGTCACATGATTGTGAGTCTCTGCTCGTTACCGCGCGTTCCCAAGACACTAAACGGTTTGGATATTTGATCCGAGGGGCCTCGGGCCTGATAGCGCTAACCACCACGTGGGCATAGTATGGGCGTTCTGCGTCGTATGCATCAGTCGTAGCTTAACTGACGTCATTGCGACTGAGCGGCGCGCGCCGGGTTGGACTGCGTAAGCACCTACCTTTTTAAGGAGGTTGCCCAGGTCTGCTCACTGGCCGCCCACGCAACATGCAGGAGTTCTCGGGGCGATTGGCCCATGACCCCTGGGGGCATAGGGTTTAGTCCGGCGTGCATGAACTCTCTATTAAGCCTAGGTCGGGTTGCGGCGTATTGTTTGGCCGAGGGCGGGCATGACCTGATGCTGTGTCTGGCCGGAGTTAAGAAAGCGTGATGGGTAAGTTGGTGCACCCCTGCAGGGAAGAAAACATCTATCGATAGCCTGTCCTACGGAAACGGACACTTGGAGTTGTATCCCGATCGCTACAACTAGAACTGGATGCTGAGGCATTTATTGGATATGTTGGTTCGGGAGTCGAGAAAGGAACCCGAAGCGTTGAAACAACAACATAAATATGACTTATGTTATACTACTCTACCCCCCTCTTGCTGCAAGACGGTGGTTTCCAGAAGATGCTAGTCTTCGATAGGACTAGCTTCTCCCCCTCTTATTCTGGCATTCTGCAGCTTAGTCCACAGATACTACCCCTTTTCATTGATACCGATGCATATGTAGTGTAGATCCTTGCTTGCGAGTACTTTGGATGAGTACTCACTATTGCTTTGCTCCCCCCTTTCCCCTTCTTCCTTCTTTCTGGTTGATGCAACCAGATGGTGGTGTCCAGGAGCCAGAAGCCACCTCTGACGACTGCTACTACCCCGATGGAGGCTACTGCTACGTGAAGACCACCGACGACCAGGAGTAGTTAGGAGGTCCCGGGCAGGAGGCCTTGCCTTTTCGATCGTGTTGTTTTTTGTGTTAGCCTTCTTAATGCAAACTTGTTTAACTTATGTCTGTACTCAGATATTTTTGCTTCCGCTGACTCTTGTGTATTCGAGCTTATGTATTCGAGCCCTCGAGGCCCCTGGCTTGTAATATAAAGCTTGCATTATTTTATTTGTGTCTAGAGTTGTGTTGTGATATCTTCCAGTGAGTCCCTAATCTTGGTCGTACACATTTGTGTGCATGATTAGTGTACGGTCAAAATCGGGGGCGTCACAAGTTGGTATCAGAGTCGACTGCCTGTAGGAACCCCCTTTCCAACTCCTTGGCCGAAGTTGAGTCTAGTCCTTGAAAAACTGTTTTACTAACTTGGTTGTGTGGCTTACGGGCCCACGTCGCCAATTGGGTGGTATTAGGATCTTTTATTCCTTGTCCTTACTCTGGGATTCTGATCTCTCTTCTATTCGGGTTAAATGATTTTGCTAAAATCTAACTTTAGGTTCTCGTAAATACTTTCTCCCGGAGAGCCCTTCATTCAAGATGATGGCCTACTGCAACAGAAGATTCCGAAGATACTTGATACGTCCAAAACGTATCTATAATTTCTGCTTGCTCCATGCCACTTTTGGGTGATATTGCTATGATATTCATACACTTCCATACACTTTTGATCATATTTGGACTAACTTACTAATCCAGTGCACCCCAGTGCCAGTTTCTGTTTTCGGCTGTTTTTGTATTTCAGGTTTTCACGTTTCGAGAACTGCCCAGAAAAATCCAGAAAAATTATATAAAAAATCAGCGATCCGGAAACAACACTGCGTCCTAAGGGCAGCCTGGGGGGGCACAGGGGCTCCAGGCGCCCTGTGGGCGCCCCCCCTGGGCCGCGCCGGGGGGGGGGGGGCGCCTGGGCCCCCCGAGGCTCCCCCGGTGCCCTACTTTGGCATATATTTAAAGGGTCCTCCGTAACCCTCAGAACAGAACTTCTTTTCGCGATCCCATCTCTGTTCCGCCGCCGCCGCCGCTTCCAAGATCGAGAGCACCAGGAGAACTCTTCCCGGCACCCTGCCGGAGGGGAGGATCACCACCGGGAGCTTCTCCACCACCATGGACGCCTCCCGGATGACTCGTGAGTAGTCTCCCTTGGACCATGAGTCCATGAACAGTAGCTATGTGATGTTCTCCTCCCGTTCTTGTGCTTCACTAATTAGTCCTCGTGAGCTGCCCTACATGATCGAGGCACCTATGTAATCCTTATGCTGTTGCTATGTTGAGTTTGTTGGGATCTGATGGATTATGAGATTATGTTCAGATTGATCTTGAGTAATATATTTGATTCACCTCTTTTATATTTTAGTTCATAAGTAATTCTTGCATGTTCTCCGTTGTTATTTATTGCTTTGGCCGAGTAGTAAGTAGTGACTCCAAGAGGGAACGTTATGCTCGATTGTGGGTTCATGCCCCTCGATGACTAGCTTGAGTGATAGAAACATGAGTCTAGGGGATGTGGTGTTGCCACAAGGGGGAAAACAATGGTGCTTGTGCCCGCGGGTGCAAGGATTGTTTACTTTACGCAAAGTTCTTTTCATGCAGTTGTCTGTTGCATTGAGTTTACACTATGGGTGGGACTCGCAACTTAATACCAGCGAGATGTTCTGGATAGATATCTCAAGGTGGATGATTAGTAGTAGATATTGATGGATTTCGGTCTACTTACTTTGGCGTACTGCCCATGCTTTGAACCTCAACCTTTCTTGCAATGTAATCAGCATTGGTTTGCGTTCGTGGTCCTGTCAATTGCCCAACTGTAATTTGTTTACCTCACATAGCTGTTTTATCGTCTTTTGGGAGAGAGACATCACTAGTGAACATCATGAGACTCCGGTCCATATTACCATTATTGATCACATCCACTATTTACTTTTCGCTATTTACTTACTATTGCAAAACACTATCTATCATTACTATCATATTGCTTTTAACCCTTTGTGAACTACAAGGCCGGAGAGATTGACAACCTCTCTGTACTCGTTGGGAGCAAAGTTATTTGTATCTGTGTGCAGGTCCACATTGATTGCTAATTGCGCCGTTAGCAATTGACACCTACTTGTTGAACCTAGGAGTCTCTGGGGATTCGATCCTTGGCATCTTTGCTAGGGGAAAACACTTCTACTTACTGCATCTTACACCTTCCACTTGGGGTAACCAACTAGGGGTTCGAGGCCCATCAAGGAGTATTTTCTGGCGCCGTTGCCGGGGACTCCACTCTTCAGGATAGGGGAGTTGCATGCTATCTTTTACCTTTGCTTTTTAGTCTTGTTAGTTTACCTTTCATTTTTGCTTTAGTTCCTTTTATTGAAAATCACAAAAATAGTTATCTTGCTTGCTTGCTACTATGGGTTCCACCGAGAACACCAAGTTGTGTGACTTCACTAGTCACAACAACGATGACTTTATCAGCACACCTATCACTACACCTGCCACTTCAGCACCTTCATATGGAATTAAACCTGCTTTACTGAACTTAGTTATGAAAGAACAATTCTCCGGTGCTGGAGATGATGCTGCTTTACACTTGAACAACTTTGTAGAACTTTGTGATATGCAAAAGTACCAAGAAATAGATGGTAATATTGTTAAGCTTAAGCTTTTTCCTTTCTTCTTGAGAGGAGGAGCTAAAATTTGGTTTCAGTCTTTGCCTAGAAATAGCATAGATTCATGGGACAAGTGCAAAGATGCTTTTATCGGAAAATACTGTCCACCTGCTAAAATTATCCAACTTAGAAGTAACATCATGAATTTTAAACAATTGGATAATGAACACGTTGCCCAAGCTTGGGAACGTATGAAATCTCTTATCAAGAACTGCCCTACTCACGGTTTGACTACTTGGATGGTTATCCAAACTTTTTATGCAGGTTTGAACTTTACCTCGCGGAACTTGTTAGATTCGGCCGCGGGAGGAACTTTTATGTCAACTACACTTGGTGCTGCCACAAAGCTTCTCGATGAGATGATGACTAACTATTCCCAATGGCACACCGAACGGGCTCCAACAGGTAGGAAGGTAAACTCTGTCGAGGAGATTTCCTCCCTCAATGAAAAAGTTGACTTGATCATGTCTCTACTTTCGAAGCAATCTACTATTGGTCCTCGTGATGTTCCTTTAAATTCTTTGATTGCTCAAGAACAAGTAGATGTTAACTTTATCTCTAGAAACAATTTCAACAACAATGCTTATAGGAGTAATTTTGGTAACAATTCTAGACCGTTCCCCTCTAACTCTTATGGGAACAACAATGCTTATCCTAGTACCAAGAACTCCAATACTGAACTAGAGACCATGCTTAGAGATTTCATCACTACCCAAAAAGCCTTTAATAAGAATGTAGAAGAGAAACTACATAAACTAGATGATCTTTCTTTTAAGGTAGACCACTTAGCCAATGAGGTAAAATTGCTAAAAATTGAAACTTATCCTCTTAAGGAGAGGGAAGTCATCCCTATTAATGCTACTCAAGTACAAATTAATGAAAATATTAGGATGATGGCTAAGCTAAAAGAAAGATGGGCTAGAGAAAGGGAGGAAGAGGAAAGAATTAAGAGCCTTCCTACCCACCATACTGTTGCTACTATCCAAGTTATTGAGGATGTTCACACCCTTAGCACCCAATGTACTCCTGGTCCCAATGGACCTATTAATGGTGATGCTATAGAAACTACCAAACAGGTGAACCTTAAGGACACCACTACCACTTTACTTGATGCTCGTGACCTTGATTTTGATAATTGCACTCTTACAGAAGTTATTGATTTCCTTCACAAGATGTCTAGAGATCCCCGCACTAGCACGCTTAACCTTGCCTTCACAGAGCATATCACTAATGCTCTCATCAAAGTTAGGGAGGAGAAACTTAGAGTAGAAGCCTCCATACCTAGAAAGCTAGAAGATGGTTGGGATCCTATGATAAAAATTTATTTGAATGACTTCTCTTGTTATGCATTATGTGATGTTGGTGCTAGTACCTCTGTTATGCCCAAAAGGATATATGATATGCTTAAATTGAAACCTTATGATTCTTGTTCTTTTGGTGTTCGTCTCGTTGATTCTTCCATAAAGAAACCTTTGGGGAGGATCGACGATGTTCTTATTGTTGTCAATGATAATTATGTGCCCGTTGATTTCACTATTATGGATATTGAATGTGATCCTTCATGTCCAATTATTTTGGGACGTCCCTTTTTGCGCACCGTTGGTGCTGTCATTGACATGAAAGAGGGTAATATAAAATTTCAGTTTCCTCTCAAGAAAGGGATGGAACACTTCCCTCGTAAGAAGGTCAAGTTACCTTTTGAGTCCGTTGTACGGGCTAGTTATTCTTTTACTCTTGATAAAACTTGATCTATGCATTATGCCTAGCTTAAAGGCATAAAAGAAAGCGCTTTTGGGGGGCAGCCCACATGAATAAAAATTTTGTTTTTGTTGTGTCTTTATGTTGTTTACTGCTGTAGCATCATCATTGTATCTTTGCTTTTCATATTTGTGCCAAGTATAGCCTCTGATTGCTAGAAAGTTCAAAAGTTGTGAGGTGCTGTCCAGGAGAAAAATTCGTATAAAATCACCAGATCATCTTTTTGGTCTGAATTTTTTCGACAGCGTTCTCTATATAATTGTGTTTCTGCGTCAGTTCTGAGTTTTTTGATTTGAGTTGCAGAAGTATCCCGAACAGGTCAATTACTGCCTGCTGTTCTTTGGCAATCTTGGAACTTGCTTTTATCCAAGTTATGAGTTTTTTGCCTTACCTTCACTTTGCAAATTAAGAACTTGCTTTTTCTTTGCAAAAACCTTTTGGCAATCTTGAGAAACAGCAGAACTTCAAGAATATCCTTATTTCCAGCAAGGTATAATTATTTTATTAAGGGTACTAACCTCGCTAATCAGATTATGATGAGTTGTGTATGAAGGGAGTTTTCAAGTGTGCGAGGGAAGATGATAAAAAGATTCAGGAGTGTCAAGCGCTCAAGCTTGGGGATGCCCCCGTGCACCCCCAAGAAATATTCAAGGAGACTCAAGCGTCTAAGCTTGGGGATGTCCCCCGTGCATCCCCTTCTCCATCAACATTATCAGTTCGTCTTTCGTTCCGCTATATTTTTATCACTTCATATGTTATGTGCTATGCTTGGAGCGTCTTGCTTTTAGTTTTCTTTTTAGTTTTTCATAACGAGTCGGAACCCAGCATTCCTTTATGTGGGAGAGAAACACGCTCCACCTCTACCTAGAACATTACATAGAATTTTCATGTCTATCTATGCTGTGTGTGTTCTTTATCTTTTAATAGCTACTATCATACTCTGCTCTTAGTATTCATGCTTATCTTTTCAAGAGCTTTTATTTAGTTTGTTGCTTGAACTCTCTTTAAGTACCATGCTCACCTTATTAAGAGAGTTTGCTTCCGTTGCATGGGTTAATGTGTCTATGATAAAGATGCTACTTTCATGATGGTGCTTAGTAGTTCAGGTTTTCTTATGGTTAATCTCAAATAGCTGGGGGGTTCCCAATGTGTTATTGGAGTACCAACTTGGTTTGTTTGCCTATGATGTGGTATGGTTTAGTAATATCTTCCTTCGAGAATTTATTTTGATTGACTTGGCGTATGCTCACGCATATTCAAGACTGTAAAGAAAGTCTGTCAAGCCTTGATGATCTTTTGTTTCTAAGTAGCGATATAACTACCATGCCTGATTCAATATTGCATTGTCGCTCTGCATGATTATGACCGTCATTGCTCTCTTAGTTGGTCGCTCCCAGTCTTTTGCTAACCTCCACCTGCACTAAGCAAACTAACCATGCAATACATAGCTCATGGGAAAGTAGCCTAAAAACTATTGTGGTAAAGAATATGTTGCCTATGTATCTTATTTCTGATGAGTTGCTTGCTGAGCGGTAACCATGTTTCTGGGGACGCCATCAACTGTCACACTTTTGTTGAATATCATGTGAGTTGCTATGCATGTTCGTCTTGTCTGAAGTAAGGGTGATTTACCGTGGGCTGAATTAATATGCATATTGTTAGAGAAGAACATTGGGCCGCCAACCAAAGCCATGCATCATGGTGGAAGTTTTAGCTTGGACCTTAATCCTCAATCTCTCATGAGAATATGCTTATGCATTAAAGAGGAGTCCATCATCTATTTTCTATGTTGTCCCGGTATGGATGTCCTCAAGTTGAGATTTATCAAAAACGAGAAATCAAATGCGATCTATCTCCTTGGACCTTTGTACAGGTGGCATAGAGGTACCCCTTTGTGACACTTGGTTAAAACATATGCAATGCAATGATAACCCATGGGGATCCGAGCTAATTAGGACAAGGAGCGAGCACTATTGGTATTCGATGCATGAGGCTTGCAACTTATAAGATGTTTTATACATGACACATATGAAGTACTACTACCGTTGACACAATTGCTTCCATGTTTCATAATAAAAAGCTCTAGCACTTCAAGCACCAACTACTGAGAGCATGATTGTCATTCTGAGTGTAATGTGCATTGTCCCAAAGTAGCATTGTCTTTTGCATGATTGTGATATCGTTTATTCTGAAATGATTGTATCTAGTCATCACTTAAACCTTGAAGGTGCCCTTGCATTTATGTTTTGCATCACTAAAGGGGGCAAGCTAGATATCACTTTATCATATTTGCACGTCATGTTCATTGCAAATCTTTTTGATGTTTCAGTTTCATATTGTAAAACTTTCAGTCATTTGTGATTTTCTCTTGAGACAACTTAATTACTATAGAATCATTGTCTCAGTAAGCTTTTGTCATATGACTATGAGAAAGTCCTATATGGTTAGTAGCATGTCACCACAGAAATTATTCTTGTTATCATTTACCTACTCGAGGACGAGCAGGAATTAAGCTTGGGGATGTTGATACGTCCAAAACGTATCTATAATTTCTGCTTGCTCCATGCCACTTTTGGGTGATATTGCTATGGTATTCACACACTTCCATACACTTTTGATCATATTTGGACTAACTTACTAATCCAGTGCACCCCAGTGCCAGTTTCTGTTTTTGGCTGTTTTTGTATTTCAGGTTTTCACGTTTCGAGAACTGCCCAGAAAAATCCAGAAAAATTATATAAAAAATTAGCGATCCGGAAACAACACTGCATCCGAAGGGAAGCCTGGGGGGGGGCACAGGGGCTCCAGGCGCCCTGTGGGCGCCCCCCTGGGCCGCGCCGGGGGGGCGCCTGGGCCCCCCGAGGCTCCCCCGGTGCCCTACTTTGGCATATATTTAAAGGGTCCTCCGTAACCCTCAGAACAGGACTTCTTTTCGCGATCCCATCTCTGTTCCGCCGCCCCCGCCGCTTCCAAGATCGGGAGCACCAGGAGAACTCTTCCCGGCACCCTGCCGGAGGGGAGGATCACCACCGGGAGCTTCTCCACCACCATGGATGCCTTCCGGATGACTCATGAGTAGTCTCCCTTGGACCATGAGTCCATGACCAGTAGCTATGTGATGTTCTCCTCCCGTTCTTGTGCTTCACTAATTAGTCCTCGTGAGCTGCCCTACATGATCGAGGCACCTATGTAATCCTTATGCCGTTGCTATGTTGAGTTTGCTGGGATCCGATGGATTATGAGATTATGTTCAGACTGATCTTGAGTAATATATTTGATTCACCTCTTTTATATTTTAGTTCATAAGTAATTCTTGCATGTTCTCCGTTGTTATTTATTGCTTTCGCCGAGTAGTAAGTAGTGACTCCAAGAGGGAACGTTATGCTCGATTGTGGGTTCATGCCCCTCGATGACTAGCTTGAGTGACAGAAACATGAGTCTAGGGGATGTGCTGTTGCCACAAGGGGGAAAACAACGTTGCTTGTGCCCGCGGGTGCAAGGATTGTTTACTTTACGCAAAGTTCTTTTAATGCAGTTGTCTGTTGCATTGAGTTTACACTATGGGTGGGACTTGCAACTTAATACCAGCGAGATGTTCTGGATAGATATTTCAAGGTGGATGATTAGTAGTAGATATTGATGGATTTCGGTCTACTTACTTTGGCGTACCGCCCATGCTTTGAACCTCAACCTTTCTTGCAATGTAATCAACATTGGTTTGCGTTCGGGGTCCTGTCAATTGCCCAGCTGTAATTTGTTTACCTCACATAGCTGTTTTATCGTCTTTTGGGAGAGAGACATCACTAGTGAACATCATGAGACTCCGGTCCATATTACCATTATTGATCACATCCACTATTTACTTTTTGCTATTTACTTACTATTGCAAAACACTATCTATCACTACTATCATATTGCTTTTAACCCTTTGTGAACTACAAGGCCGGAGAGATTGACAACCTCTCTGTACTCGTTGGGAGCAAAGTTATTTGTATCTGTGTGCAGGTCCACGTTGATTGCTAATTGCGCCGTTAGCAATTGACACCTACTTGTTGAACCTAGGAGTCTCTGGGGATTTGATCCTTGGCATCTTTGCTAGGGGAAAACACTTCTACTTACTGCATCTTACACCTTCCACTTGGGGTAACCAACGAGGGGTTCGAGGCCCATCAATACTCTACGATGTTCTCTCGAGACCCTTGTGCCCTTCACCATTGCGATTCCATATCACCGATAAATCGTAAGGATAGCTGCATACACTTGTCGTCCATACCTTCGTTTCAATCGATCTTGTTATTACAAAATACCCTGAAATACTTTGGATTTTCCAAGAATCCTTGGTCCTGCTGCCTTGCAGCTCCTTTTCCGCATGAATACATGTATGGATAATTCCTCACACTTACTAGGGATTCGTTCATCCCCAGTTGTTCATGCTTTTCACAAAGGTCTTCGAGATGCTATTCAATCTTCCGAAATCCTCAGCAACCTATTGCTCTGGAAGGAATTACCTGCTTGCATTATGGTTAATTCCATATGTATATCAATATTCATTAAAATCCTTTGTGATTGACTTTCTGTTCTTATTGTTTCAATAGGTTGCAAATACTCGCTATCATCAGTCAAACTAGAACTCGTTCTTGCAGCTCAGATGACATTCCGAATATCAGGTGGTTCTCGACCAACCAAATTGTCGTCGATTGCACCCCTAAATCATTTCAACTTACCCATCCTTAATCAGAGTGTTGCTTCTGATCCCTTGATTTGGAAATCATAATTCCTTTTGCATTTGAGTGTTGAATTAGTCAATTGTTTATATAAACTGATACCCTTGCATTCTTTCTTCTTCTGGTTGAGTACCGATGCTCACATCAGATCCCTTGTAGGCCATCGGATCCTTTGTTGGATTTTATCCGACAGCGTATTTCTTATTCAAACACCCTACGAGTTCTGCCATGATATATAATGCCTTGGGTAAAATATATCATCTGCTTTCTCAACCATGCTCTGCTTTCGAGCTTGTATAATTCGCTCCTAAAGTTTGCGTGGTATGAGTCTAAGATGCCCCGATGGGTTGAACTTATGCCTTCCTTAATATGTTGGAACCCGAAAGTTTTCCAAGGTTCATACTCCTCTGGTAATTAACCAGGCAAGTCTTCGCAATCAATTCATTTTTAATAGAGCAGTGAATGGAAGGTTATGCATTGAAGAAGTGGGAGTCAACCTTGAACTTTGTGTTCATGCCCATGGACCCGATGTGGAACTTATCATGGAAGCTTCTTGTAAAAAAAATCCCCTTGTTATAAGTTCATCTTGTATCTATGCTTGGTCCTTTGCAACTGTGGTTTTGACCACGATTGTTTTTCTTTGATCCCATTTCTCGGTCAAGTTAAAGCGCTTGTCTTCTGCAGATCAATGTGTCTACCGAACCTCGAGTTTGCTCTACCTTCGAGTATTACCCCATGGTATCTCGATAATGTCACAGAACCATATTACTTCTTATGAGTTCTTCTTCAAGAATTACTTCTCACCGATTCCAATTTTCCATGGGTTCTGAGTTGTTAGACACTCAAGGACACCGATAAGTGAATCAATTCTGCACTCCGATTCAATAACTCTAAGTAATCTCCAATGCTTATGAGTTTATTAATTCTTCAAATCATATCTAGCCTGATCGACTATCTCATTATCGTGCATCTTTTAACTGTGCTACCTGGTCCTTCTTCCCGGAGCATAATTTCGACGATGAGCTAAGCTTACGTCGATCTTCCTTGGCATATCATTTCGCCTTGAACAACTAGCTTGATTTCAAGTTTGCATTATACTAGTGTTTTCAATAACCTTTCTCTCCAACGTTTATTTGACTTGATGTCATCACCGATCGATTACATCTTAATGAAATCTCTCGACAAAAGTGTCATGATTATCATCAACATTCCGAGGTCTTCTAGGTTATGACTGGAATTCATGAGGAGAAATACCATCCTTGCCCCCTTGATGAATTGCATTAACACCGAAGGACATTCTTGCGCATCTACTTGATGTCCTATCAGGTATATCCTGCTCTACTTGTTCTTGTGAAAGATACACTCCTTATACTTGGGTATAATCACATTTCCTTTCCATTGGTTTGTTTAACCTTCCTTGTCGCCTATATAATCTCAACAGAAATAATTCCCTGCTTATGTAACACCTCGGTGTACAACTCTGTCAGTAAGACCCTATTACTATTGTTGATGACTTTCTGGTAACCACCGGTGGACAAGAACTTTGCCTATTGGTCCGCCTTGTTACAATGAGCAGGAAAATAGTTCTCTTCGTCCATCGCCCTTGGTACCAATGTTGTTGCTAACATAACTAACATGCATTTCTCTGACATGCCTTGCTTACATGATCATGCAAGACGTCACTGCCCTTCCTACTTTTAACCCAAATGGTGGGCCCATAACCCACAGTTCCACAGGATCAAAACCCGACTCTCGTGTACACCCCCGTTTCCAAGGTTATTCCTCACGCTTGGCTTCTTTTGCCATTCACGAGCCACCTTCCCAATGATCTATTCTGATATCAGACGCAATACTTATTCTCGTTGCTCTGGACCCCTTTCACACCTTATTTCAGGCATTGATCGATTGTCTATTCGTTTGAAAATTCTTATTGTACCATATTACTTTGATCTCGGCGTGTCTTATTCGTTCAACTCGATAGACTCATGTGTTCTTTCATGGGATAACCCCCGATGATTACACCTTGTAGCATTCTTTCGTGGACAAGTTACCCCTTATCCTTTTCGTAAGTACGGTGAAGATGCCGAAGAAATAATGACGACTTCATCATGATGACCTGGAGCAGAGAACTAAAGACGTCAACGAAAAGGATCAACAATTCGGGAAGAGCAACAAAGACCAAGAGTCTCGTTAGAATTTCGTAATCAATTCCTTCCCCTTTACTCTACCTCTTAAATCTTGGGACGAGATTTCATGTAGTAGAGGAGATTTGTAGCACCCCGAGAATCATGCTACAGTAAACCCATGCTAATGATGCCACGTCACTAGTTTTTTAAGCTAAGTTTCCTCTTGATAAAATCAAAGCCAAATTTCAAAATTAAAAATGCAAGTCAAATATTTATTTCTTCAGAACGCTAAAACTAAAATGTTCACAATATGATATAAATTCCCCTGATAATTTCCATGTTGAACCCAACATTTTTTAGCCTCCAAAAATCTGTAGCTATGTTTGAATGACCCAACAACACCCTTCCATCACTTTTAAAATTCAATCCAAAAATCAATTGAGGTTCAAACTTTTGTGGCAGTGCAATTTAATGCAGCTTGAATTATGTGGCAACTTACACTTTTTACAAAAATCAATTGGTGGATCTACTTAATGCAAAACAGTGTCGAAAAACAAAACGCTAACAAAAAGGCCTCACCCCTCCCCTGGGCTTTGGCCCAACTGGCCACTAGGCCGGCCCAGCATGCCCCCTGTTTTCCCCTTCCCCCGTGTACACTTCAGCCGTGGCTGCCACAGATGCCCGCCACGGCCGCGGCCATCGCCGTGGCGGCCATCGACCGGTTGCCCCCGCCTACCTCTACCCCCAGGCGCTCGAACCGAATCCTAGCTACCTCTCTTGTTGCTTTTTCCCCTCTTCGTGCCGCCTCCTTCCCCACCATGTGCGGCAGACACCATCGTCGCCCCGCCTGCGTCGATCACGCGACCACCGTGCTCCCCTAGCTTCGGGAGGCTCTCTAGCAGATGCGTCGCGCCCTTCTTCATCGTCCATGCCACTTCATCGAGCTCGGGGAGCCGCAACGTCGTCACCATGTCTTCTGCTTCCTCTCCGATCACCGACGCCACCGCTTCGATCCATCGTCTCCGGCGCCTCTCCGAGCCCGCTGCCCTACCCTGCCGGACCGCTGTGAGCCCCACCTCACCTCCTTCCTTCCTGTACCCCGCACCCCTACCATAGCTAGCAAGGACCGAGGCCCCGCTGCCGCACGTCCCCGCACCGCCCGCTGTTGCCGCAGTCGTCGGCCGCACCCCTGCCGCCGGCCTACTCCCTGCAGCCATGTTGTCGCCGCCGCGCCCAACCATGCCGCCCCGCGCCCACCACCGTCGGACCTCGCCGACTTCGCTCAGCCCCGCTCGTGCTGCTCCAGCCGCCGCAGCCGGTCGACCCGTTCCTCCATCGCCGCCCGGCCGCTCTGCGCCGCCCCGCCGCGGCCCCTCCCGCCTATTCCGCACGCCCCGCTTCCCCTCACGCCCCCTACTCGCCCGTCAGAGCACCCCGACTACGCCCGCGCGTACGCGCCCCCGTCCGCCTCGCCACGCCCGCCACCGTCCTAGCCCACAGCCATTCGCGGTGCTCATCGCTGCGTCGGCTAGGCCGCGCCGCCCGCAGCCGTGCCCCCCGCCGGGGCCCAGGGCCGCTCCCCTAGCCGCCCCTTGCCCCTCGTCGGCGCTGCTCCGGCCGACTGGCCTCGCCCAGCGCCCGGGCATAGCGCCCGTCAGGCACGGGCACCCGTGCCCAATAACCCGCCCGTCTAGGCCTCTAGGCCTATGACATCCGGGACCCCGGCCCATTTAAAAAAAAAGGTTTAAAAAATAATAATTTAAGATTAATTAATTAATTAACTTAATTAATTGAGGTTAATTAATTTAACTTAATCAACCTTTCTAAATAGTCTGATTAGTCTAGGTTAATTAGTTAATAGTCTATGACAGTGGGCTCCACTGCCCAGTTGACTCAGTCAACCTATTGACTTGCTGACATCATCGCCGTGTCGTGCTGACGTCATTTATTCCTTTTGTTAATTCAAATAATTCCAGAAATGTTTAAAACTTTACAAAATCATATAAAATAATCTGTAACTCAGATGAAAAAGTTTTATATATGAAAATCGCTCAGAACGATGAGACGAATCCGAATACGGGGTCCGTTCGTTCGCCACACGTCCCTAGCATAGTGAACTGCAACTTTCCCCCTCCGATTCATCTGTCTGAAAACACGAAACACCGGGGATACTTTCCCAAGTGATATCCCCCTTCGCCGGTACTGTGTACCACCGCGTAAGAGCACCGTAGCACTACGTTTTGACTTGTCGTGCTTCTTTGTTGCATCTGTATGCTTTGTATTTATTGTTTCTTCCCCCTCTTCTCTTCGGTAGACCCCGAGACCGAAGATGCCCCGGTGATCGACTACGGTGTTGACGACCCCTCCTTCTTGCCAGAGCAACCAGGCAAGCCAACCCCCTTTGATCATTCCGATATCGCCCATTCTCTTCTCTCTTATGCTTGCATTAGAACTGCTACTCCTTTTTGTATGATCCTATTCTGATGCATAGCCTATTGTTGATACTTGCTTTCACACCTTACATGTTTATACTAAACTGCTTAGTATAGGCTGGTTAGAGATCCATCAGAGACCCCCCCCCCCACTTTGTCCTGTCGGCCTCACTGGATTATCAGAAGACCCGATCAACGCGATCGAAGACCAGGACCCGGCACCGCACATCACCTTCCCCTTAGTTGCTCGACACTACTGGGTTACTATTGTGTGCCGAGGGTGAGACCTCATCAGAGCTTCTGATTTTAACCTTGTAGGTTAGTTCATCGGTTATGGTCATCGGGGGTGATTTCCTCCTTCTCCACTCCTGATAACGACACTGTCGTGCAACTCCTCAAGAGTGGACCTCGAGGGTGACTCCTCTTTCGTTCACCTTGACAATAAACATCAGGTGGAATTCCATCGAGGGTGATTTCCTCAGGTTTTCCTTTGGTGTCAGACACACAGTTACTATGGTTACTATGACTTTACACTAAACCTGGTTACTAAAGATGGGTTGACCCTGAGGGGTACCCGCGCGAGCTTAATTGTGAGTGATGTGTAGTCGGGTTGACCTGGAAGGTGCCCGTGAGATAAATACGAGGCGTGGCCGGACACTCGCCCTTGTCGCAAGTTCTCGAGACGGGGCGATGGTGTCACATGATCGTGAGTCTTTGCTCGTTACCGTGCATTCCCAAGACACTAAACGGTTTGGATATTTTATCCGAGGGGCCTCTGGCCTGATAGCGCTAACCACCACGTGGGCATAGTATGGGCGTTCTGCGTCGTATGCATCAACCGAAGCTTAACTGACGTCATTGCGACTGAGCAGCGCGCACCGGGTTGGACTGCGTAAGCACCTACCTTTTTAAGGAGGTTGCCCAGGTCTGCTCACCGGCCGCCCACGCAACGTGCAGGAGTTCCCGGGGCGATTGGCCCATGACCCCTGGGGCATAGGGTTTAGTCCGGCGCGCATGACCTATCTATTAATCCTAGGTCGGGTTGCGGCGTATTGTTTGGCCGAGGGTGGGCATGACTTGATGGTGTGTCCTGCCGGAGTTAAGCAAGCGTGATGGGTAAGTTGGTGCACCCCTGCAGGGAAGAAAACATCTATCGATAGCCTGTCCTACGGTAACGGACACTTGGAGTTGTATCCCGATCGCTACAACTAGAACTGGATGCTGAGGCACAGATTGGATATGTTGCTTCGGGAGTCGAGAAAGGATCCCGGAGCGTTGAAACAACAACATAAATATGACTTATGTTATACTACTCTACCCCCCTCTTGCTGCAAGACGGTGGTTTTCATAAGATGCTAGTCTTCGATAGGACTAGCTTCTCCCCCTCTTATTCTGGCATTTTGCAACTTAGTCCACATATACTACCCCTTTTCATTGATACCGATGCATATGTATTGTAGATCTTTGCTTGCGAGTACTTTGGATGAGTACTCACGGTTGCTTTGCTCCTCCTTTTCCCCTTCTTCCTTCTTTGTGGTTGATGCAACTAGATGGTGGAGTCCAGGAGCCAGAAGCCACCTCCGATGACTGCTACTACCCCGATGGAGGCTACTGCTACGTGAAGACCGCCGACGACCAGGAGTAGTTAGGAGGTCCCAGGCAGGAGGCCTTGCCTTTTCGATCGTGTTGTTTTTGTGTTAGCCTTCTTAAGGCAAACTTGTTTAACTTATGTCTGTACTCAGATATTGTTGCTTCCGCTGACTCTTGTGTATTCGAGCTTATGTATTCGAGCCCTCGAGGCCCCTGGCTTGTAATATAAAGCTTGTATTATTTTATTTGTGTTTAGCGTTGAGTTGTGATATCTTCCAGTGAGTCCCTGATCTTGGTCGTACACATTTGCGTGCATGATTAGTGTACGGTCAAAATCGGGGGCGTCACACAGGGGGGCACACCCTAGGGGGGGCGCCCCCACCTTCGTGGGCACCTTGTGGCCCCTACTCCGTGGTTCTCAAGTCTCCCGTGCGTGATTTTCTCCAAAAATATCTCTCCCAAAGGTTTCATTCCGTTTGGACTCCGTCTGATATCCCTTTTCTGTAAAACCCTAAAACATGCAAAAAAAATAGCAATTTGGACTGGGCCTTTCGGTTAGTAGGTTAGTCCCAAAAATAATATAAAAGTGTATGACATAGCCCATTAAACATCCAAAACATCATAAATAATAGCATGGAATAATCAAAAAATATAGATTCGTTGGAGACGTATCAAGCATCCCCAAGCTTAATTCCTGCACGTCCTCGAGTAGGTAAATGATAAAAACAGAATTTTTGATGTGGAATGCTAACCAACATAGTTTTTCAATGTAATTCTCTTAATTGTGGCATGAATGTTCAGATCTAAAAGATTCAAGACAAAATTCTATATTGACATAAGAAATAATAATACTTCAAGCATACTAACAAAGCAATCATGTCTTCTCAGAATACAATGGCTAAAGAAAGTTATCCCTACAAAATCATATAGTCTAGCTATGCTCCCTCTTCATCACACAAAATATTCATATCATGCACAACCCCGATTTCAGCCAAGCACTTGTTTTCATACTCTATTCTTTCAAACCTTTCAACTTTCACGCAATACATGAGCGTGAGCCATGGACATAGCACTATGGGTGGAATAGAGAGGTGGTTGTGGAGAAGACAAAAAGGAGGGAGATAGTCTCACATCAACTAGGCGTAACAACGGGCTATGGAGATGCCCATCAATAGATATCAGCGTGAGTGAGTAGGGATTGCCATGCAACGGATGCACTAGAGCTAAATATGTATGAAAGCTCAACAAAAGAAACTAGTGGTTGTGCATCCAACTTGCTTGCTCACGAAGACCTAGGGCATTTGAGGAAGCCCATTGTTGGAATATACAAGCTAGGTTCTATAATGAAAATTCCCACTAGTATATAAAGTGACTAAACATGAGACTCTCTATCATGAAGAACATGGTGCTACTTTGAAGCACAAGTGTGGAAAAAAAGATAGTAGCAATTGTCCCTTTTTCTTTTCTTTTTCTTTTTTTTCTCTTTTTTTTGGGCCTTTCTTTTTTTCTTTGGCCTTTTTTTGTGGAGGGGCTTTATTGATTTAGCCTTAACTCCCATGGGACAATGCTCAAATAATGATGATCATCACACTTTCATTACAACTCGATATTACAACTCGATACTACAACAAAGTATGACTCTATATTAATGTCTCAGGCGGTGTACTGGGACGTGCAATGAAACAAGAGTGACATGTATGAAAAATTATGCATGGTGGCTTTGCCACAAATACGATGTCAACTACATGATCATGCATGGCAATATGACAATATGAAGCGTCTCATATGAACGGAACGGTGGAAAGTTGCATGGCAATATATCTCAGAATGGCTATGGAAATGCCATGATAGGTAGGTATGGTGGCTGTTTTGAGGAATATATATGGTGGCTGTTTTGAGGAAGGATATATAGTGGGTGTATGGTGCCGGCGAAAGTTGCACGATACAAGAGAGGCTAGCAATGGTGGGAGGGTGAGAGTGCATATAATGCATGGACTCAACATTAGTCATAAGAACTCATATACTTATTGCAAAAATCTACGAGTCATCAAAACAAAGCAATCAATGCATGCT
Source organism: Secale cereale (assembly GCA_902687465.1). NCBI lineage: Eukaryota > Viridiplantae > Streptophyta > Magnoliopsida > Poales > Poaceae > Secale > Secale cereale. The sequence continues at coordinate 523,543,420 of LR738715.1, read as the reverse complement.
CCTAGGGGGGAGGTTGGTAGGAGTTAACCATCGCGCGCCCCCGACCTCCACACAAAGGCTGGCACTCTACAAATACCTCATGCTCTAACTTCGTCACATAGCGGTTGACCATACGTGCATGCTACAGGAATCACTAACCTTAACACAAGTATTTCTCAATTTCATAAGAACTCCACTAGCATGACTCTAATATCACTATCCTCATATCTCAAAACAATTATCAAGCATCCAACTTCTCATCATATTCAATGCACTTAGTGCGATTTTTTTACAACATTGATATTGGATGTCTATCATGTGAAGACTAGTTTTATAGCCTAAACACATTACCATGCTTTTTTAATAGACTCTCAAAAGGATATAAGTGAAGCATGAGAGTTCAACAATTTCTTCAAAATATTACCACCACCGTGCTCTAAAAGATATAAGTGAAGCACTAGAGCAAAAACTATTCAACTTAAAAGATATAAGTGAAGCACATAGAGTGTTCTATCAATTCCTAGGCCATATTTAACTGTCTCAAATAGGTGTGTCCAGCAAGGACAATTGTGGAAAACTAAAAAGCAAAGACTCAAATCATACAAGACGCTCCAAGCAAAACACATATCATGTGGTGAATAAAAATATAGCTCCAAGTATAGTTACTAATGGATGAAGACGAAAGAGAGGATGCCTTCCCGGGGCATCCCCAAGCTTAGGCTTTTGACTGTCCTTGAATTTTCCATGGGTGCCTTGGGCATCCCCAAGCTTAGGCCCTTGCTACTCTTTGTTCCATAGTCCATCAAAGCAATACTCAAAACTTGAACACTTCACAACACAAAACTTAGACAAAAATCTCGTGAGCTCCGTTAGTATAAGAAAGCTAACCACTACTCAAAGATAATGCAATGAATTCATACTTTGTTTATGTTGGTGTTAAACCTACTGTATTCCAACTTCTCTATGGTTCATACTTCTCAATATTACTCATAGATGCATTGAAATAAGCAAACAACACACGAAAAACAGAATCTGTCAAAAACAGAACAGTCTGTAGTAATTTGCAGGTTTCGCCTACTTCTGTAACTCCAAAAAATTCAAACTAAATTGTTAAACGTGATGAATTTGTCTATTAATCATCTGCAAAAAGAATCAACTAAATAGCACGCTCCAGTAAAATCTTATGATCATTCTAGCGAGCGCTAACGATTCTGTTTTTCACAGCAAGATCACATAAACTTTGCACAAGTCTTCCCAAAGGTTCTACTTGGCACAAAAACTAAACAAAACACAAAACCACATCTAAACAGCAGCTAGATGCAATATTTATTCCCTAAGAGAAGCAAAAACAAAATATATAAAATTGTGTTGCCTCCCAACAAGCGCTATCGTTTTACGCCCCTAGCTAGGCACGATACATGGATAGATCTAGGTATTGCCATCTTTGGAAGGCAATTCTTTAATTAAGCACTTGTGATTCTTAGGCACTTCTTTATCCCTATTTATAATCAAACTCTTGGCAAGAAATCAAGAAATTCTAAAGTGTCAAAAGGGTCTCTTGCAAAAGTAAGAAAATTAGGGTGAACACTAATGGATTTGAGATCCGTAATTCCTTTACTAGATGTTTCACCCTTGTCTTTAGGGACATACATGAACTTACATAATTTAGTGGTAGAGGTATTTGGAGTAGTTTTTATAGCAGAAAGAGCAGAACCCACATTAGTAATAATATCCTGAAGCTTATTGTTTCTAGTAGAATCCTGATCTAGCTTTTGTTTAACTATGGGCTCCTTTTCCTTAAGATTTTTCAGAACAACTCCTATCTTGGATCCATATTGGGTAATTTCATTATGGTTTTTCTATCCAAGTTCTCTACCAGTTCTACCATAGCAACTTTGTTTTCAATGATTTCTAACCTTTGCATAACATGCTCCAAAGTTAAAACGGTCCCATTAACCATAAGAGATGGTGAGCCAAATAATTCAGTCATAGCATTATAAGAATCAAAGGTATGGCTACCCAAGAAATTCCCTCCGGTAATGGTATCTAAGGTAAATCTATTCCACGGAGTTATGCCAACACAAAAATTGCGAAGAAGCACGGAAGTGGAAAGCTTCCTAATATATCTATTTTGAGCATTGCAAATTCTATACCAAGCATCTTTTAAGTTTTCTTCCTCCCTTTGTTTAAAGTTGAGGACCTCACTCTCGGGAGTGTTGATAATGATAGGTGTTCTAGACATGATGACAAGAAAGCAAGCAACACGCAAGCAAACAAGAAGCAAGAGAATGATAAGCACACGGCAGAAGAAGGGCAAATAAAACGGCAAGCGTGAAGTGGGGGAGAGGAAAATGAGAGGCAAAAAATGTAATGCGAAGGATAAGGGTTTGTGATAGGTATTTGGTATATGACTTTTGCGTAAGCCTCACCGACAACGGTGCCGAAAATTCTTCTTGCTACTTCTCGAGCTTGCGTTGTATTCCCTCTAAGAGGAAAGGGAGATGCAGCACAGTAGCGTAAGTATTTCCCTCAGTTTTTGAGAACCAAGGTATCAATCCAGTAGGAGACCACGCGCGAGTCCCTCGCACCTGCACAAACAAATAAGAACTTCGCAGCCAACGCGATAAGGGGTTGTCAATCCTTTACGGTCACTTATGAAAGTGAGATCTGATAGAGATGACAGTTTATATTTTTGGTATTTTTGTTTATAAGAACAGAATGTAAAAGCGGAAAAAGTAAAGTAAGTGTAGATTGATATGTTGAGAATAGACCCGGGGGCCACATTGTTCTCTAGTGGCTTCTCTCATGATAGTGATATTCTACGGCGGGTAAACAAATTACTGTCGAGCAATTGATAGAAAAGCGAATAATTATGAGACTATATAGGCATGATCATTGTATATAGGCATCACGTCCGAGATAAGTAGACCGACTCCTGCCTGCATCTACTACTGTTACTCCACACATCGACTGCTATCCAGCATGCATCTAGTGTATTGAGTTCATAAGAATAGAGTAACGCCTTAAGCAAGATGACATGATGTAGTGGGATAAAATCAAGCAATATGATATAAACCCCATCTTTTTATCCTCGATGGCAACAATACAATACGTGCCTTGCTGCCACTGCTGTCACTGTGAAAGGACACCGCAAGATTGAACCCAAAGCCAAGCACTTCTCCCATTGTAAGAACTATAGATCTAGTAGGCCAAACCAAACCAATAATTCGAAGAGACTTGCAAGGATATTATGAGCACACATAAAGAGTTCAGAAAAGAACCAAAAATTTCTCATAGATAATCTTGATCATAAATTCACAATTCATCAGATCTCGACAAACACACCGCAAAAAGAGATTACATCGAATAGATCTCCTCGAAGACCGAGGAGAACTTTGTATTGAGATCCAGAGAGAGAGAAGAAGCCATCTAGATACTAGCTATGGACCCGAAGGTCTGTAGTAAACTAATCACAACTCATGGAGAGACGATGATGATGATGTAGAAGCACTCCCTGATGGATCCCCCCTTCGGCGGAGCTCCTGAACAGGCCCCAAGATGGGATCTCACGGGAACAGAAGGTTACGGCGGTGGAACTAGGGTTTTTTCTTCTCTCTGATGGTTTTGGGGTACATGGCTTATATAGGAGGAAGGAGGACACCGTGGGCCTTACGAGGGGTCCACGAGGCAGGGGGCGCACCCTAGGGGGGGGGGGCGCCCCCCAACCTCGTGGGCACCTCATGGCCCCTACTCCGTGGTTCTCAAGTCTTCGTGCGTGATTTTCTCCAAAAATATCTCTCCCGAAGGTTTCATTCCGTTTGGACTCCGTTAGATATCCCTTTTCTGTAAAACCCTAAAACAGGCAAAAAACAGCAATCTAGACTGGGCCTTTGGGTTAGTAGGTTAGTCCCAAAAATAATATAAAAGTGTATTACAAAGCCCATTAAACATCCAAAACATCATAAATAATAGCATGGAACAATAAAAAATTATAGATACGTTGGAGATGTATCACACCTCTATCTCTAAACATGTGGACATATTTTTCGATATCGGCTTCCGCTTGTGGACAAGCGAGGTCTAAGCTTGGGGGAGTTGATACGTCCATTTTGCATCATGCTTTTATAATGATATTTATTGCATTATGGGCTGTTATTACACATTATGTCACAATACTTATGCCTTTTCTCTCTTATTTTACAAGGTTTACATGAAGAGGGAGAATGCCGGCAGCTGGAATTCTGGGCTGGAAAAGGAGCAAATATTGGAGACCTATTCTGCACAACTCATAAAGTCCTGAAACTCCACGAAAGTCAGTTTTGGAAACTATAAAAAATATCGGGCAAAGAAAGCACCATAGGGGGGCACCCACCGTCCACGAGGGTGGGGGCGCGCCCTACCCCCTGGGTGCACCCCCTGCCTCGTGGGCCACCTGACAGCCCCTCGATGCCCATCTTCTGGTATAAAGTGTCTTCTGCCCTAGAAAAAATCAGGAGGAAGCTTTCGGGCTGAAGCCCCGCCGTCTCGAGGTGGAACCTTGGCGGAACCAAACTAGGGCTCCGGCGGAGATGTTCTGCTGGGGAAACATCCCTCCGGGAGGGGGAAATCATCACCGTTTTCATCACCAGCGATCCTCTCATTGGGAGGGGGTCAATCTCCATCAACATCTTCACCAGCACCATCTCCTCTCAAACCCTAGTTCATCTCTTGTATCCAATCTTTGTATCAAAACCTCAGATTGGTACATGTGGGTTGCTAGTAGTGTTGATTACTCCTTGTAGCTGTGCTAGTTGGTTTATTCGTGTAGCAACCATGATTCCAAATAACTGAAGTCTCTGTGCTCAGTGTTATCCCTGGATCGGTATGCTGACACACACATTACTTGAGGATTTATAATAGAGATTCAATCACACTTTATTACATCGAAGATCCTCGAAGAGGCAATATGCATTTTACAAAAAAGGCTGAAGGCCATCTAAAATAATAAACTGCGGAAGCTATGAAGAGTAGTTGACTCCATCCAACTCCACGGCAAACATTGAGTGCATGACAATGACCTATCGCACCTTAGTCTTCGTCTGAAAACTCTGCAACCTGATACTTTGCAGCCATGTAGGTTAGCACATTGAATATGCTAGCAAGATCACACTGTAATGATAAAAAACAAAGCCTACAACTACATGCATATTTGGCTGGTGGAGGCTGTAAGGTTTATTTTTGCATAAAGCTAGTTTTTCCTACAACAAGTAATGTATTTATTTAACTACTTTGTTAAAAATTAATCATGAACAATTGAGAATGGTACCTGCATCTCAATCCCAAAACCAAGTCATTAAAAGCCAACAAGTTACATCAAGTGTTGGGATCAGTCCATCATTCAAATACCAGGATACTCAAAAATGCCCATAAGCGGGGACACGGCTACTCATGAATAGTATGTACACTATGTAGAGGTTTGTGCACTTTTACCCACACGGCTCGATCTCCTCCGTTTGATTTCTTGCACTACATGGTGTTTGAGAAATGGATGACCAAGACACAGTCTTTCAGAAGCATTATCTCTTAACCCTGGGTAGACCGTACCACCTACATCCACTACATCTGCTAGTCTACCATAGAAAAAGGTCACACAACATACTCAACTATGGCGGAGCCCATAATGGCATTGTGGCTACAAACGCAAGTTTCTAGGCATGAACAATATATGATCCCTTTGAGCCTGGGTGGCATTCCTTGGGCAACACTGGTATATCCCCAGGTGCCCTGACAACCACTGGTCCATCCCCAGGGTGCCACACTCAATCCATCCAGATGTGTATTAAATTTCCTCCTTAAAGAAACCCTTAGTTGTTATTACACTCACAACTTTCATGAAATCACTCATACCAATCCACTTCTACAAGCATGGCTAAGCAACATCTAATAAAGCGTATATTCCCTTGGGTTGATCTCAAGTCATTGGGTTCCTACCTCATGAACTACAAAGCATCATATTATGTAACCAATCCTACTCATGCAAGTGTTTGAGGATATAACTAATGCAATAAAAACTGGGTATTGGAAAGTATGATCAAAGTATGAACTTTCCTTGCTGACGATCGCTGAAACCTAAAGACTCGTAGTAGCACGCTTCGCACTCCGGGAACTCTATCGCAATCAAACAATAGCATACATAAGCAATCATGCAACAGAATCGAAGAACAGAAATCGAAAATCTTCGAAAACAAGCGAATCACTCTTGCAACAGCAAACACTTTCTAACAGTACCAAAATTAAATGAATTTGTCCTTATCAGAAAGTTTAGGTCAAGAGCTTCGATTTGCAAAAAGAATCAACTCAAACGGAGTTACGAAACTCAAACTACGATCAAAAGAACCTCAAATTCAAATCTGCTTGAAACCAAATTTTAAATTGTCAAAACTTCGTTCAAGTTGATTAAACAGAATGAGGGGCTCGAGACGAAGATTTTGGCATTGGTTTCACTAGATTTGGACGCACGTTTTAGAAACGGCGAGGGTTTGAAATTCAGGGTCTAATCTGCGATAAAAATAATCATGGATAGGTTCCTGGTCGAAAAAGGAAATAAAAAGAAAAACTACGACGCGAACGTTCGTTAACAAAGACGAATGGATGAATGCGTTCGTTTAAAATGAACTAACGAGCGAACGCTCGCTAAATAGCGAAACCGAAAAAAACGAACCGATCTAAGAAAAGCAAGCTAGGGTCTTTTTTAAACCGGCATAGTTTTTTTTACCTAAACCGAAAAAACCGGCCGGCGAGATTCGACTGCTCCGGCGGCATCCGGCGAGGCGGGACGGCTGCATTGGCGAGGCGGGGCGGTGCGGGGGCGGCGGCGGCAGGCGGCGGCGCGGGTGGTTCGGCGGCGGTGGCGGCAGGTGGCGGCGGCTGCAGTGGGCGGCGGGGCAAGGTGAGGAGGAGGGGGGCCGGGATTGGCTTTTAAAGAGGCCGGGGGTCTGCCTTGGCGAAGGGCCGTGGCGGCGGAGTCCGAGCCGGACTCTGGCTCGTGCGGCGATGGGGCTCTCTAGCTCGGGAGGAAGGCGGCGGCGCGGCCTGGGACGGCTGGGCCTTCGGCCTCGTCGGTCCGAAGAGATTTTTTTTTAAATCCGCCCGAAACCGAAAAAAATTCCTAAATAAATATATAAAATTCTAAAAGTGCCAAAAAAAATTTCACGGTCTATATAAAATATTTAGAACAAAGTGAACATTTTCTTGGCCTAAAAATGCAAATTTTGGAAAATGCATTTTTTTCAAATTCGAATAAAATAGCAATAAAAATCCAATTAAAATTATTTATTCAATTTTAACATTTTTCCTCCAATATTTCTTTTATTTTGGAGAATTCATATTATCTCCTCTCATATATTTTGATATTGAAATATTTTGGAGAGAAAAATAATTAAAACCAAATGATCCTCTTTTCAATACTTGAGAAAATTCAAATATGAAAATAATAAAATCCCCAACTCTCTCCGAGGGTCCTTGAGTTGCTTAGGATTTTTAGGACCAAAACCAAAATGCAAACAAAATATGAATTGCATATGATGATCTATGTATAACATTCCAAATTGAAAATTTGGGATGTTACAAACCTACCCCCCTTAAGATGAATCTCGCCCTCGAGATTCGGGTTGGCTAGAAAATAGGTGTGGGTGGTCCTGGCGTAGATCATCCTCTCGTTCCCTGGTGGCTTCGTCTTCTGTGTGGTGACTCCAGTGTACTTTGCAGAACTTTATGACTTTGCTGTGGGTAACTCTGTCGGCAAACTCCAGAATCTTAACGGGCTTCTCCTCGTAGGTCAGGTCGCTCTCTAACTGAATTGTTTCCAGGGGCACTGTATCACGTAACGAAATCTCGGCCATCTCCGCGTGACACTTCTTCAACTGTCATACGTGAAATACATCATGAACTTCGGATAGAGTCTCGGGAAACTCTAGCTGATAAGCTACTTCTCCTTTGCGCTCCAAAACCTTGTATGGTCCCACAAATCTTGGTGCCAATTTACCCTTAACTCCGAAACGTTTAAATCCTCGAAGCGGGGACACACGAAGATACACTCTATCCCCAACTTCGTAGGTCACTTCCTTGTGCTTCGTATCTGCATAACTCTTCTGCCTGGACTGGGCTACCTTAAGTCTGTCGCGGATCAATTTGACCTTCTCTTCTGACTCTTTGATCAAATCGGGTCCAAATAACTGACGGTCTCCAACTTCATCCCACATTAATGGTGTTCTGCACCTCCTTCCGTACAAAGCCTCGAAAGGGGCCATTTGCAAACTGGTTTGATAACTGTTGTTGTATGAAAACTCCGCGTACGGCAAGTTATCATCCCAGCTGGATCCATAATCTAATGCACAAGCTGTCAGCATGTCCTCCAGAATCTGATTGACTCTCCCGGTGTGTCCATTTGTCTGTGGATGAAAGGCTGTACTGAATTCTAGCCTAGTACCTAAAGTCTTATGCAACTGCTTCCAAAACTTTGAGGTAAACGGTGTTCCTCTATCTGATACGATGGTCCTCGAAACTCCATGCAGACATACGATCCTGGTCATGTATATCTTGGCCAACTTAGCCCTCGTGTAAATAGTCCTCACGGGGAGAAAGGGAGCTACTTTCGTCAACCGATTAACTATCACCCAAATAGAATCACACCCTGAACGTGTCCTGGGTAGTCCTGTAATGAAATTCATTCCAAGTTTGTCCCACTTCCATTCGGGTATAGGTAATGACTGTAATAACCGTGCTGGTTTCTGATGTTCAGCCTTGACTCTTTGACAAACGTCACACACTGCTACATACTCGGCAATGTCCTTCTTCATTTTGGTCCACCAGAAGTTCTGCTTCAAATCCAAGTACATTTTGGTGTTGCCTGGGTGAATCGAATACGGTGAGTCATGTGCCTCCTGGAATGTCAACTTCCTAATCTCGGGGTCGTTGGGCACATAGATACGCTTTTCAAACCAAAGTGTCTCGTATTCATCCTCACGAAATCCTTCTGCCTTTCCTTCAGCCATTCTTTCCTTTATTTTTGTGATCTCTTTGTCCATCTTGTGGGCTTCTCAAATTCTTCCCAGCAAAGTGGACTGAATTTCCAAGGTGGCAACATAACCTCTAGGGACTATTTCCATTTGCAAATCCCTAAGATCATCGACTAACTCCTGGGGTAAACCTCCGGTAATGATTGTGTTAACATAACTCTTGTGGATTAGAGCATCTGCCACGACATTGGCTTTTCTTGGATGGTAATGCAACCTCATGTCGTAATCCTTTATGAGCTCGAGCCATCTCTTTTGCCTGAGATTCAACTCCTTCTGCGTGAAGATATACTTCAAGCTCTTATGATCCGTGTATACATCACAACATTTTTCAATGAGGAAATGCCTCCAGGTTTTGAGTGCGTGCACCACGGCTGCTAACTCTAAACCATGTGTAGCATAATTCAACTATGTGGTCGAAGCTGACATGAAGCGTACGACACAACTCTTCCGTCTTGCATGAGAACACCTCCAAGTCCTTGACGAGAAGCATCACAATATACTTGGAAATCCTTGCATATATCCGGAAGAATTAGTACCGGGGTTGTAACTAAACGTTTCTTCAGCTCCTAAAAACTGGCCTCACACGCTTCAGTCCACTTAGACTTAGTCTCCTTCTTCAATAGTTCTGTCATGGGTTTCGCAATCTTCGAGAAATTCTCAATAAATCTTTGGTAATATCCTGTGGGTCGAAGAAAACTGTGAATTTCGCCAACTAAGGTGGGTGCCTTCTATTCTGTGACTGCCTCAACCTTGGCGGGGTCTACGGATAAGAAATACCTACATTTAGCAATGCAAATATAGCAACGGTGAGGATAAATGTGTTGTTTTGGTTCAGCTTCCCACCTCCCCACGAAGGGCTAACCTCCCACCCACCTCCCCTTATTATTTGCACCTCCTTCGTCTACGCACACGCAGGCAAGCATGTAAAAAAATCAAAATATTTTCTCTCCACCCCACCCTTCTCCCCTGATTCCTCTCTCAATCTCACCAGATTGTGTAGCCGCCACCTCAGATTCCAGGCAACTACGGCGCACTCCCAAGATGTTGCTCACCGGCCTGCCCCTACCCACGGTGTTATGCACTGATCCTCCACCGTCGTGATCTCCTTCGCGCCCCAACACCCGCCCCACAACAACCCTCGTCGGCACAGGTCACTGGCATGGCCCCAGCGGCTCCGGTTTGTCGGCGCACTGCTCACATCCACCATTGGTGGCCCCATATCCTACCTCCCCTCTTCTTTCTCTCCCTGTTCCCAGCACCATGTCTGGTAGGCAACCTAACTCTAGATCGGTGCTTGCCTTGCCCAATTGTGTGAGCATCTAACTCTGCACGATGGTGACGAAGAGATTCGTGATGCTCGAGGCGGTGGCCGCTTCCGGCAGTGGCCCGGTGGGAGAATTAGGATCCCGACCGTGGAGGACCTAGAGGATCCTGATGCTGCCTCGATATTGGCTTCAGGCATATCATGTAATCTCCGAGATCTGTGAATCTCAGGCACGCCATGGTGTCGAGGTTAGTAGCACACTTACCTGGCCACTAATAAGATTTGTGTTCACCTTATTTGTTCCACATGTATATCATCATGTGATTGGGTTAACAGTTTGTCAAACACAACATATTTGGGTAACCTGAATGTGTTATGGATTGCGAGTCTGTGGCTTTAATATTCACACCCAACTTTGCTTTTTTTGATGCAATTTTTATGTGTATGTATTATGTAATTGTCCTACAGATAAGTTTTCAAACTATTGACAATAGATGTGCAAATAGATAAGCCGATTGTGTTATAATCTTTACCTTGCCTTGGCTGATAGTGTGAGGGATTAATCTGCTTTGCACTTCGTTGTCAATTACTTGTATCTTCAGAGGCAGATGGATGTGTAATCACTAGCGTAGGCTCGTTGGGACCAAAGGGGCCAGGACCCCCCTCCCTTCCAAATATGAAACATAAAATATAGTACTAAGCATTATGGCCCAGCCAATGAATAAACAACCTTAGATAAATAAAGTCACGTGTATTGTGTATGTGAGTTCTAGCTACTCATCTCGCCAAGCATTGCGCAGCCATTGATCTCGCCAAGTTGTACTACTGCTGATTGACACGTGTGTTGAGTCCTACACACACCCGCCAGCGGAGTTGATAGCTAAGCATATAGCTAACTATGCTAGCTACCTATACGCGTATCCAGTAGAAGGAATCGATCCACCTGCCTGCCTGCTTAGCGAGGCTAGTTTTGTACGTATATTTGTCTTGGTGAAACCAGCTCTACGTACATGCACGTACGTGCAGTTTGGGTGTGGGTGGGAAGTACTCGGCCGGTTCGACAACCGCTTCAGTGCTCTTGACGGAAAGAACTCGTCTATGACTAATGTACAAAGGACCTGTGCCAACACGATAGCAGATCAGCTGAGAAGTGACCTCCTGCTGAAGGACCAATGAAGCAAGGTACATGTGAATTAGAGTGGAAACTTGATTCGCATATGTTATGATTGCTCTCTGATGGAAAAAGAAAACATGTTGTGATTGCTCGCCCATGAGGGTTTACTTGTTGTATAATTTAAAGAAACATGATTCAGATCATCAGATGTTGAAATGGACAAACACGTTCTGGTTATCTCAATTGAAGATACTTGAATCTAAGAATTAACAATGATTGCCAAATTATCGTTTCATGTAAAAAAAGATATTTTTTTAACTTTGCACTGCGAGTCATGCCTATTTTCAACTTTTCAGGCATATTTGTCTTTCCATTTGAAAATAGCGCCCCCCTTCGCTTCTTCTCACGCTCTGCCATTGTGTAATGATTGGTGTTTCACTACAATCAGGTCCAACGCTAGCTCCTGTCGATGTCCTCCGCAACCAGGATCCCCTAATGATGCTCTGCATAATCCTTTTTTGGGTATGTTCGGCCTTT
>LR738715.1:523507475-523527475 GCA_902687465.1 Secale cereale | reverse complement strand
TGATTCTAACTAATCAGATTAATACTAATGATTATAGGGTGGTCATCTAATCACTGTCATCTGAAGACTCCATGGTATCTGCTCCAGCTTCATCTTCATAATCACTTTCATCACTGTCAGTGTCGTCTATCAGAATGTAGTTCTCCATGGTAATTGATATCTCTGGTTCTGGCTTCACTGCGCCAATTCCAACCTTCTTCTTTAGCGCTTCATTCTGCTCCAATAGTACGGCGATTTCTTCTTCATATCCATCATGTACTGTCTTGAGTTCTTCTTATAGTTCCGCATTCCGGGTTATCACCATGTAGGTCTTATGCATAAGTGTGCACGTCTGGTTCTCGTACGTAGAATGTGTTGGTCCATCTCCTGGATGTAAGCTGCAATGGATCCGTCCTTCCTAGTGCGAAGCATCTCCCATTGCTGGTCTCGATGTCCACAAATCTGGTAAATGGTGTCTCAAGGTCCTTGTACTTCACATATGCGTCCAAAGGTGATGTGAGCTACCATACTCTTACCCAAACTCCATGTCGGTGCGTCGAATTCAAGCTCCAGTGGCTCCGTGAATGGTGCAATAGTCCTCCCAGGTACACTAACATTGATCTTCCAGCATTCCTCTTATAGCGAGGTTGCGTAGAGATCTGCAGTGATACTTGGTATTCCAATGTGCAAGTATCTTGTGACTTCATTCAAGTGCTTTCCGAATGGGGTGTCATCGTCTAGCTGAGTGAACTTGCTCACTGGGTCCGACATCTATAGAGAAGAAATAGAGAAGAAATAGAATGAGAAGAGAAGAAGTAGAATGAATAAAGAAGAACAACCTATGTCTTATCCTAGTGTTCGCGTCCTACAGTCAACGTGTGCTTTGATACCATCTTGTAGCGACCACGATTCCAATGAACCGAAGTCTCTTGTATGCTGACACACACACACTACTCGAGGATTTATAACAGAGAATCAATCCCACTTTATTACATCAAAGATCCTCGAAGAGGCAATATCCATTACACGAAAATTGCTGAAGGCCATCTAAAATAATAAATTGCAGAAGCTATGAAGAGTAGTTGAGTCCATCCAACTCCACGACAGACATTGAGTGCATGACAACGACCTATCGCACCTTAGTCTTCGTCTGAAAACTCTGCAACATGATACTTTGCAGCCATGTAGGTCAGCACATTGAATATGCTGGCAAGATCACACTATAATGATAAAAAACAAAGCCTACAACTACATGCATATTTGGCTGGTGGAGGCTGTAAGGTTTATTTTTGCATAAAGCTAGTTTTTCCCTACAACAAAGGAATGTATTTATTTAACTACTTTGTTAAAATTTAATCATGAACGATTGAGAATGGTACCCCCATCTCAATCCCAAAACCAAGTCATTAAAACCCAACAAGTTAAATCAAGTGTTGAGATCAGTCTATAATTCAAATACCAGGATACTAAAAAATGTCCATAACCAGGGACACGGCTACAAATGAATAGTTTGTACACTCTGGAGAAGTTTGTGCACTTTTCCCCACACGACTCGATCTCCTTCGTTTGATTTCTCACACTACATGGTGTTTGAGAAACGGATGACCGAGACACAGTCTTTCAGAAGCATTAGCTCTTAACCCTGGTAGACCGTACCACCTACATCCGCTACATCTGCTGGTCTACCATGGAAAGAGGTCACACAACATACTCAACTATGCCAGAGCTCATAATGGCATTGTGGCTGCACACGGAAGTTTCTAGGCATGAACAATATATGATCCCTTTGAGCCTGGGTGGCATTCCTTGGGCATCACTGGTATATCCCCGGATGTCCTGACAACCACTGGACCATCCACTACTAAGAAAAGGCATGCTAGTGGCGCACCACTTTTGCCTACTAATGACGCACTAGTGGTGCGCCACTAGCATCACGCCATTAGAATTAAATACTAATGGCGCATCCCTGGTGCGCCATTAGTATCTGGTGTTCTAATGGCGCACCAAGCAGTGCGCCATTAGTATAGCGCATTGTGCGCCATTAGTATGCCTCCCAGGGGGGCATATGTACCCATGTGCGTTGGCATACTAATGGCGCACTAGTGGGTGATGCGCCATTAGTTTCATTTGAACAGTGCACCATTAGTGTCTTGAGTGGTGCGCCACTAGTATGAATATTAGGGATTATTTTCTTTTCTTTTTTGATATTTTCACAGGATACAAAATATATTATTGGACAGAATTTAGACAACACCACACAGCAACACCAGATTCATCGAATACAATAGAAGGTTAGTCTCCGAATACAATTCATCATATTAGCCTCCGAATACAATTCATCATATTAGTCTCCGAATTCAAAAGACCGAACAAAGATAGAACATTATATTACAAGTCTCGAGACCGCGGGTAGCGAGTTTGTCTTCACATTACAAGTCGATATCGATCATCTAAACTACCATCACATAGAAGAGAGCTGCGGTCATCACGATGAGCATCATCATGATGAAACTCGTCTTCATCTGGTTCCTCCAACGCTCCTTCCTCTCTCCCGCTAGATAGCGCGCGTATCTAGATTCCGCATCCGCCCTAGTGGTGTACCCTTTGTAACTGTTACCACTGAAATGGTGAACCTGTCTCCGACACTCCTCCCAGTCGTCGTAGACTCCGGGAACCTTACCCTTGTACACGACATACGACGGCATCGCTATGCACTAGCCAAACGAAACGTTAGTACCAATTCGCAGACAATACATAAGCAATATATAAGTATGCAACAAAAGGATCGGAAGAGAAAAGCAAGACATTAATAGCATCGATTACATCTAAGTTGAACGATTGTCCAAACCAAAGAGACATACAAGTTCATTAAAGTTTAATTACAACATGAGCCAATCGATGTTTCAGAACTAGACATAGCATCACTACTTTCGAATCGACTCAAGGGACCTGAGCGTGGATGAAGCCGCCGTCTATCATGGGAGTCATGAAATCGCGGTTGTTGTAAGCCTGCATTTGTAGCATTGTGTCTATGTCACTGTTGGACGGTTGATTTCTGAGGTTGAACTGCCCCGAGGTACGAAGGACATCTTGATGGATGATTTCCGCAAACTCCGACTGGATGCGAAAGAATTCTTGTCTGATGTCCGTGTCCTGATTGCCGTCAAGCTCGCGGCCCAATCTTTTAGTTTATATGGTAGTAGAAGGTGATTATGGTCCCGTACGATCGCCCGCATGTGATGGATGGCGTAGTAGGCACCCTTCTGACCGCCAGGCAGCTGCTTGACGCAGCAGAACATCGTATTGTGGGCGAACACGTGCTTGCCGTACTTACGAACTGGCCTGGTGAAGGTGCCTCCAGATTTGGCGTAGCCGGGGAGAACATCATCAAGAACTTTCTTGACATTTGTGTAGTCTATCTTTGACTGACGGTCCGAGTCGAAATACGTGGCCATGGAATATTTCGGGCTTAGGAGGATGAGTATGAAATGTGTGTCACTGCACAAAACACGGAATGTTAAGAAAAACGATCGAAATCTAAGAAATCATATGTTACAGGGCGGTTGAGGGGACGACTTACTCGGGAAAGTAAGGCACGAGGAAGTTATCCTTATCTCGGTTTGCTAGAATGACGCCTTCGAGGTAAGAACTCGCGACTTGCTGGTCCCTAGCGCTGCCCAAGATCTTGGCACGCATGTAAGAGGGGTCGACTATCACGATGTCCGGGGTCTTGTCTCTAATGATCCGCATCTCCATACTCAGCGAAAATAGCCGAACGAAGGTGTAGTGCAGCGGATGAAGGTTAAACATAGCGAAGATGTCATCAAACTGCAGGACGATCGTACCCCCGATGGAGTTATCCACAAATCCCTTGCTCTCTGGCACCTTGGCCCCAAAAACTGGGTATGCCCCATCCTTCTCTCTGAGACGCCGCTTCTCCAAAGAAAGAACACTGTCATGCAGACTCCGCATAGTACCGGTTGCAGCATTGAGCATATTAGTCGGTAGCATCGGCCTGCCCGCCACATGCACCCTCCTCATTATATCCTTAGGTGAAGGTGGCCCGTCCTGAGCATGGATCGTACTCGGTGCCGGCTGGCTCGCACCCTTGTTACTCTTTCTTTTCCGTCCCTTCTTGTTCTGCTGTAATGGGACCGAGTTCTACTCACAGACCGCCTTCTTGAGTGTGTTGGGGCTGATAATATTTTGCACCTCGGCTATCTAAGGCTCGGTGAAGTCGGCAGCTGGAGGCGTCTCCTGAGAACTGAACACCAGACGACGCCTGTTGCAACTTGGTTTCTCCGCAGTACCAGCTAGATCGTGATCGTCTTTTGTAGGGTTGGGTTCTTGAGAAGGAGGCCCCATGAATTAGCCATCGTACCCATGATCGGCAAAATACTTTTCGACGTTGGCAAATGTATCGTCATCGTTATCGTTGCCGTCGTCCAGATCATGTGCCATATGCATGTTCGGATCCTGTGCCATAGGAATGTCCGGCATGTCTGGTAGCGTTGCGGCGGTCTTGCCATGGCTTGGCGCCGGCACGACTGGCGGTGTTGTCTTTGGGGTGGTGTCCCCCGCCCCCAAACGAATCTGGCTCTTCAGCCAAAGCAGAGGCCAGCTTAGGTAGGCGCTGAGGGTCATCACATCATCTTCGTCGGCCCCGGCGGGTCGAATCGGAGGTAACAACTCGTCGCAGCCAGGCAGCACCCGAACCAGTTGAACCATATACACGGTGGGTGGCATTGGATTACCGTGGAACATGGGGTTGCCCGGTTGAATGATTCTGCCCTTGGCGACATCAACCAACTCGTCGTTCACGAAGTGCAGGAAAGTGCACGAAACGTCGGCGGCGCCCTGCAAAAACATGTAGGGCGTCAGGGATGCTCAGTCAAAGGCAAGGAGATGAAGTCCTCGGCCAAGAGGCTTAATTAGTTACCGTGATGATGGCGTCGAGCTCGGCTAATGTTGAGGCACCGCCAACGGCGGGCGTGCAATTGACGGAGGGGCCGCTTGCTGCAGAGGTGCTGGCCGGTGTACACCCGGGTGCATTAAGCTCCAATGCCCGTGCCGGCGTCGGAGACACCAATGCCGCCTCCGCCGGAGACACCAATGGCCCCGCCTGCACGTTCTGCGAGTTGCTGCGCGTGAAGCTGGGAATCGGGGGCGGCCCCTGTTGGCCGCCCGTAATCCACGTCATTAGCCCCTGAATCAAGGTAGGCATAATGCCGGTGAGCGTAGATCCCAGTTGTTGTTGCACTTGCTCTTGGACAATCTCCAGAATCTGCGCCACTTGTGCCTTGAGTTCTTGAACCTCACGCGACTGGCTTTCCGAGCTGGTCTTTTTCTCCTTTCGCCCACCAGCGTTATAGTATGATGACCATTTTGTGGACAAGCCTTTGCCGGCCACACGACCAGCTGACGACGGCTTACTAAGCTTATCCTTTTTTTCATTACATTCAACGCCCTATTTAGAGTGGTGTCCCAAGGGGTGCTCTGAGTCGACCCCGCGCTACTGCTTTCAGTCGCCTGCGGAAGGAATGTGAACCATTTAGAAATTTGGCTTCATTAATTAGAATGCAACCATATGGAGCTAATTACGCGGGGGTGTATTCCTTACTAGAACAACCTCAAGGGCCTTGGTCTTCGGATCCATGGTGAGCTCCTTTGTTATCGGGTCCTCCTTGTACCGGGCCCTGACAAAGTTCCTGGTCTGCTTGTCATCGTATTTATCGAAGAGGGGCAGTAGGCCTTGCTCGGCACGCTCCGCGTCCTCCTTGTCCCATATAGGCTCCGCCACTCTGTAACCGCCGGGACCGAGTGTGTGTTCCCCTAAGTTCAACTGCCGCATTTCTTTCCCCCACTGACTTGATTCAGAGGTTGCGCTGCTCTCGCACTTGATCTTGAACTCCTTGTAGTCATCTTCGGTGATCGAAGGATTTTTCTCCTTGATCTTCTCACAACTAAAACTTTCATTCTCTTCACCGAGCTTCTCCAAGTAGACAGGGCCATGATCATCCTCGTGAGGGCGGCATTGTTCACTTTATTCCCTGTGAGGCGTGTGTTTTCAAATTCAGCAGGGAACTTGTATCGTTCGTGCAGCTTCGTGAAGAGGAGGTTGCGCAAATTCCCTCGGTCCTTATGCCTTAGGTTCTCGGTGCTGATCGAGACGGTGCTCCGGAGAATGCACCCGAGCTGAACCGAGTACCCCTTGACTATTTGTTTGGGCATCGTTGGATTCCCGTCTAAGTCCACTTCAGTAAATTCCTCCTTGACGGTGTGGAGCACGGTCGGGCGCCGGTCCTTTCGTTGCCTCTTCGGTTGGCTGCCATCTGTGTGTGCGCCGCCATCATCAGTGGTGGCATCCTCGGCGACACCATCAGTGGTGTCATCCTCGGCGGCACCATCAGTGGTGTCAGGATCGGTGTCTTTCGCGGCATTCTCATAGAAGTGAGGTTGTTCCTCCATCTCCTGGGACAGCTCCCAGAATGCTTTGCCGCCCGAACCGCAGTCCTCATCGTTGTGGGGCATGTTTCTCTCTAAATAGGAAAAACGTTTGGTCAAAAAGTTGGTTATTGTCAAGGAACAAGATCATGATCTCATCATTTAGGGTTTGTCGACACCGAGGCATCCTAAAAGCTAAGCTTTTATCATTTAGGGTTTTTCGATGCCGAGGCACCCTAAAAGCATAAGCTTTCATCATTTAGGTTTTTATCGACACCGAAGCACCCTAAAAGCCAAGGTTTTATAATTTATGGTTTGTCGACACCGAGGCATCCTAAAAGCTAAGCTAGGAGAATTCTAAGTTGGGCCTAATCACTTGGCTCTATTGCCGCCTATGGTTTAATGCAGCAAGAATAAAGGGGCAGTTGATCCTACTTAATTAAGTACTAAGATACCCCGGCCCATGCATTAGTCACAAGTACCCCATATGTCCTATTTTTAGCAAAGTCATGCTAAAATTCACGGAAATTTTCAGCATGACCTTTGCTGAAAATAGGACATATGGAGTACCTGAATTTGTCGGAACGGAAGTTAATCGACATTCCAGTAAACTCAAGGGCCTCTCGGGGTACCTGCAAAATCATCACGACATGATGGTCGGAGACAAAACCCAGCAAAAATCTGGATGGAGTGCATCGGGCTTTCAACTCCACTTTAGACTATTCAAATTCCAGTTTGCATAGTCTTGAGCATATCATTTCAAATAGCTGTGTATAGCTTGCAAGAGCATATATTGTCTGGTACTGAAGCTTCATAAAGACAAGCACCAACATTGTATAAGAGAAAATAAAAGAGGTACTAGATTACCACATGCTTCCTACTATTAAAGCTAGCTACCAACAGAGAAGAACGTGAGTTGCTTGTTTGAGGTTAAATAGTTGAACAAACATGTACTCCTCTGTAAACTAATATAAGAGCGTTTAAATCACTACTTTAGTTAAATGCTCTTATATTTGTTTACGAAGGGAGTAATAGTAGTATATAATAACGTAAAGTAGTATAGCTCCTATAGTACAGGCATGTCCAGTAGAGAAATAGGAATCTTGAGTAAAGAGCATTACTAAGAAGCAGTAATATACAAGTATAAAACAGAGTAGTGTCTGACTGACTACATGAGGCTGCAAAGAAACATATAGTAAGAAACAGCACCAAGAGCAAACTCATCCTTGAGAAGAAGAGCATGCAAAGCATCAAACTAAAGCTGTGCCAAACGTAATCAAACGACAGCTTCTAGTACTCTAGTACCCCTGCACACATTTGACTGCAAGGTACACAAAATGGCGATGTGAATGATAACTAATGCAAACTGGGCCTTCAACTTAGTATCTAAGAAGCTTTTTAACTAATGAAATTCCAAACTAGGATCTATATCCGTGAACCAAGCTAGTTAAGGCCAACATTATTTTCTTGTGTGATTTGTGATGTTGCTGACTGTATTATAAGGCCAAATTCCAAACTGGACACCTGTTGCTGCTGACACTGAGGATGCCACCGGATGAGATCATGCGTGACAACGAACCCAGATAAGATTTGTGATGTTGGTTGCATCCATGACACCACATCCACACTTTACAACTTTATACAACTAACCAGAGAATGATGATTAACCAGGGGAAGAACAAATTAAACTTTTTAAAAGATGAGATGACAAAACTACAAAAAGATGATTAAAACGGGTGCCATACCAAAACAAAAACATAAATAGTAGCAGTTCGCTGAGTCTCACTTATCAAGGGAAAAGCTGCACGTCAATTGGGACAGCTAATGATGCATGTGAGATGAGCATGTGCTTTAGCTTACGTATCATGTTCTTCAAGAAGCAACTATTCTTATTTTGTTCTTTTAGCTTGCCGTGGTATAAGCCAAAACAAAAAAAATCAACCACTCACTGACAGAGATTTGGTGTTAACTCCTTCCTTGTGCCAGTATGCAGGACATGCTAGTACTCTCTCTGTAAACTAATATAAGATCTTTTATATCAC
Organism: Secale cereale; assembly: GCA_902687465.1. Taxonomy (NCBI): domain Eukaryota; kingdom Viridiplantae; phylum Streptophyta; class Magnoliopsida; order Poales; family Poaceae; genus Secale; species Secale cereale. The sequence continues at coordinate 523,519,010 of LR738715.1, read as the reverse complement.
TAAAAGATCTTATAGTAGTTTACAGAGGAGGTGTCGTTTAGTCTTCCTAACATAGCAATTGTGATTGACCGCCAAGATTCAAAACTAGAGTGGATCACCTAGATGATTAATCAACAATATGTTTTGTGATATTAATATTGGTGTGCAGCCTTTGCTGTGCCCCTGCTGCAACATCACTCAGAGAAGAGAAGGATGGCAAAAAAAATCCACTGAGAAGATGCAGGGATCCAGGTTCCACTAAAGCTCTTCTTGCTGAACAAAAGAAATAACTGATATTAATTACTCTCCCTCCATTCGAAAATAAGTGACTTATTGGTGTTTAGTCTTGACACCTTGATTTGTTACAAAGCATCTTGATAGTAGTATTGCAGCTTGAGTTTGTGTAACTAACTCAAGCAAGCTTCCTGAACTGACACTCCTGGTTTTCTACAAACACCAAGTACTAGGGCACACAAAAGTTCTGAAATTTGTGTGCCTAACTGAATTAACTGAATTTTCAGTAACCGAATAAACTGAATTTTCAAAACTGACAAAAGTACTAGTTCACACTCCTGGTTCTCACTAAATTCTTGTTTCTATTACTTGCCAAGTTTACAATCCATATAACTGTCTGCTGATTAAATAAGAAAAGTCATATATGAAATCAGATGGTTCAGCACTACCATTGCACAAACTAATGATGGCAGCCCATGGCAGCAGTAAACAAGACTCACTGACATAGTGCATGCACTTCAAAGTAAGCAATCAACATGGATCATTGCAAGAACATGTCCTTCACTTAGCACAGAACTAGGGCCATATTTGTTTCATTTCAGCCTTAGAGAGGAAAAAATCTTGCAGGTACCAAGTACTCCAATGCACATGGAGTACTAATTATTCATGTTTGCTAAGCACTACTCCCACAATATTTTGAACCTAATTTGACCTATATTCGAGAGGGATTTGACCTAAACCTAGCAAAAGAGAGAAGAAGAGGGCATGGCCGGGAGGGAGGAGAGGAGGAAGAGAGGAGAAGAGAGGCAGAGGGAGGAGGGTTACCTGACCACGATGAGGTGGTGGCCGGAGCGGAGACGACGGAGGGCGGAGATGGCGAGCTTGGGGGAGGCGGGGATAGACGACGGGGAGGTCACGGGCCTCCTCTCCTGGTGGACGTGGGGCCTCCTCTCCTGGTGGACGTGGGGCGGCTCTGAGGCTCCAAGTCTCCGGCGGCTCTGAGGCTCCAAATCTCTGGCAGCGCAGTGGGTCTCGGTCGGGGCGGCGCAGTGGGTATGGGCGCCGCGGGTTTCTAGGGTTTCAAGGGCTGGGAAGGCGAGGGAGGGGTGGGTGGGGGCGGCGGAGCCCGGGAGTGAGGTCGTTGGAGGGTGGAAGGGGATCGGCGGCGGTGGCGAGAGGCGAGAGGCGAGAAGTATGCGAGGGGGAAGTGGATCTGGCGAGGGAGGGATGAAGGGATCGGGCGACCAGCTATAGGGGGAAGATTACTAATGGCGCACCCCCTGACGGTGCACCATTAGAATGTTTTTTTATAGCAATGGCGCACCAGCGGGACCGTGCGCCATAAGTATTCTTTTTTTTAGATAGCAATGGCGCACCAGCCAGCCGTGCGCCATAAGTAAGTTTTTTTTATTTCGTTGCATCTAATAATTTTTTAGAAAATGAATATGAATATGAAACAATAATAAATTTTTATAAAAATAGTAATAATTTTTTTTAAATATCATCAAATTTGTTATTTGAGAATATTTATGAATATTAAAAAATTTCATCAAATTTGTTATTTAAAAATATAATCAAATTTGTTTTTTGAAAATATAATCAAATTTGTTTTTTATGGATTTTTAGTTGCATTCATTTGTGACGGTGGAGCGGGGGAGGGTGCGGGGGTCGTCGACGGTGGTGGAGCTGGGGAGGGTGCAGGGGGTGCTCGGCGGCGCGGGGGATTTGGCAAGGGGGGATCTGGCGAGGGGGGATAGCGATCGAGATGGAGGGGGATCGAGATCGAGTGTCCACATGAATATTCAATATTTTTTCATGAATTCAAAAAGTGCCCACGAAGTTTAAAAATATTCATGATAGTTCAAAAAGTGCCCATGAAATACAATCGAGAAATGAAGACTACAATTTAAATACAATCGATCTTAGCTAGCTAGCTATCTGTTCACAATCTTCTTGCCCTTCTTTTTCGCAAATGGAGTTCTTCTGTGGAACGGACGTCCTTTAGGTAGGGTGGTCCTACTTCTTCTTGTGGTGTATGCTGCTACTTCATCGTCGTCGTCATGTTCCATCTTCGGGTCGCCGTACTTGTCGAAGTCTTGCTCATTGGCGACTCCATCCATTCTGATGATCTTCCTTTTGCCTCTCCTCACAACAACACGACTGGGCTTTGACGGGTCGGTAATGAAGAAGCATTGGTCCACTTGGGAAGCCAGTACCCATGGCTCATTTTTCGCGGTGACGTTTGCGCCCGCGGTCTTGGATTTGGCTTCGGGTATAACCATGGTGGTGAAATACCGGTCCTCTTTTAGGTCGCTCTTGGCCCATCTCACACGGAACATGAGGACCTTCTCTCCAGCGTAGCTCAGATCCCAGATCTCCTTGATCCTTCTGTAGTATCTGTCCTTGTCGTTACCGGTGTAGGATTCCATCGTTACCCCGGAGTTCTGATAACCATCGCTCTTCATGTCCTTATCCTCGGTGTAGAATGTGTAGCGGTTGATATCGTACACCTCATAGGTCATTAGGTTGTGCTCGGCGCCCTGTGACAAGGCGAATATGAGTTGTTCTTCCGCGGAAGAATCCTCATGTAAAGGGTACGACAGAAGCTTCTGCTTGAACCAACGCGTGAAACATGAGTTGTGCTCTTTGATTATATCTCCGTCCGTCCTTTGTTGGCCTCGGTCATTGTACGTCTTCTCAATAAAGGTTTTATGCTCTACGACCCAAGGATCGACCACGTCTATGTGTTGTAGCGCGACTAGGTTTGCTCTTTCAAAGTCGGCGAGTCGACCCTCGAAATCGACATGCATTTCGCAGCGACCCTCGCGGTGACCCCATCCAGCGAGCCTGCCGAGGTGCCTCTTGACGGGCAGACCAACGGGGTTCTCGATGCCTAGATAATTCGTGCAGTAGGAGATGCACTCTTCGGTCAGAAAGCCCCTGGCTATGCTTCCCTCTGGACGTGAATTGTTGCGAACGTATCCTTTGATGACACCATTCATCCTTTCGAACGGCATCATGCTGTGCAGGAACGTCGGCCCGAGTTGGATGATATCCTCCACGATATGGACCAGCAGATGCACCATAACGTCGAAGAATGCGGGCGGGAAGTACATCTCAAGCTCGCATAGTATCACCACGATCTCTTCCTGTAGCCTTCTGAGTTGCCTCACACCAACCGACTTCCGAGAGATGATGTCAAAAAAGTTGCATAGGCCAAATAGCGTTTCACGGACGTGCGCGTCCATGATCCCACTGATTGCAACTAGAAGTATCTGCGTGATCAGCACGTGACAGTCGTGAGACTTCATCCCGCTGAACTTCTGCTTCGCAGGGTCTAGGTATCTGCTTATCTTCCCCGCGTAACCGTAAGGAAGTTTTACTCCTACGAGGCAGGTGAAAAACTGCTTGATCTCCTGCTGACTTAGAGTGAAGCACGCGGGAGCGTAGTCATTTCCGGTCTTCTTGGCCTTTTTGCCTTTGCGACGACTTTCCGTGTCCCGCTTCGCCTCATCATCATCATCATCATTAGCGTGAAGCTCCATCGTCGTCTGCTCCGGCATCTTCATCTAGATCATGATGATGCCCTTCATCTTGATCTTCCTCATCATCATGTCCGGCATCTTCTACATGATGACTGTGTACAGCAGCATCGTCGTGATCATGTCCTGGAGATTCTTCGTCTTCTCGCCCACCCTCGCCGCGGTGGTTGTCTTGCTGCCCTTCCCCATTTTTTGCCCGGCCATGGACGACTTCATAGTCATCTTCATCACCTTGCCACCGATAGCCATCCATGAAACCACGCAAGAGCAGGTGGTCCCGCACCTGCCCGAAATCCGGGTCCGCAATAAGGCTCTTCAGCTTGCATCTTCGACACGGACATCTTATCTCCGTCTCGTTCTTTTGAAGCATATCGGCCTTTGCGGAGCTCAAAAACCTATTCACGATGCCTTCGGTCATCTTGCAGACCATGGTCGCCTGCGGGGTAGAGCAAAACGATATTTTAGAACCAAGAAAAAATTTGGCATGACTTTCCCTAAAAATAGGACCAAAAAGAATGCATAGTGCCAAAATTCTCGCCGAAACGGAAATGAATCAACATTTTGGCAAAATATTGGCAACTATCGCATTTCGAATACCGGTACCTGCAAACACAAACATATATGCAACACCACAAACATATGCAACACCACAAACATACATAGATCTAGCTAGGCCATAAAAAGTGCATGTGCACGGTTGTTGGAGCTCGAGGGAGAAAAAATGTAGATCTACAACATAAAGATAGCTTCCCCCCTTACTTACCTATCAAAAAAAGGTAATTTAACCACTTAATTGGATGAATCTATGGTGCAAATGAGGTGAGGAGGAGGAGGCAGCCGACACAAGCTTGGTGAAGGAGGTGGAGAGAATGAAGTGGGGAAAGTGAGTGTGTAAGTGTGGCTATCCAAAATATCTAGCTGGTACCAGTTTACTAATGGCGCACCACTCACTAATGTGCCATTAGTAACCAGGGTTACTAATGACGCACCAGCTTGAGGTGCGCCATTAGTAGTTTTGTAAAAAAAATAGTACTAGCGCACTGAGTTGGAGGTGCGTCATTACTAGTTAAACTAGTAATGGCGCACTGTGCCACGATGCGTCATTAGTATTTCTGAAAAATAAAAAAAAGATTTGTTACTAATGGCGCACCGAAGGTCGGGTGTGCCATTAGTGTCTACCACTCTAATGGCGCACCGACACATGGTGCGCCATTACTATATAGTAGTGGTGCACCATTTGTCTGGTGCGCCATTAGAGGACATATCATCTATAGCCCTTTTCCTAGTTGTGATCCCCAGGGTGCCACAATCAATCCACCCAGATGTGTATTGAATTTTCACCTTAAAGAAACCCTTAGTTGTTATTACACTCACAACTTTCATGAAATCACTCATACCAATCCACGTCTACAAGCATGGCTAAGCAACATGTAACAAAGCATATATTCCCTTTGGTTGATCTCGAGTCATTGGGTTCCTACCTCATGAACTACAAAGCATCATATTATGTAACCAATCCTACTCATGCAAGTGTTTGAGGATATAACTAATGCAATAAAAATTGGGTATTAGAAAGTATGATCAACGTATGAACTTGCCTTGCTGACGATCGCTGAAACCTAAAGACTCATAGTAGCATGCTTCGCGCTCCGGGAACTCTATCGCAATCAAACAATAGCATAAATAAGCAATCATGCAACAGAATCGAAGAACATAACTCAAAAATCTTAGAAAACAAGCGAATCACTCTTGCAATAGCAAACAATTTCTAACGGTACCAAATTTAAATGAATTTGGCCTTATCGGAAAGTTTAGGTCAAGAACTTCGATTCGCAAAAAGAATCAACTCAAACGGAATTACGAAACTCAAACTACGATCAAAATAACATCAAATTCAAATCTCCTTGAAACCAAATTTTAAATTGTCCAAACCTTGTTCAAGTTGATTAAACAGAAAGAGGGGCTCGAGACGAAGATTTTGGCGTTGGTTTCACTGGATTTGGACGAACGGTTTAGAAATGGCGAGGGTTTGAAGTTCAGGGGCTAATCTGCGATAAAAATAATCGTGGATAGGTCCCTGGCCGAAAAAGAAAATAAAAAGAAAAACTACGACGTGAACGTTCGTTAACAGAGACGAACAGACGAATGCGATCGTTTAAAACGAACTAACGAGCGAACGCTCGCTAAATAACAAAACAGAAAAACGAACGGATCTAAAAAAACCAAGCTAGGGTTTTTTTTAAACCAGGACGACTTTCTCTACCTAAACCGAAAAAAACTGCCGGCGAGATCCGGCGGCGTCCGGTGAGGCGGGGCGGCTGCTCCGGCGAGGTTGGGCGGTGCGGGCGCGGCGGCGGCGGCGGCTGCGGCTGCTGCGGGGGGCGGGGCGAGGTGAGGAGGAGGGGGGCCGGGGTTGACTTTTAAAGAGGTCGGGGGTCTGCCTTGGGGAAGGGGAGGCGGCGGGGCTCTCCCGCTCGGGAGGAAGGCGGCGGCGTGGCCTGGGCCGGCTGGGCCATCGGCCTTGTCGGTCCGCAGAGATTTTTTTTAATTCACCCGAAACAGTAAACAAATCCTAAATAAATAAATAAAATTCTAAAAATTCCAAAAACAATTTTCACCGTCTAAATAAAATATGTAGAACAAAGTGAACATTTTCTTGGCCTAAAAATGCATATTTTTTTCTAATTCGAATAAAATAGCAATAAAAATCGAAGTAGAATTATTTATTCAATTTTAACATTTTTCCTCCAATATTTCTTTTATTTTGGAGAAGTCATATTATCTCCTCTCATATATTTTGATATTGAAATATTTTGGAGAGAAAAATAATTAAAACAAAATGATCCTCTTTTCAATATTTGAGAAAATTAAATATGAAAATAATAAAATCCCCAACTCTCTCCGAGGGTCCTTGAGTTGCTTAGGATTTTTAGGACTAAAACCAAAATGCAAACGAAATATGATATGCATATGATGATCTATGTATAACATTCCAAATTGAAAATTTGGGATGTTACAATTCGGTGGAAGATCATATTTTCAGATCGTTTATGCATATTAATACCCCTCTGATTATGAACATGAATTTGATTTGTGAGTAGTTACGTTTGTTCCTGAGGACATGGGAGAAGTCTTGCTATAAGTAGTCATGTGAATTTGGTATTCGTTCGGTATTTTGATGTGATGTATGTTGTCTTTTCTCAAGTGGTGTTATGTGAACTTCGACTACATGACACTTCACCATTGTTTGGGCCTAGGGGAAGGCATTGGGAAGTAATAAGTAGATGATGGGTTGCTAGAGTGACATAAGCTTAAACCCTAGTTTATGCATTGCTTCATAAAGGGCTGATTTGGATCCATATGTTTCATGCTATGGTTAGGTTTACCTTAATACTTCTTTTGTAGTTGCGGATGCTTGCAATAGAGGTTAATCATAAGTGGGATGCTTGTCCAAGGAAGGGCAGTACCCAAGCACCGGTCCACCCACATACCAAATTATCAAAGTAACGAACGCGAATCATATGAGTGTGATGAAAACTAGCTTGCCGATAATTCCCATGTGTCCTCGAGAGCGCTTTCCTTTATATAAGAGTTTGTCCAGGCTTGTCCTTTGCTACAAAAAGGATGGGGCCATATTGCTGGACCTTATTTACTTTTATTACTTTTTACTCGTTACAAATTACCTTATCACAAAACTATATGTTACCGATAATTTCAGTGATTGCAGTGAATAACTTACTGAAAACTGCCTATCATTTCCTTCTGCTCCTCGTTGGGTTCGACACTCTTACTTATCGAAAGGACTATGATAGATCCCCTACACTTGTGGGTCATCAGTCTCACATCAACTAGGCAAACTAATGGACTATGGAGATGTCCATCAATCGATATCAATGCGAGGAGTAGGGATTGCCATGCAACGGATGCACTAAGAACTATAAGTGTAGGAAAGCTCAATATGAAACTAAGTGGGTATGCATCAACTCTACTACGGAAAATTCCCACTAGTATATGAAAGTGACAACATAGGAGACTCTCTATATGAACAACATGGTGCTACTTTGAAGCACAAGTGTGGAACTTCATGCCCCTTCTCTCTTTTTTCTCTTCTTCTTTTTATTTATTTTCTTTTTTCCTTTTATTTTTCTTTTTCCCTTTTCTTTATTTCTCTCTCATTGTCCGGAGTCTCATCCCGACTTGTGGGGGAATCATAGTTCCCATCATCCTTTCCTCACTGGGACATGCTCTAATAATGGATAGTGATGATCATCACACTTCTATTTACTTATAACTCAAGAGAAATAAAAATTACAACTCGATACCTATGTCATAATATGACTCTAAATGAATGCCTCTGGCAGTGTACCAGGATGTGCAATGTTCTAGCATAGCAAATATATCAAAAAACGGACAAGCCATGAAAATTTCGTGCTAGCTGTCTTACGATCATGCAAAGCAATATGAAAATGAATGCTCAAGCCAACTGTATGATGGAAGTGCATGGCAATATATCTCGAAATGGCTATGGAAATGCCGTAATAGGTAGGTATGGTGTCTGTTTTGAGGAAGGTATAATAAAGTTTATGCACCGACGAAAATTGTGCGGTACGAGAGAGGCTAGCAATTATGAAAGGGTAAGAGTGTGTATAATCCATGAACTCACAATAGTCATAAAGAACTCATATACTTATTGCAAAAGTTTATTAGCCCTCAAAGAAAAGTAATACTACGCATGCTCCTAGGGGGGAGATTGGTAGGAGTTAACCATCGCGCGCCCCCGACCTTCACATAAAGATAGAAAATCAAGGATAAATTGTGCTCCAACTTCCTGGCATAACGAGAGACTATATGTGCATGCTTCGGAATCACAAACCTTAACACCAGTATCTTACTAAACATGATTATCCACTAGTACTTCCCACATATTATCATCTCTATATTGATAAACTATTGCAAGGAATCAAACATATCATATTCAGTGATCCATAAGTTTTATGTAGGATTTTATGACTAACCATGCAATTGACCAATTCCGTTTGACTCTCTAAAAATATATAAGTGAAGCAAGAGAGTTTAATTCTTTCTACAAAAGATCATGCTCTAACAAATATAAGTGAAGCAAAAGAGCATTCTACGAACATCGGTTTTCTATGTGAAGAGAAAAACAGGCAATCCAAACTTCAAATGACATAAGTGAAGCGCATGAAGCATTCTATAAAGCCATACTCAAAAGATATAAGTGAAGTGCAAAGAGCATTCTACAAATTGGCCAAGGACTATCTCATACCAGCATGGTGCATTATTAAAAGACAAATAATAAGCACACGACGCTCCAAGAATTTACGCATATCATGTGAACAAAACAAATCCGAAAACATACAGAGTATTGTTGAAGAAAGATGGGATGCCTTTTGGGGCATCCTCAAGCCTAGACGCTTGAGTCTCCTTGAATATTTACTTGGGGTGCCTTGGGGATCCCCAAGCTTGAGCTCTTGAATATCCTTCTTCTCCTCACGTCGAGACCTCCTCGATCTTCGAACACTTCATCCACACAAAACTTAACTGAACTTTTAGTGGCAGGGTTAGTGCATATGATCAATGAAATCTCATCATGTACTGCTCTAACATTATTGTATAATTTTAAACTAACATTACCCACTGTATGCTATCATAGTTCTATGGCCCCAAGTCAAGGAGGCTTCAACAAAAATTCAAACATATGCAAATAATGAAACTATAACAGTAATCTATGAAAACAGGACAGTTTGTAAAGATTTGAACATTCACCATACTTTTGAACTCTAAAATTCTGAACAATTAGGAAAAAAATAAAAAAATTGTATAGAAAGACTGTGCAAAACGTTTCAGAACTGTTTCACATTCCAGTAAAAAATGTAAAATCGCGCACTACAGCCAAAGTTTTTGTTTCTGCACCGCACAAACCAACAAGCAATTTAATCATCCTAAAGGAAACTCTTGGCACATTATTTTTACAATACAATGGAATTGTACAAGGGGATAATTATTTTTGTGAGAAACTTACATGAAAAATTCTACATTGCTTCCATAAGCATGAACACAAGTGTTCAAGGTCGACCCCCATTTCCGCAATGCATCATCTTTCAATCACTTCTTTTTTTGAAAAAAATTAGGTTCCCCTCTATATTTTTTTTGTTTTTAAACTTTATAAAAGCACTCAACGGAAATAAATGACTCTATTTTTAAACTTCCGAGTTATCTCCCTGGGAGCGCTTTCTTTAAAGCCATTAAGCTAGGCATAAAGTGCTCAAGTAATGAATCCACCCGGATCCCAAGGTATATCAAAGCCAATTTTAATTTGGCATTTAGAAGTGTGCACAAAGCAACATATATCAAGCAATGACGAAGTTTAACTCTCTTCCTATGCATTGGCATGTCATAAAATAATAATTCATGCACATCAAGTAAAGCCAATGCATAGTATAAGCAGTTTCTTGCAATTTTGTTGTGTTGGAAACATAGAGAGGCGGAGATGTAGTTCCTCTCTCATAATAATTCCAAGTAGGAGCAGCAAGCAAATGCATATTATATTCAGCAAATTCATCATGTGCAACGGTAAAAGGCAACCCAACAATGTAATCCTTAATAAGTGCAAACTTCTCCGATATAGTGTAGTCGGGAGAATTCAACAAGATAATAGGACTATCATGTGTGGGTGTAGTAGCAACAATTTCATTCTTGACATAAGGAACTATAGCAAGTTCATCTCCATAAGCATAATTCATATTGGCATCTTGGCCACAAGCATAGCAAGCATCATCAAAAAGGGATATTTCAAACGAATCAACGGGATCATAACAATCATCATAGCATTCATGCTTCGGTAAATTCGAACGGAAATTAAACAATGTATGAGTTGAGGGGTTACTCTCATCAAAAGGTGGGAATGGGTAGCTAATCCGTTCTTCCTCCTTTTATTCTTCGCTCTCCTCCTCATCTTTTTTATCTAATGAGCTCACAGTGTCATCAATTTCTTCTTTCATAGACTCATGCAAAATATTAGTCTCTTCTTGGACAGTGGAGACTTTCTCAAGAAATGCATCAATATTGGCATTATATTCATAGTTCTCATAACAATATTCAAATATAGAAAAAATTTGACATCTCTAAACAGCATCATCACAATCTTCATACTCTAGAAACAGACATTCAATTTCATAAGCACCCCTAAAAGCAACAAATTCTTCTATTCGTTCCACATCGTAATAATCATATATACCATTAGCATAGGAAGCCAAGGTTTTATTATCATTGAATTCACATGAAAAGGGTAGGTGTGGAGCATTCATCCTAGAGCAACAAGTATAATAATATCACAAGCATAGATTATAAGCATACCAATGCAACATATGAATTTGATCCCATAACACTTTCCCTTTATGAGTCAAGCGATTATCCCTAAAGTATTCATGTTGATCCAAACTTACTCCCATTAAAGAGTTGAATGGGGTTTTCTCAAGATTATCAAAGTAGTGCATAATATCTTTCCCATAACCAACATCGAGGGTTTTAGGAGGTTCCCCATCTCCATGAGCAGCAATTACCACTATTTTTTGGTGTTTTGTGCTCCATAGACATGACTAAAGATAGAGAACAACTTAGAACAGAAAATAAAACTACTTAGTGAGAAATCAAACAAGCACACACGAGAATATTCACCACACACTATAACTACCCGGCAACGGCGCCAGAAAAAGGTATTGATAACCCACAAGTATAGGGGATCATTTGTAGTCTTCTT